>JAMPIT010000156.1:0-306442 GCA_026261815.1 Monarcha castaneiventris obscurior | reverse complement strand
GAATTGGGGAGTGGGAGTGGGAATTCCAGAGGGAATTGGGGAGTGGGAATTCCAGAGGGAATTGGGGATTGGGAGTGGGAATTCCAGAGGGAATTGGGGAGTGGGAGTGGGGATGGGGAATTCCAGAGGGAATTGGGGAGTGGGAGCGGGAATTCCAGAGGGAATTGGGGAGTGGGAGCGGGAATTCCAGAGGGAATTGGGAGTGGGAGTGGGGAATTCCAGAGGGAATTGGGGAGTGGGAATTCCAGAGGGAATTGGGGAATGGGAGTGGGGAATTCCAGAGGGAATTGGGGAGTGGGAGTGGGAATTCCAGAGGGAATTGGGGAGTGGGAGTGGGAATTCCAGAGGGAATTGGGGAGTGGGAATTCCAGAGGGAATTGGGGATTGGGAGTGGGAATTCCAGAGGGAATTGGGGAGTGGGAGTGGGGATGGGGATTCCAGAGGGAATTGGGGAGTGGGAGTGGGAATTCCAGAGGGAATTGGGGAGTGGGAGTGGGAATTCCAGAGGGAATTGGGAGTGGGAGTGGGGAATTCCAGAGGGAATTGGGGAGTGGGAGGGGGTATTCCAGGAGGGAATTGGGGGTGGGATTGGGGTTGGGGAGTGGGAATTCAGAGGGAATTGTGGTTGGGAGTGGGGATTGGGGGTTGGGGGTGGGTGGGGAATTCCATAGGGAATGTGGGAGTGGAATTCCAGAGGGGATTGGGGAGTGGGGAGGGGAATTCCAGAGGGAATTGGGGAATGGAGTGGGGAGTGGGAATTCCAGAGGGAATTGGGGAGTGGGAGCGGGAATTCCAGAGGGAATTGGGGAGTGGGAGTGGGGATGGGGAATCCAGAGGGAATTGGGGAGTGGGAGTTGGGAATTCAGGGGAATTGGGGATGGGAGTGGGAATTCCAGAGGGAATTGGGGAGTGGGAGCGGGAATTCCAGAGGGAATTGGGGAGTGGGAGTGGGAATTCCAGAGGGAATTGGGGAGTGGGAGCGGGAATTCCAGAGGGAATTGGGGAGTGGGAGTGGGAATTCCAGAGGGAATTGGGGAGTGGGAGTGGGAATTCCAGAGGGAATTGGGGAGTGGGAGTGGGAATTCCAGAGGGAATTGGGGAGTGGGAGTGGGAATTCCAGAGGGAATTGGGGAGTGGGAGTGGGAATTCCAGAGGGAATTGGGGAGTGGGAGCGGGAATTCCAGAGGGAATTGGGGAGTGGGAGTGGGAATTCCAGAGGGAATTGGGGAGTGGGAGCGGGAATTCCAGAGGGAATTGGGGAGTGGGAGTGGGAATTCCAGAGGGAATTGGGGAGTGGGAGCGGGAATTCCAGAGGGAATTGGGGAGTGGGAGTGGGAATTCCAGAGGGAATTGGGGAGTGGGAGCGGGAATTCCAGAGGGAATTGGGGAGTGGGAGTGGGAATTCCAGAGGGAATTGGGGAGTGGGAGCGGGAATTCCAGAGGGAATTGGGGAATGGGAGTGGGAGCGGGAATTCCAGAGGGAATTGGGGAGTGGGAGCGGGAATTCCAGAGGGAATTGGGAGTGGGAGCGGGAATTCCAGAGGGAATTGGGGAGTGGGAGTGGGGATGGGGAATTCCAGAGGGAATTGGGGAGTGGGAGCGGGAATTCCAGAGGGAATTGGGGTGGGGATGGGGATGGGGAGAGATCCCAGGGGGAATTGGGGTGGGAATGGGGAAATCCTGGTGGGAATTGGGGATGGGAATGGGGAATTCCAGCGGGAATTGGGGTGGGAATGGGAATGGGGGGAGAATCCCCCTGGTAATGGGGAGATCGCAGCGGGAACTGGGGGAGGATCCCAGCGGGAATGGGAATGGGGTGGGGATGGGGATGGGGATGGGGATGGGGGGAGATTCCAGCAGGAATTGGGGATGGGGGCAGATCCCAGTGGGAATTGGGGATGGGAACGGGAATGGGAATGGGGGGAGATCCCAGCAGGAATGGGAATGGGGATGGTGGGAAAAGCCCCCCGGGAACGGGGAATGGGGGGAGAATCCCCCTGGGAATGGGGATGGGGGGGAGGATCCCAGCAGGAATGCCAGGGATGGGGGCAGGATCCCAGTGGGAATTGGGGGAGGATCCCAGTGGGAATGGGGACAGGGGGAGGATCCCACAGGGAATGGTGGGAGAATCCCACCCAGGAATTGGGAATGGCAGGAAAATCCCCCCTCGGTGCCCTCTGGAGTCCCCCCCCCCCAAATCCAGGATTCCGGGCACTGCCCTTGTATCCCACCCCATCCCATCCCATCCCACCCCATCCCATCCCATCCCATCCCATCCCACCCCATCCCATCCCATCCCATCCCATCCCATCCCATCCCATCCCATCCCATCCCATCCCATCCCATCCCATCCCATCCCATCCCATCCCACCCCATCCCATCCCAGTCCATCCCATCCCATCCCAGTTCCCACAGGAACATTCCCAGTGCTCACTTTTCCCGCCGGAGCTGCAGCAGGAGGCAGGACAGAGCCTCGGGATGCTCTGGAATGGGGGAGGAGAGGCTGAGCTGGGCTGGGGGTTGGGAATATTCCCCCCCTTGGGAATTGTCCCTTGGGAATATCCCACAGGAATGTCCCCCAGCAATGTCCAACCCAGGAAAGTCCCCTGGGAATATTTTCCCCCTGGGAATGTCCAACCCAGGAATATTTTCCCTTGGGAATGCCCCCCTTGGCAATGTCCCTGGGAATATTTTCCCTTGGGAATATGGCCAGGAATGTCCCCCAGGAATGTCCAACCTGGGAATGTCCAACCTGGGAATGTCCCTCAGGAATGTTTTCACCCCCCTCCCCAGGAATGTTTTCAACCCCCTAGGAATGTTTCCCCAGGAATGTTTTCAACCCTCCCGGGGAATGTTTCCCCCACCAGGAATATTTTTCCTGGGAATGTTTCCCTAGGAATATTTTCCCCCCAGGAATGTTTTGACCCCCAGGAATGTTTCCCCCCCCCCCAGGAATGTTTTCAACCCCCTGGGAATGTTTCCCCCACCAGGAATATTCTTCCTGGGAATGTTTCCCCAGGAATATTTTCCCCCCAGGAATGTTTTTCCCAGGAATGTTTTTCCCAGGAACGTTCCCCACCCTTGTACTTGAGGTGCTGCAGGATGGGGATCACGGTCTCCAGGGGGATGTTGTGCGCCAGGAAGAGCTGCCAGGTGCAGTACTGCTCAAAGGTCTCCCAGTCCAGGCTCTGAACTGGGAACGGCAACGGATTGGGATTGGGATCGGGATCGGACTGGGATCGGCAGCGGGAGTGGGAGCAAAACTGGGAACAGGAGCGGGATTGGGATCGGGAATGGGATCGGGAGAGGGAGCAAGATTGGGAACGGGATCGGGAGCAGGAGTGGGATTGGGATCAGGATTGGGAGTGGGATTGGGAGCGGGACTGGGAGCAGGATCAGGATTGGGATCAGGATTGGGATCAGGATCAGGAGCGGGAGCAGGATTGGGATCGGGATTGGGAGCGGCAGCAGGATCGGGAGCAGGAGCGGGATTGGGATTGGGATCAGGAGCGGGAGGGGGAACAGGATCGGGATGGGGAGAGGGATTGGGAGCAGGATAGGGATTGGGATCAGGATCGGGATCAGGAGCGGGAGCAGGATTGGGATTGGGACTGGGAGCGGCAGCAGGATCGGGAGCAGGAGCGGGATTGGGATCAGGATTGGGAGTGGGATTGGGATCAGGAGCAGGATTGGGATTGGGATGGGGATCGGGAGTGGAGAGAGCCGAGTGCGGATGGGAACAGCGGGATCAGCAACGGGATAACAGGGATGAACAGGAATAATGGGATAACAGGGATGAACAGGGATGGAAAACAGGGATAATGGGGACAGTGGGGATAAATGGGATAACAGGGATAGAGAACAGGGATAACGGGGATGAACGGGGCAATGGGATAACGGGGATAGCGGGGGTGGAGAATGGGATAAATGGGGGTGGATAATGGGGAAAATGGGATAACGGGGACAGCGGGGATAAATGGGGGAATGGGGATAGAGAACAGGGATAACAGGGATGAACGGGGTAACACGGATAAATGGGATAACAGGGGTGGAGAACTGGGATAAATGGGGATGGATAATGGGGAAAATGGGGGTGGATAACGGGGAAAAGGGGATAACGGGGACGGTGGGGGTAAACGGGATAATGGGGATGGAGAATGGGGAGAACGGGGATAATGGGATAAAAGGGACAAATGGGATAATGGGGATGGGTAACGGGGATGGACAACGGGACAACAGAGATGGATAACGGGGATATTGGGCATGGATAATGGGAATGGACAATGGGATAACAGGGATGGATAATGGGATAACAGGGACAGATAATGGGGATGGATAACGGGGATATTGGGGATGGATAACAGGGATGGACAATGGGATAACAGGGGTGGATAACGGGGATAACAGGGATCTGTCTCAACCCCTTCCCCATCTCTGGGCACCCCAAACCCACCCAGGATCCCTGCACCCCTGGGAGCACCGGGAATGGGAACGGGAACAGGAACAGAGCCCTGTCCCGGGAAGGGGCTGTGGGAACGGCGTTAACGAGGCTCCCTAATTAACGGGCTTATCCCAAAGCTGGATCAGCGAGAGCGGGATTTGCTCTGGGAACACCCGAGGGACCCCACGGAGAGGCTGCGGGGCCGGGGCCCATTTTGGGATTTTCCCCTGGCCGGGTTCATTCCCTGCCTGGCACCGCGGCGGCTCCCGGGAATCGCGGCCGGATCCGGGAATTCCAACCCGGCTTGGGGCCCTGATCCTTTAATGCCCGCAGGAAATCCGGGCCTCGGGGTGGGCACACGCAGGGATTCCCCCTCTGGAGGTGGCTGGGAAGGGCCAGGGTGGGATTTGGGGCAGGGAGAGGGGTCAGGGTGGGATTTGGGGCCGGGATTCAGGGCCAGGCCAGGATTTGGGGCCAGGCTGGAATTTGGGGCCAGGATTCGGGGCAGGGATTCGGGGCTGGGCCGGGATTCGGGGCAGGGATTCGGGGCCGGGCCGGGATTCGGGGCCGGGCTGGGATTTGGGGCCGGGATTTGGGGCCAGACCGGGATTTGGGGCTGGGATTCGGGTCCAGGCCCGGATTTGGGGCAGGAATTCGGGGCCGGGCCGGGATTTGGGGCAGGAATTCGGGCCCAGGCCGGGATTTGGGGCAGGAATTCGGGGCCGGGCCGGGATTTGGGGCAGGAATTCGGGGCCGGGCCGGGATTCGGGGCAGGAATTTGGGGCAGGAATTCGGGGCCGGGCCGGGATTTGGGGCAGGGATTCAGGGCCAGGCCGGGATTCAGGGCCGGGATTCGGGCCCAGGCTGGGATTTGGGGCCGGGATTCGGGGCAGGAATTCGGGCCCAGGCTGGGATTCGGGGCAGGAATTTGGGATTGCCGGGAACGGCGCTCACTGAGGATGTTGAGCACGGAATCCTTGCGGAACATGACGAGGTTTCCCATCATCACGTGGCACACGAGCTCCTGGAGCTGCGGGAGACACGGGGTCGGTGCTGGGGGGGATCCAGCGGGAAAGGCCCCGGGAGAATCCCTGGGATCCCCAGGGGGGAGCTGGGGGGGGCCCCACACACAGAGCCCGCTCTGGATCCTGGCCTCCTGCTCCTCTGGATCCCCTGGATCCCTGCTCTTCATCCCCTGGATCCCTGCTCCTCATCCTCCTTTTCCTCTGGATCCCCTGAATCCTCTGGATCCCTGCTCTTTATCCCTTGGATCCCTGCTCTTCATCCTCCTTTTCCCTGCTCCTCTGGATCCTTTGGATCCCTGCTCCTCATCCTCCTCCTCTCCAGCTCTTCAATCCCTGGATCCCTGCTCCTCTGGATCCCCTGGATCCCTGCTCCTCATCCTTCTTTCCAGCTCTTTATCCCTTGGATCCCTGCTCCTCATCCTCCTCCCTTCCAGTTCTTCAATCCCTGGATTCCCCTCTCTGGATCCACCCAGCCCCTCTGGATCTCACAGGATCCTTTGGATCCCTGCTGCTCATCCTCTGGGTCCTCCTCCTTTCCAGCTCTTCAACCCCTGGATTCCCCCACTCTGGATCCCCACGGCCCCCCTGGCTCCAGCCCCACACCGGGAAGGAAAAGGGAAAGGGAAAGGAAAAGGAAAAGGAAAGGAAATGCTCTGGGAAGCCCCGACCCCCTTCGGATTTTGGGATTTCTGGGACCTCCCCCCTACCCCCGCCCCCGTCCCCGCCCCATTCCCAGCCCAGGAAGCGCAGGATTTCTGGGAATGCTGCAGGGCTCGGGGTTATTGGCACATCCTGCTCCAGTCCCCGCTCCAGACACCCAATCCCAGAGCCCCCGGAATTCCAGAGGTGCCCCCCACATTCCAGAGGTGCCCCTGGCATTCCAGAGATGCCCCCAGCATTCCAGAGGTGCCCCCGGAATTCCAGAGCTGCCCCTGGAATTCCAGAGGTGCCCCCGGAATTCCAGAGGTGCCCTTGGCATTCCAGAGGTGCCCCCCACATTCCAGAGGTGCCCCCAGAATTCCAGAGGTGCCCCCCACATTCCAGAGGTGCCCCTGGAGTTCCAGAGGTGCCCCCAGAATTCCAGAGGCGCCCCTGGAATTCCAGAGGTGCCCTTGGCATTCCAGAGGCACCCCCAGCATTCCGGAGGTGCCCCTGGCATTCCAGAGGTGCCCCCGTGGCTATTTTTAGGTTCTCACAGAGCAGGGAAAAATTCCAAATTCCTGCCAGGAGCAGCCGGGATCCCAAGGCAAGGGGCTCATTAGGGATAATTAGCATTAATTAGCCGGGGAAATCGCTCTCTCCAGGAAATCCCTGGGAAGCAGCAGCAGCTTGGGATCAACCTTTGGATGCCCCTGGAGCTTTTGGGGCTCGCTCTGGCCGGGATGAAGGAATTGAAGCCCAGGGAGGGCTCAGTTTGGGGTCAAATCTCCCGGGATTGGTGCAGAGGGGTTGGGAAGGAGCCGATCCCGGATTTTGGAAGGATTTTGGAAGGATTTTTTCCCCGCACCTGGAAGGAGTCGATGACGGCCACGATCATGTTGAGCAGCTCCCCGCTCCGCAGGGTCTCATCCGGGAACTGTGAGGGACAAAATCCGGGGGGATTCGGGGGTGGGCACGGGGGAGAGGCCTCCCGAAAGGTCAAATCCCCAGGGAAAAGCTCAAATTCCCAGGGAAAAGCTCCAAATTCCCATGGAAAAGCTCAAATCCCCAGGGAAAAGCTCAAATCCCCAGGGAAAAGCTCAAATTCCCAGAAAAAAGCTCAAATCCCAAGATGGAACTCAGGGCACACCTGGGATGGGGCTTGGGATAAACCCGGGATAGAGCTCAGGATAAACCCGGGATAGAGCTCAGGATAAACCCGAGATGGAGCTCAGGATAAACCCGGGATAGAGCTCAGGATAAACCCGAGATGGAGCTCAGGATAAACCCGGGATAGAGCTCAGGATAAAGCCGGGATGGGGCACGGGATAAACCTGGGATGGGGCTTGAGATAAACCCGGGATGTAGCTCAGGGATAAACTGGGATGGAGCTCGGGATAAACCCAGGATGGGGTCAGGATAAGCCCAGGATGGGGCTTGGGATAAACCCGGGATGGAGCTGGGGATAAACTCAGGACAGAGCTTGGGATAAACCTGGGATGGGGCTCAGGAGTCACCTGTGCAGGACCCCGGGCACACCCTGGGCACACCCAGACCCACCCAGACCCACCCTGGCCCACCCTGGCACACCCTGTGCTCTCATGCCAGTGTAGATGGATCCAGACCCACCCTGGCCCACCCTGGGCTCACTTGGGCACACCCTGGGCACACTTGGGCACACCCTGGCACCCCTGGCACACCCTGGCACTCACCTCAGTGTAGATGGATCCAGACCTACCCCAGACCCACCCAAGCCCACTCTGGCACACCCCAGGCACACCCAGACCCACCCTGGCACACCCTGGGCACCCACCTTGGTGTAGATGGATCCAGACCCACCCCTGGCCCACCCAGACCCACCCAGGCCCACCCTGGCACACCCTGGCACACCCTGGCACACCCAGACCCACCCTGGCACACCCTGGCACACCCTAGCCCACCTTGGCACCCCCTGGGCACCCACCTCGGTGTAGATGAGGGCGTGAGGAAGCAGAGCAGGCGCACGTCGTCCTCCTGGCACGCCTTCATGTCCATCATGAGGCACGTGTGCAGCTCCCCGAGCTGCGTGGCCTGGGCAAACGACTCGTACAGCCCCATCCTGCCCAGCGCCGCCTTGCTGCGGGCACAGCGCAGCTGGCACCGGGCACTGGGGACTGGGCACCGGGCACTGGGCACTGGGCACCAGGCATGGCCAGCACTGGGCACCGGGCACAGCGCAGCTGGCACCGGGCACTGGGCACCGGGCACCGGGCACCAGGCATGGCCAGCACTGGGCACCGGGCACCAGGCACCGGGCACCGGGCACTGGGCACCGGGCACCAGGCACTGGGCACAGCGCAGCTGGCACCGGGCATGGCCAGCACTGGGCACCGGGCACTGGGCACAGCTGGCACTGGGCACCGGGCACTGATGGCACCGGGCACAGCGCAGCTGGCACCAGGCACTGGGCACTGGGCACCGATGGCACCGGGCACAGCGCAGCTGGCACCGGAGGCACTGGGCACCGTGGCACAGCTGGCACCGGGCACTGTGGCACCGGGCACAGGGCAGCTGGCAGCCAGGCACTGGGCACCGGGCACGGCTGGCACAGCTGGCACCGGGCACCGATGGCACCGGGCACAGCGCAGCTGGCACTGGGCACAGCTGGCACAGCTGGCACCGGGCACCGATGGCACCGGGCACAGTGCAGCTGGCACCGGGCACAGCTGGCACAGCTGGCACCGGGCACCGATGGCACCGGGCACAGCGCAGCTGGCACTGGGCACAGCTGGCACAGCTGGCACAGCTGGCACTGAGCTCAGCCGAGCCAGGGCACCCACGGGGATGGGGAAAGGGAGGGGAGGGAGACGTTGCAGGGAGAGGAGGTGGGAGGAGAAGGGCCCAGGTGAGAGGGAGGAGTCACAGGAGGGCGTGGCCCCTCTGAGGGCGTGTCCCAGTGGGCGTGTCCCAGGTGTGAGGGCGTGTCCCTGGGGGCGTGGCCGGGCTCACCTGGCCCACAGGTAGTAGAGCAGGTGGTGTGGGACCCCTGTGTGTGGGTGTGCCCCAGTGGGTGTGTCCCCGGGTGGGTGTGTCCCGGGGGGCGTGTCCCAGGTGTATGGGTATATCCCAGTGGGTGTGTCCCCGGGTGGGTGTGTCCCAGGTGTGAGGGCGTGTCCCAGGTGGGCGTGGCCCCCGGGTGGGCGTAGCCGGGCTCACCTGGCCCGCAGGTAGTAGAGCAGGTGGTGTGGGTGTGTCCCCTGTGTGAGGGCGTGTCCCAGGTGGGTGTGTCCCCGGGTGGGTGTGTCCCGGGGGCATGTCCCAGGTGTGAAGGCGTGTCCCAGGTGGGCGTGGCCCCCGGGTGGGCGTGGCCGGGCTCACCTGGCCCGCAGGTAGCAGAGCAGGTGGTGTGGGACCTGTCCCAGGTGTATGGGTATAACCCAGTGGGTGTGTCCCCGGGTGGGCGTGTCCCAGGTGTGAGGGCGTGTCCCGGGTGGGTGTGTCCCGGGTGGGCGTGGCCCCCCGGGTGGGCGTGGCCGGGCTCACCTGGCCCGCAGGTAGTAGAGCAGGTGGTAGCCGATCTTGGGCTGCTTCTGGTAGAGCTCCGAGAGCAAATCCAGCAGCAGCGAGAAGCCGCTGTTGTCCTCCTGCATCTGGCACAGGTTCCTGGGAGAGGGAGGGGGTTTTGCCGGGAATTTCATCGGGATAACGGCGGGAATTTCACCGGGATAACAGTGGGAATTCCACCGGGATAACGGCGGGGATTGCAGCAGGATAACAATGGGAATTTCACCGGGATAAACGGGCGGGATAACAGCGGGGATTGCAGCAGGAATTTTCACCGGGATAACAGCGGGGATTGCAGCGGGATAACGGCAGGAATTTCACTGGGATAACGGCGGGGATTGCAGCGGGATAACCAGGAAACAGTGGGAATTTCATTGGATAACGGAAATTCATCGGGATAATGGCGGGATTTCGCTGGGATAATGGCGGGAATTTTGTTGGGATAATGGTGGAATTTCATTGGGATAATGGTGGGAATTTCACCAGGGTAAGGGTGGAACGTCGTGGATAAGTGGGGAGTTTCATCGGGATAATGGTGGGAATTTCATGGGGATAACAGCGGGGATTGCAGCGGGAATTCTGCCGGGATAATGGCAGGAATTTCGCTGGGAATTTCACCGGGATAACAGCAGGGATTTTGCTGGGATAACGGCGGGAACATCCCGGGGATAATGGCGTGAGTTTTGCCAGGATAAGGGCGGGAATTTCGCTGGGATAATGGCAGGAATTTCACCAGGATAACAATGGGAATTTCATCAGGATAACAACAGGAATTTCGTCAGGATAACAGCAGGAATTTTGCTGGGATAACGGTGGGAATTTCACCGGGATAACACGGGAACATCACCGGGATAAGGGGCAGCCACCTACCCCCGCTCCCCAAACCCCGCAGAAATCCACAGTTTCCCAGGACAAACAGCACAGAGGGAAGCACAGAGAAACTCCCCCGGGGTTTTTTGGGATCAGCTCCAGGATTTGAGCAAACGGGGCCGGAATTCCCGAGGATTCCCGGAGGGACCTACCGGAATATCAGATAAAGGGGTTTCCCCACGGACTCCTCCAGGGACCTGCGGGACAGAGGGGAGCTCTGAGCTCCGGGATTTCCTGGGAATGGCTTGGGAAAAGGCCTGGATCCCAGCCTGGATCCCAGCCTGGATCCTGCTCTAGATCCCATCCTGGATCCTGCCCTGGATCCCAGCCTGGATCCCAGCCTAAATCCCAGCCTGGATCCTGCTCTAGATCCCATCCTGGATCCTGCCCTGGATCCCAGCCTGGATCCCAGCCTAAATCCCAGCCTGGATCCTGCTCTAGATCCCATCCTGGATCCTGCCCTGGATCCCACCCCTGGATCCCCCCTGGATCCCATCCTGGATCCCACCCTGGATCCCGCCCTGAATCCCGCCCCAGATCCCATCCTGTATCCCACCCCTGATCCCCCCCTGGATCCCGCCCTGGATCCCACAGCAGCTCCAGCTCTGAGGAAACCCCCGGGAAAGGCTGAGCCCAGCACAGGAAATTCCCAGGGAAGGCAATTCCAGAACCGGGAATATTCCCTGGGAAAAGGCGGGATCCTGTGGGGTAGGAGGAGGAAGAGGAGGAGGAGGAGGAGGAGGAGGAGGAGGAGGAAGAGGAGAAGGAAGAGGAGGAGGAGGAGGTCAAACACGACAAAGAGGAGGACAAGGACGAAGAGGAGGAAGAAAAGGAGAAGGAGGAGAATTGGGAAGAGGATGAGGAGCAAGGGGACGAGAAGGGAAAGGGAGGAAGAAGAGGAGGAGGAGGAGGAGGAGGAGGAAGAGCAGGAGGAGGAGGAGGAGGAGGAAGATCCCAGGCCTTACTCCTCGGTGATCTCCTCCGGCAGAACCTCCCCGCGGAAATGAGCCTTGAACAGCTCCTGCAGGCACGAGGCCAAACCCGAGAGCTGCTCCGAGTCGAAATCCTCCTGGGAAAGGGACAGGAAAGGGGCCCGGAGCGGCTCGGAGCCGGGAAAAGGGACACGGGAACCGATCCCGGGCGGCTCCGGAGGATTTGCTGGGATCCCAAATCACTGCTGGGATCCCAAATCACTGCTGGGATCCCGAATCACTCTCAGCAATCCCAGACCACTCCCAGCGATCCCAGGTCATTCCCAGCAATTCCAGATCTTTCCCATCAATCTCAGATCTTTCCCAACGATCCCAAACCACTCCCATCTATCCCAGATCGTTCCCAGCAATCCCAGATCACTCCCAGGGATCCCAGACCACTCCCACCAATCCCAGATCATTCTCAGCAATCCCAGATCCACATCCCGGGCTCCCTCCCGTGTCCCCCAGTCCCAGGGCTGGGGCGATCCCAGGTCCCATCCTGGGCTGGATCCCAGACCCCCACCCTGGAGTGGATCCTGGATCCCCATCCCAGGGTGGATCCCAGATCCCGGATCCCGGTGGCTCCGTTACCTCCAGCACCTGATCCACGATCTCCTGCATGACCTCGCACTGAGCCTCGGTGTCGCTGCGGGAACGGGGACGGAGAGCCAGGGTCAGTGACAACGGGAATAACAACGGGAATAATGGGAATAACGATGGGAATAACGGGAATAATAACGAGAGTAACGGGATAACAATGGGAACAACAACGGGAATAACAACAGCAATAACAGTAGGAATAATGGGAATAACGATGGGAATAACAATGGCAATAACAGTGAGAATAACAACATGAATAATGGGAATAACGATGGCAATAACAATGGGAATAACAGTGGGAATAACGGGAATAATAATGGGAATAACAATGGAAATAACAGTGGGAATAATGGGAATAATAATGGGAATAATAATGGGAATAATGATGGGAATAATGATGGGAATAACGGAAATAACAATGAGAATAACAACGGGAATAACAATGGGAACAACAGGACAACAACAGGAATAATGGGAATAACAGGAATAATAATGGGAATGACAACTGGAATAACAACAGGAATAATAACTGGAATAACAACTGGAATAATGGCAATAATAATGGGAATGATAATGGCAATGATAATGGGAATAACAGGACAACAATGGGAATAACAATGGGAACAACAGGAATAACAACGGAAACAATGGGAATAATAACAGGAATAACAATGGGAACAATGGGAATAACAATGCAAATAATAATGGGAATAACGGGAATAATAACAGGAATAATGGGAATAATAATGGGAACAATGGGAGTAACAATGGGAATAACAATGAGAACAAGGGGAATAACAACAGGAACAATGGGAATAACAGGAATAACAATGGGAATAATGGGAATAACAACAGGAATACTGGGAATACCAGCGGGAACAGCACTGGGAACGTGTCCCACCTGCCCTTCTGCAGCTGCAGCACTTTGTCCCTCAGGGACTCGTCCAGCTGCTCCAGGAACGGGGTGATGTCCACGGGCTCCTCCACGATGGATTCCTTGATGGGGTGGAACCGGAATTCCCTCTTCTTCCCTGAAACCCCAAAAGCCCAGGAGGGATGAGGGAATTTCCTCCTTTTCCCCCTCCCAGCCGTGGCCAATGTGGCCCAAAAGTTGGGAATGTCCAGGATCGAGGGCCCTGCTCGGCCCCATTCCCAAACCTGAGCCGTCAACATTCCCTTAGTGTCTCTGATTTGGGATTGGGATCGGGTTCGGGATCAGGAGCGGGATTGGGATCAGGATTGGAATCAGGATCCTGATCTCAATCCCGATCCCGATCCCAATCCCAGTCCCAATCCCGATCCCGATCCCAGTCCTGATCCCAATCCTGATCCCAATCCCAGTGGGCCGGGCCCATGTGGCCCAAACACAGGGAATGTTCGGGATCGAGGGCCCTGCTCAGCCCCATTCCCAAACCTGAGCCGTCAACATTCCCAAGGTGTCTCTCATTTGGGATTGGGATTGGGATTGGGATAGGGACAGGGATTGGGATCAGGAGCGGGATTGGCAGCGGGATTGGGATTGGGACTGGGATCGGGATCGGGATTGGGATTGAGATTGGGATCAGGACTGGGATTGGGATAGGGATTGGGATCTGGATTGGGACTGGGATTGAGATTGGGATTGGTATCAGGATTGGGATCGGGACTGGGATTGGGATCAGGATTGGGATTGGGACTGGGACTGGAATTGGGATCGGGATTGAAATAAGGATTGGGATCGGGATTGGGATCACAACTGGGACTGGGATTGGGATCGGGATTGGGACGGGAATTGAGACTGGGATCGGGATTGGGATCGGGATTGGGACTGGGATTGGGATCGAGATTGGGATCAGGATTGGGATTGGGATCGGGGGAAATCCTCTGCCCCCATCCCGCGCCTGAGGCTGCTTCCCACTGCTGGGAAATCGCCCTGGCACGGCGAGAATCCCACAGGGATCCGGGATCGGGGTCGGGAACAGCTCCAGAGCGGGAACAGAGGGAATTTGGGCGGGATAAGCCGGGATGGGAGGCTGGGAAAAGCACTCGGAGCTCCCGGGAAGGGCCGGGAAAGGGAAGGAGCCCTTTGGACACGGATCCCGAGCCGGAGGTGGGAATCGGCTCCTCCACACCGGGAGGAAAATTCGGGATCTCCAACGGGATCAACTCCCGGGGGGAAGCTTGGAGGGAACGGTGCTTACAGCCAGGAATTCTGGGAATTCTGGGAATTCCGGGAGCTCCCTGACCTTTGCTGTTCAGCTCCTCCTCGTCGTCGCTGAAGGCGGCCTCGGCGTTGTCATAGCAACCGTCATCCTTTTCCAGGTGGTTTTCCATCTCCATGGCAACCGGCTCCTCGATTTTCACTGGGAGCAGAGCACGGGAGCGGCCGGGTCAAAAATAAAAAATCCCAAATCCCTCGGGAAAAGGAATCCCGGGAAAAGCTCAATTCCCTAAAATCCCAACCCTGCAGCTTCGCCTGACCCATCCCAGCCACCGCTGCCGGAGGAATTCCGTGGAAAATCCCACGGGAGCCACGAGATTCCCGCTCCCTACCTTCGATGGGGGGCGAGGGGGAGCTGCAGAATTCCGGGAATTTTTCCCTCAGCATCGCCCGGAGCTCCTTGTCCAGTTTGGGGTTGTCAAAGAGCGGGGCCAGGTGCCTGTGGGATGGGACAGGGATCACCCGGAGCCGGGATCAGCCCGATCCCCACGGGAATAACCAGGGGGGATCCTCCTCCCCCTGCGTGGATCCCTCGGGATCTCCTCGTCCGTGGCAATGGGAGAAGGGGCTGGAATTCCTTGGGAGAATCCCGGGGAAATCCCGATTTCCTCGCTCCCCCACCCATCCCTTTTTCCTTCAGGGAGCAGCTCCACAGGTTTCATGGATTTTCCTGAGGTTTCATGGATTTTCCCAAGGTTTCACGGAGTCTCCTGAGGTTTCACGGAGTCTCCTGAGGTTTCATGGAGTCTCCCGAGGTTTCATGGAGTCTCCGAAGTTTTCATGGAGTCTCCCAAGGTTTCATGGAGTCTCCCGACGTTTCATGGAGTCTCCCGAGGTTTCATGGATTTTCCCAAGGTTTTATGGAGTCTCCTGAGATTTTTATGGAGTTTCCCAAGGTTTTATGGAGTCTCCCAAGGTTTCATGGATTTTCCCAAGGTTTCATGGATTTTCCCAAGGTTTCATGGAGTCTCCCAAGGTTTCATGGAGTCTCCCGAGGTTTCATGGATTTTCCCGAGGTTTCATGGATTTTCCCAAGGTTTTATGGATTCTCCCAAGGTTTTACGGAGTCTCCCGAGGTTTCATGGATTCTCTCAAGGTTTCATGGATTTTCCCAAGGTTTCATGGATTTTCCCAAGGTTTCATGGAGTCTCCCAAGGTTTCATGGAGTCTCCCAAGGTTTTATGGAGTCTCCCGAGGTTTTATGGAGCGGAGGAGGCCATGGCCGAATCGGGAAATCCAGGAAAATGTGGGAAAATCCAGGAAAACTTGGGAAAATTCAGGAAAACTTGGGAAAATTCAGGAAAACTTGGGAAAATTCAGGAAAACTTGAGGAAAATTCAGGAAAACATGGCAAACTTCAGGAAAACTTGGGGAAAATTGAGGAAAACGTGGGGAAAATACAGGGAGATGTGGGAAAATCCAGGAAAAGGTGGGATAATCCAGGAGCCTTACGCCAGGACTCGCTTCTCCACGATGTGCGTGAGGGAGTTGAACACTCCCTGCCGGACGTGGGCTTCCAGAGGGGGGTAGAAATTGGGAATGATCTGGAAGAGATCAAGGATGGAGAGAGAGGTTAAGGGTCTGGAAAACAGGGGAAAAGCCTTTGGATTGGGATTTGTGGCGCCTTTGGGTCAGGATTTTTGGAGCCTTCGGGATAGGGATTCATGGAGCCTTTGAATTGGGATTTGTGGAGCCTTCGGGTTGGGATTTGTGGATATTTTGGGTTGGGATTTGTGGATCCTTTGGGCCAGGATTTGTGGAACCATCGGGATTCATGGAGCCTTTGGGGTCAGGATTTGTGGCTCCTTTGGATTGGGATTTGTGGCTCCTTTGTTTTGGGATTTGTGGATCCTTTGGGCCGGGATTTGTGGAGCCATTGGATTGGAATTCATGGAGCCTTCGGGTCGGGATTTGTGGATATTTTGGGTTGGGATTTGTGGTGCCTTCGGGGTGGGATTCATGGAGCCTTTGGATTGGGATTTGTGAATCCTTCAGGGTGGGATTTGTGGCGCCTTTGGGTCAGGATTTGTGGATCCCCTGGGTTGGGATTTGTGGATCCTTTGGGCTGGGATTTAAGGAACCTTCGGGTCAGGATTTGTGGATCCTTTGGATCGGGATCCATGGATCCCCTGGGTCAGGATTTGTGGATCCTTTGGGTCAGGATTGGTGGAACCCTCGGGATTGGGATTTGTGGAGCCCTGGGGTCGGAATTTGTGGATCCTTCAGGTTGGGATTTGTGGCGCCTTTGGGTCAGGATTTATGGATCCCTCAGGTCAGGATCCATGGATCCCCTGGGTCAGGATTCACGGAGCCCTTGGGTCAGGATCTGTGGATCCCCCGGGTCAGGATCTGTGGATCCCCCGGGTCAGGATTTGTGGATCCCCCGGGTCAGGATTTATGGATCCCCTGGGTCAGGATTTATGGATCCCCTGGGTCAGGATCCATGGAGCCCCTGGGTCAGGATTTGTGGATCCCCTGGGTCAGGATTTGTGGATCCCTCAGGTCAGGATTCATGGAGCCCCTGGGTCAGGATTTGTGGATCCCCCGGGTCAGGATTTGAGGATCCCCTCAGGTCAGGATCCCTGGATCCCCTGGGCCTCTCTCCCGGCTCTCCCGATCCCGGGATCCCAGCAGGACTCACCCGGCACATGAAGTCCAGCAGCGTGGCCGTGATGGCCGGGTGCGGCTTCATGGAGTGGTGCATGACCAGGATGGCCGGCTCTGGGACGGGCAGGGGTCAGCTGTGAGCCAGATCCCTGCCCGGGGCTGCCCAGGGACCGGGAGACCCCTGGATCCCTCCCCAGGGAGATCCCCACAGATCCCAGCCATAGGAAAACCCCCCCGGATCCCAGCCCCAGGGAGATCCCCACAGATCCCAGCCATAGGAAAACCCCCCCAGATCCCAGCCCCAGGGAGATCCCCACGGATCCCAGCCATAGGAAAACCCCCTCCCGGGGCTGCCCAGGGACCCGCACACCCCCGGATCCCAGCACAGGGGGATCCCAACAGATCCAATCCACAGCAAAACCCCCACGGATCCCAGCCCCAGGAAGACCCCGATGGATCCCATTCACAGGAAAACCCCCACAGATCCCTCCCCAGGGGAGATCCCGACGGAGCCCAGCCCCAGGGAGATCCCCACGGATCCCTCCCATAGGAAAACCCCCATGGATCCCATCCCCAGGAAGACCCCGATGGATCCCATCCATAGGAAAATCCCCACGGATCCCAGCCCCAGGACAATCCCCAATGGATCCCATCCCCAGGGAGATCCCGACGAATCCCAGCCCAGGAAGACCCCACAGATCCCATCCATAGGAAGATCCCAATAGATCGAACCCATAGGAAAACCCCCACGGATCCCAGCCCAGGGAAATCCCGATGGATCCCACCCCAGGAAGATCCCACAGATCCCACCCCAGAAGATCCCCACGGACCCCATCCATAGAAGATCCCAATGAATCTCAGCCCCAGGATGATCCCCACGGACCCCACCCCAGAAGATCCCACAGATCCCATCCATAGGAAGACGCCCCACGGACCCCAGCCCCAGGAAAATCCCCACGGATTCTATCCATAGGAAGATCCCATGGATCCCACCCCAGAAGATCCCACGCATCCCACCCCAGGACGATCCCCACAGATCCCACCCCAGGACGATCCCCACAGATCCCACCCCAGGATGATCCCACGGATCCCAGCCCAGAGGATCCCCACGAATCCCACCCCAGAGGATCCCCACAGATCCCACCCCCAGGATGATCCCCACAGATCCCACCCCAGCGGATCCCTCCCCAGCGGATCCCCACGCACCGATGTTCATGATGCTGTCCTTCTCGGGGTTGAAGAAGAGCCAATCGTAGAACAGCGCCAGTTTGGCGTTGGAGGCGGCGACGTTGGACTGCGGGAGGCAAAACCGATCCCAGATCCCAACGGTGCCGGGAAAAACCCCCTGGGATCCCTCTGAGAGCCCTCTGAGAGCCCCCTGGGATCCCTCTGAGAGCCTCCTGGGATCCCTCTGAGAGCCTCCTGGGATCCCTCTGAGATCCCTCTGAGAACCTCCTGGGATCTCTCTGAGATCCCTCTGAGATCCCTCCCAGAGCCTCCTGAAATCCCTCTGAGAACCTCCTGGGATCCCTCTGAGAGCGTCCTGGGATCCCTCTGAGATCCCTCCAAGAACCCCCTGAGATCCCTCTGAGAGCCTCCTGGGATCCCTCTGAGAACCTCCTGAGAGCCTCCTGGGATCCCTCTGAGAGCCTCCTGAGATCCCTCTGAGATCCCTCCAAGAACCTCCTGGGATCCCTCTGAGAGCCTCCTGAAATCCCTCTGAGATTTCTCCAGGATCCCTCTGAGAACCTCCTGAGAGCCTCCTGAGATCCCTCCAAGACTCTTCCAAAATCCCTTTTGGATCCCTCCCAGAACCACTTGAGATCCCTCCGAGAACCTCCCCCACCCCCCCACCCCATTCCTGGGCCACCCCAAATCCCGCCCCACACCCCATTATTCCCATTTTTGGGATATCCCTGCTCCCACCCCACACCGCATTCCCAGGATATCCCCACTCCCAGCCCACTGCACACCCCATTCCCGGGCCATCCCAAATCCCACCCCACACCCCATATCCCATTATTCCCATTTTAGGGCCACCCCGAACCCCTCTGACCGTGCAGGCGGTGAGCAGCCAGCCGATGATGGCCCAGTGGGGCAGGATGTCGGAGCTCAGCACACCCCATTTTTGGGTCACCCCACACCCCACACCCCATAGCCCATTTTTGGGCCACCCCACACCCCATTATTCCCATTTTAGGGCCACCCCACAGCCCATATCCCATTCCTGGACGGCCCCAAATCCCACCCCACACCCCATTTTTGAGCCATCCCACACTCTGAATCCTGCCCCATTTTAGGGCCACCCCACACCCCATACCCCATTTTTGGGATACCCCTGCTCCCACCCCACACCCCATACCCCATTTTGGGTTGTTTTTTTGGGTTGTTACCCCATTTTTGGGATATCCCTGCTCCCACCCCACAGCCCAAAACCCCTCTGACCGTGCAGGCGGTGAGCAGCCAGCCGATGCTGGCCCAGCGGGGCAGGATGTCGGAGCTCAGCACACCCCACACCCCATTTTTGGGTCACCCCACACCCCACATCCCATATCCCATTTTTGGGATATCCCTGCTCCCACCCCACACCCTATATCCCATTTTAGGGCCACCCCAAACCCCTCTGACCGTGCAGGTGGTGAGCAGCCAGCCGATGATGGCCCAGCGGGGCAGGATGTCAGAGCTCCCCATACCCCATATCTCATTTTTGGGATATCCCTGCTCCCACCCCACACCCCATACCCCATTTTAGGGCCACCCCACACCCCATATCCCATTATTCCCATTTTAGGACCACCCCACAGCCCGCTGACCGTGCAGGTGGTGAGCAGCCAGCCGATGATGGCCCAGCGGGGCAGGATGTCAGAGCTCCCCACACCCCATATCCCATGTTTGGGATATCCCTGCTCCCACCCCACACCCCATATCCCATTTTTGGGATACCCCTGCTCCCACCCCACACCCTATACCCCATTTCTGGCCCACCCCACACCCCATTATTCCCATTTTTGGGATATCCCTGCTCCCACCCCACACCGCATTCCCAGGATATCCCCACTCCCAGCCCACTGCACACCCCATTCCCGGGCCATCCCAAATCCCACCCCACACCCCATATCCCATTATTCCCATTTTAGGGCCACCCCAAACCCCTCTGACCCTGCAGGCGGTGAGCAGCCAGCCGATGATGGCCCAGCGGGGCAGGATGTCGGAGCTCAGCACACCCCACACCCCATTTTTGGGTCACCCCACACCCCACATCCCATATCCCATTTTTGGGATATCCCTGCTCCCACCCCACACCCTATATCCCATTTTAGGGCCACCCCAAACCCCTCTGACCGTGCAGGTGGTGAGCAGCCAGCCGATGATGGCCCAGCGGGGCAGGATGTCAGAGCTCCCCATACCCCATATCTCATTTTTGGGATATCCCTGCTCCCACCCCACACCCCATACCCCATTTTAGGGCCACCCCACACCCCATATCCCATTATTCCCATTTTAGGACCACCCCACAGCCCGCTGACCGTGCAGGTGGTGAGCAGCCAGCCGATGATGGCCCAGCGGGGCAGGATGTCAGAGCTCCCCACACCCCATATCCCATGTTTGGGATATCCCTGCTCCCTTTAGGGCCACCCCACACCCCATACCCCAAATCCCTGTTCCCCTCTGACCGTGCAGGTGGTGAGCAGCCAGCCGATGATGGCCCAGTGGGGCAGGATGTCGGAGCTCCCCATACCCCATATCTCATTTTTGGGATATCCCTGCTCCCACCCCATACCCCATACCCCATTTTTGGGATATCCCTGCTCCCACCCCACAGCCCGCTGACCGTGCAGGTGGTGAGCAGCCAGCCGATGATGGCCCAGCGGGGCAGGATGTCGGAGCTCAGCACCTCGTTGGACGGGTGCACCACGCCGCAGATGTAGCGGATCAGGTCGCAGCGCAGCGATTGGCTGTCGGCCGTGGCCAGGTACTGCCGCTGGAACCAGTCCTGGTACCGCTTCTGCTGCCCGAAGCGCACCTGGAATGGCGGGAACGGGAATGGGAACGCCGGGAATGGGGTCGGGAGCAGCAGGAATGGGGTTGGGAACGGGATTGGGAATGGGATTGGGAATGCTGTTGGGAATGGGGTTGGGAACGGCCGGGAACGGGGTTGGGAATGGGATTGGGAATGGGATTGGGAACGGCCCAGAACGGGGCGGGAATGGGCTTGGGAATGGGGTTGGGAATGGGAGTGGGAATGGGGTTGGGAATGGGGCTGGGAATGGGAGTGGGGTTGGGAATGGGGTTGGGAATGGGAGCGCCGGGAATGGGGAGGAACAGGGATTGGGAGCACCAGGAATGGGGTTGGGAACGGCCGGGAATGGGGTTGGGAATGGGGCGGGAATGGGGTGGGAGAGGGATTGGGAACGGCTGGGAGCGGGATTGGGAATGGAGCGGGAATGGGATTGGGAATGGGGCGGGAATGGGATTGGGAATGGGGTGGGATTGGGAATGGGAGCGCTGGGAATGGGGTTGGGAGCGGGATTGGGAATGGGGTTGGGAATGGTGTGGGAACAGCCGGGAATGGGGTGGGAGAGGGATTGGGAATGGCCGGGAACGGGGTTGGGAACGGCTGGGAATGGGGCGGGAGCACCGGGAATGGGGTTGGGAATGGCCAGGAATGGGGTTGGGAACGGGATTGGAAATGGGGCGGGAATGGGATTGGGAATGGGGTGGGAACGGGGTGGGATTGGGAATGGGAGCGCTGGGAACGGGGTTGGAAATGGGGTGGGAATGGGGAGGGACAGGGATTGGGAATGGGAGCGACGGGAGCGCCGCTGGGAGGGAATCCATCGGGAATTTGGCAGGGAATCCCTTGGGGAATTTGGGAGGGAATCCATCAGGAATTTGGGATGGAACCTGTCGGGAATTCGGGAATGAACCCATCGGGAATTTGGCAGGGAACCCATCAGGAATTTATGATGGAATCCATCAGGAATTTGGGATGGAATTCATCGGGAATTTAAGAATGAACCCATCGGGAATTTGGGATGGAATCCCTTGGAAATTTGGGAGGGAATCCATCGGGAATTCGGGAATGAACCCATCAGGAATTTGGGAATGAATCCATGGGGAATTTGGGATGGAGCCCATCGGGAATTCAGGATGGAATCATCAGGAATTCGGGAATGAATCCCTCGGGAATTTGAGATGGAGCCCGTCGGGAATTTGGGATGAAATCCATCAGGAATTTGGGAAGGAATTTGGGAATGAACCCCTCAGGAATTTGGGAATGAATCCCTCAGGAATTTGGGAGTGAACCCATCAGGAATTTGGGAATGAACTCCTCAGGAATTTGGGAATGAACCCCTCAGGAATTTGGGAGTGAACCCATCAGGAATTTGGGAGTGAACCCATCAGGAATTTGGGAGTGAACCCATCAGGAATTTGGGAGTGAACCCCTCGGGAATTCGGGAATGAACCCCTCAGGAATTTGGGAATGAATCCCTCGGGAATTACCCGCGAGGTCATGAAGAGCAGCTTGGTCTCCATGTCGGGGGTGAGGCGGCACGCCAGGAATTTGCGGGAAGTGCGGGACTGCAGGAGCTGCAGGACACCTGGGAAGGGACCGGGAACGGGATTTTGGTCGGAAAAATCCTCAAATGCGTCGGGATGGGATTTTTTGGGATCGCTGAGGAGGAGGAATTTCCCTGAGCGCCATTCCCAGGTGTTTCAGGGGCCCCAAAAAGGTGGGAACACCTCCCCCAAGCCCCATTTCCCTGGAATTGCTGCATCCAGAAACCACTGGAGAAAGGAATAATTAATGGGAATGTTATTAACAGGAATAAAACTGGAAAACCCCATCTTCGTGCCCCATTCCCAGGACATCCCAAATCCCACCCCATTCCCTGTTTTTGGGCCATCCCAAATCCCACCCCACACCCCACATCCCATTTTTGGGCCACCCCAAATCCCAGGGTGGAATTAAATCCCCTGGAAGCTCCACTCCTGAAATTCCTGCTTTTTTTTTTTTACGGAGCTTCTCCGTCACCTCCTCGAGCAACTAATTAAGGGAAGCAACTCTAATTATCCCGGAATTCCGGGATATGCTTTGGCTTGGAATCACCCAATCCGAGGCCAAAGGCCAATTCCCAATGGATCAGGTTGTTCCAACCCAACTTGGGGAACAATTCCAGGGAGGAAAAACTACGGAAGCGCCGAGCCCACAACGAGTCCGAGGACCCCACGAGGTTTTTCCGGGATGATTCCCAGATGGCTCCGAGGTTTCTGCAGCGCCAAAAAATCCTTGGAAAAAGGGGCAGGGAATGGCCAAGGGGTGGGTACCTGTGAACTGGGAGCTGAGCACCTGCGGGTTGTGCAGGATGTCCTTCCAGAGCTGCTCGAATTCCGGGATCCGCGCCACGTTCTGGAGCAGCCGCACCAGGTCCCGGCCGATCATGAAACAATCCATGAACTTTTTGGGGGAGAAAAACAAGAAAAAAACAGGGAATGTGGGAGTTTTTCGGGTCAGAGGGTCTCGGAATGGCTCCGGGAACGGCTCTGGGAATGGCTCCGGGCTCAGCTCTGGGAATGGCTCCGAGAACAGCTCCGGGCTCGGCTCCGGGAATTTTCCGGGCTCGGCTCCGGGCACAGCTCTGGGAATGGCTCCAAGAATGGCTCCGGGTACGGCTCCGGGAATTTTCCGGGCACAGCTCTGGGAATGGCTCCGGGCTCGGCTCCGGGCTCAGCTCCGGGAATTTTCCGGGCACAGCTCTGGGAATGGCTCCGGGCTCGGCTCCGGGCTCAGCTCCGGGAATTTTCCGGGCTCAGCTCTGGGAATGGCTCTGGGCTCGGCTCTGGGAATGGCTCTGGGCTCAGCTCCGGGCTCAGCTCCAGGAATTTTCCAGGTCAGAAGCTCCAGGCTCGGCTCCGGGCACAGCTCTGGGAATGGCTCTGGGCACGGCTCTGGGCACAGCTCCGGGCTCTGTTCCGGGAACGGCTCCAGGAATTTTCCGGGCTCGGCTCCGGGCTCAGCTCCGGGAGTTTTCCGGGCTCGGCTCCGGGCACGGCTCTGGGCTCAGCTCTGGGAACGGCTCTGGGAATTTTCCGGGCTCAGCTCCGGGCACAGCTCTGGGAATGGCTCCAGGCACGACTCCGGGCACAGCTCTGGGAATGGCTCCGGGCACGACTCCGAGCACAGCTCCAGGCACAGCTCCAGGCACCCGGCCCCGTTGGAAGGAGCAGGTCGGGATCAGGGCAGGCCAGGAGCCGTCTGGGAATGTTCTCCCCTCTGGGAATGTTCTCCCTTCTGGGAATGTTCTCCTTTCTCCAAGCAAACATTCCCATAAATCTGTCACTTCCCAGCCGGCGCTGGGAGCCGGGGGAGGATGGGGAATGGGAGGATCTGGGAGAAATCCCGGCTCCAGGGAGGTTTTCTCCTGCTCCGTGCAGAGCCCAGTGTGGCCTGGAGCTGCTGCTCCCACCCCAAAGTGCCCTTCCCAGGGAGGGATCCCCACGGAAATGGGAACACCCCGTTCCCAAAACAGGGAGAGGCAGGATCCCATTCCTGATCCCATCCCGGGGCAGGGATCCCCCGTTCCCGGAGCAGGCAGAGGCAGGATCCCATTCCCGATCCCATTCCCGGGCACTGCCCCATTCCCTGAGTAGGGAGAGGCAGGATCCCATTCCTGATCCCATTCCTGATCCCATTCCCAGGCACTGCCCCATTCCCAGATGAGGGGGATGCAGGATCCCATTCCCGATCCCATTCCCAATCCCAATCCACTCCTACTCCCGGAGCACGGAGATGCGAATGCCAATTCCAATTCCAATTCCAATTCCAATTCCAATTCCAATTCCAATTCCAGTCCCATTCCCAATCCCATTCCCAATCCCACTCACCCTCTCCCTCAGCAGGGACACACAGAACTCCATCCCCAATCCCAATCCCATCCCCAATCCCGAGCCCAATCCCAATCCTGATCCCAATCCCAATCCCGATCCCAACCCCAATCCCACTCACCCTCTCCCGCAGCAGGGACATGCAGAACTCCATCCCCAATCCCATCCCCAATCCCAATCGCACTCCCAATCCTGATCCCAATCCCAATCCCACTCCCAATCCCAATCCCGATCCCACTCACCCTCTCCCGCAGCAGGGACACGCAGGATCCCATTTCCATCCCCAATCCCAATCCCAATCCCAATCCCAATCCCAATCCCAATCCCGCTCACCCTCTCCCGCAGCAGGGACACGCAGAACTCCATCCCCAATCCCAATCCCGATCCCAACCCCAATCCCAATCCCAACCCCAATCCCACTCACCCTCTCCCGCAGCAGGGACACGCAGAACTCCATCCCCAATCCCATCCCCAATCCCAATCCCACCCCCAATCCCACTCCCAATCCCAATCCCAACCCCAATCCCACTCACCCTCTCCCGCAGCAGGGACACACAGAACTCCATCCCCAATCCCATCCCCAATCCCAATCCCGATCCCAACCCCAATCCCAATCCCAATCCCGATCCCGCTCACCCTCTCCCGCAGCAGGGACACGCAGAACTCCATCCCCAATCCCATCCCCAATCCCATTTCCATCCCCAATCCCGCTCCCACTCACCCTCTCCCGCAGCAGGGACACGCAGAACTCCACCTCCTTCTGGCGCAGCGCCTGCAGCGCGGCCGAGCCGTGGTGATCCACGATGAGGCGCAGGAAGGTGTAAACGGCCATGGCCACCAGCAGGCTGCTCTTGAGCACCCACTCCCTGCAACCGCCCCCAAATTGGCCCCAAATCCATCCCAAATCGGCCCAAAATCCATCCCAAAATCACCACTGGCTGCTCTTGAGCACCCACTCCCTGCAACCGCCCCAAATTGGCCCCAAAAACATCCCAAATCGGCCCAAAATCACCACAGGCTGCTCTTGAGCACCCACTCCCTGAAACCGCCCCGAAATTGGCCCCAAATCCATCCCAAATTGGCCCAAAATGGGCCCAAAATCACCACAGGCTGCTCTTGAGCACCCACTCCCTGAAACCGCCCCAAATTGGCCCCAAATCCATCCCAAATCCATCCCAAAATCACCACAGGCTGCTCTTGAGCACCCACTCCCTGAAACCGCCCCCAAATTGGCCCCAAATCAGCCCAAAATCCATCCCAAAATCACCACAGGCTGCTCTTGAGCACCCACTCCCTGAAACCGCCCCGAAATTGGCCCCAAATCCATCCCAAATTGGCCCAAAATGGGCCCAAAATCACCACAGGCTGCTCTTGAGCACCCACTCCCTGCAACCGCCCCAAATTGGCCCCAAATCCATCCCAAATCCACCTCAAAATCACCACGCTGCTCTTGGCCCCACTCCCTGAACGCCCCAAATCCCAATCGCAATCCACCAAATCACCACGGCTGCTCTTGAGCACCCACTCCCTGAAACCGCCCCCAAATTGGCCCCAAATCAGCCCAAAATCCATCCCAAAATCACCACAGGCTGCTCTTGAGCACCCACTCCCTGAAACCGCCCCGAAATTGGCCCCAAATCCATCCCAAATTGGCCCAAAATGGGCCCAAAATCACCACAGGCTGCTCTTGAGCACCCACTCCCTGCAACCGCCCCAAATTGGCCCCAAATCCATCCCAAATCCACCTCAAAATCACCACAGGCTGCTCTTGAGCACCCACTCCCTGAAACCGCCCCAAATCCATCCCAAATCGGCCCCAAATCCATCCCAAATCGGCCCAAAATCACCACAGGCTGCTCTTGAGCACCCACTCCCTGAAACCGCCCCAAATTGGCCCCAAATCAGCCCAAATCGGCCCAAAATCCATCCCAAAATCAACCAGGCTGCTCTTGAGCACCCACTCCCTGAAACCGCCCCAAATTGGCCCCAAATTTTGGTGTTTGGTTGGCCCCAAATCCATCCCAAATCGGCCCAAAATCCATCCCAAATCGGCCCAAAATCACCACAGGCTGCTCTTGAGCACCCACTCCCTGAAACCGCCCCAAAATTGGCCCCAAATCAGCCCAAATCGGCCCAAAATCCATCCCAAAATCAACACAGGCTGCTCTTGAGCACCCACTCCCTGAAACCGCCCCCAAATTGGCCCCAAAAACATCCCAAATCGGCCCAAAATCCATCCCAAAATCACCACTGGCTGCTCTTGAGCACCCACTCCCTGAAACCGCCCCCAAATTGGCCCCAAATTCATCCCAAATCGGCCCAAAATCCATCCCAAAATCACCACAGGCTGCTCTTGAGCACCCACTCCCTGAAACCGCCCCAAATCGGCCCCAAATCAGCCCAAAATCGGCCCCAAATGTGCCTAAAATCAGCCTCAACCCCACCCCAAATCAGACCGAAATGTGCCCAAAATCAGCCCAAAATCCACCCCAAATCCATCCCAAATCCGTCCCAAATTGGGTGGATTTGGAGCGGATTTGAGGCTGATTTGGGGCAGATTTGGGGCTGATATGGGGTGGATTTGGGATCGATTTGGGCTCATTTGGGATTTGGGGAGGACTCAGGAATTTTGGGATCATTCAGGACTTGGGGAGGACTCGGGAATTTTGAGATCATTTGGGGAGCACTCGGGAATTTTGGGATCATTCGGGATTTGGGGAGGACTCAGGAATTTTGGGATAATTTGGGATTACCTGGGATAATCTGGGATAATTCAGGATTATTTGGGATCATTTGGGATTTGGAAAGGACTCAAGAATTTTGGGATCATTTGGGATTTGGGGAGAACTCAGGATAATTTGGGATAATTCAGGGCTTGGGGAGGACTCGAGAATTTTGGGATCATTTGGGGAGGATTCAGGAATTCTGGGATCATTCAGGACTTGGGGATGACTCAGGAATGGGGTTTTTTTTTCCCCAGAAAACCCGGGAATTGCAGCTCTGGGACCTTTGCTCCGTCAGGATCTCCAGGACGTTCTCCGCCAGCCAGATGTTCTTGGCCGTCACATCCCCCCCTGGAAAATCCATGGAAAAACCAAAAAAATCATCGGGATGGATCCCAGCTGGGATCCAGAGGATTCCCGGCTTGGGATCCAAAAGGATCCTGGCTCAGATCCAGAGGATTTCCGGCTCAGATCCAGAAGGATCCCAGCTCTGATCTGGAGGATTCCTGGCTCTGACCTGAGGATTCCCAGCCCAGATCCACAGGATTCCCAGCTCGGATCCAAAAGGATCCTGGCTCAGATCTGGAGCATTCCCGGCCCCAATCCCGAGGATCCCAGCCTCGATCCAAGGATTCCCAGCCCAGATCTGGAGGATCCCAGCCCTGATCCCGAGGATCCCAATCCAAGGATCCCTGGCCCCGATCTGAGGATCCTGGCCCTGATCAGACAATTTCTGGCTCCAATCCAGAGGATCCTGGCTCCGATCCTGAGGATTCCAGGCTCAGATCCAGAAGGATCCCGGCCCTGATCCCGAGAATTCCTGGCCCAGATCCGAGGATTCCCGGCTCAGATCCAGAAGGATCCCGGCCCCAATCTGGAGGATCCCAGCCCCAATCCCGAGGATCACAATCCCAGGATCCCAGTCCCGATCCCAGGATCCCAGCTCCAATCCCAATGATCCCAGCCCCAACCCCAATGATCCCAGCTCCAATCCAAGGATCCCAATCCGAGGATCCCAGCCCTGATCCAGAGCATTCCCAGCCCCAATCCTGAGGATCCCGACTCAGATCCCAGGATCCCAGCCCCAATCTGGAGGATCCCAGCCCTGATCCGGAGGATCCCAATCCCAGGATCCCGCCCCTGATCCCGAGGATCCCAGCCCTGATCCCAGCCCCGATCCCAGCCCCGATCCCAGCCCCGATCCAAGGATCCCAGCCCCAGGATCCCAGCCCTGATCCCAGCCCCGATCCAAGGATCCCAGCCCCGATCCCGAGGATCCCAGCCCCGATCCCAATGATCTCAGCCCCGATCCCGAGGATCCCAATCCCAGGATCCCAGCCCCGATCCCGAGGATCCCAGCCCTGATCCCAGCCCCGATCCCAGCCCCGATCCCGAGGATCCCAGCCCCGATCCCAGCCCCGATCCAAGGATCCCAGCCCCAGGATCCCAGCCCTGATCCTGAGGATCCCGGCCCCGATCCCGAGGATCCCAATCCCAGGATCCCAGCCCCGATCCCGAGGATCCCAGCCCCGATCCCGAGGATCCCAGCCCCGATCCCGAGGATCCCAGCCCCGATCCCAGGATCCCAGCCCCGATCCCGAGGATCCCGGCCCCGATCCCGAGGATCCCGGCCCCGATCCCAAGGATCCCGGCCCCGACCCCGGGCTCACCCGCGATTTGTTTCATGAAGGTCATGCAGACGCCGTCGGCTCCCAGGACCCCGCTCTTCACCAGCTCCCGCAGCAGCCAAACCAGCTGGGAACGGCAATTCCGGGAATTCATTCCGGGAATTCTGGGAATTCCGGGATCGGAGCCCGACGGGACCCACCCTGCCCCCCCCCAGTTCCCAATCCCATTCCTGTTCCCATTCCCATCCCATTCCCTCTCCCATCCCCATTCCTGTTCCTGTCCCTGTTCCCATTTCCTATCCCCATTCCCATCCCATCCCCATCCCATCCCCATTCCCATCCCCATTCCCATCCCATTCCCATTCCATTCCCATCCCATTCCCATTCCCATTCCCATCCCATCCCCATCCCCATTCCCATTCCCATCCCCATTCCCATTCCCATCCCCATTCCCATCCCATTCCCATTCCCATCCCCATTCCCATCCCCATTCCATCCCATTCCCATTCCCATTCCCATCCCTTCCCATCCATTCCCATTCCCATCCCCATTCCCATCCATTCCCATTCCCATTCCCATCCCCATTCCATCCCATCCATTCCATTCCCATCCCCATTCCCATTCCCATTCCCATCCCCATTCCCATCCCCATCCCCATCCCCATTCCCATCCCCATTCCCATCCCCATTCCCACTCCCATTCCCATTCTGGGTGGGAATTGAGATTCCAGATGGGGAAGAAAATTCTGGGTGGGGAAAAGGAAATTTTGGGTGGGAAAAGAAATTCCAGGTGGAAAAGGAGATTCCAAGAGGGACAGGAAATTCTGGGTGGGAAAACAAGATTCCAGGTGGGAAAAAGGAGATTCCAGGTGAAAAAATTCTGGGTCAGAAAAGGAAATTCTGGGTGGGAAAAAGGAAATTCTGGGTCAGAAAAGAAATTCCAGGTGGGGAAAAGAAGATTTTGGATGGGATTAGAGCTTCCAGGTGGGAAAAGAATTCCGAGAGGGACAGGAAATTCTGGATGCAGAAAAGGAGATTCCAGGCGGGGAAAACGAAATTCTGGGCCAGAAAAGGAAATTTTGGGTGGGGAAAAGGAAATTTTGGGTGGGGAAAAGAAATTCCAGGTGGGAAAAAGGAAATTCCGTGTGGGAAAAGGAAATTGTGGGTGGGGAAAGAAATTTTGGGTTGGAAAAGGAGATTCTGGGTGGGAAAAAGGAAATTCCAGGTGGGAACAAGGAAATTTTGGGTGGGAAAAGAAGATTCCAGGTGGGAAAGGAGATTCTGGGTCAGAAAAGGAAATTCTGGGTGGGAAAAAGGAAATTCCAGGTGGAAAAGGAAATTCCAGGTGGGAGAGGAGATTCCGGGTGGGAAAAGGAAATTCTGGGTCAGAAAAGAAATTCCAGGTGGAAAAAGGAGATTCCAGGTGGGAAAAAGGAAATTTTGGGTGGGAAAACGGAAATTCTGGGTTGGAAAAGAAATTCCAGGTGGGAATTGAGATTCCAGGTGGGAAAAGAATTCCGGGAGGGGCAGGAAATCCCGGGAATTTCCGACCTGGCTCCGGCAGGTGTCCTGCAGCTTCGGGTACTTCTCCATGAGGATGTGGTTGATCTTGTTGAGGACGATGTTCATCCCATCCCTGCTCACCAGAGCCAGGTCCCGGTAGCACTGAGGGGAAATACGGGAAAAATCCGGGAAAAATCCATCAGGAAAAGCCACGGGGGAATGGGAAATTCCCGGATTTCCATCCCAGAAAGCAGTGAGAGCTCCAGGTGTGGGATCATTCCCAAAGGATCAGGGAATTCCAGGGGCTGAGCACCGAAATCTCACGGGAAAGAATTCCAAAATCCCGTTCTTTTTGGGATCAGGGACCTTTTCCCCCTTCCAAGTCCTCAAATCCATCAGGAAAAACCGGGAAAAGCCACGGGGGAATGCGAAATTCCCGGATTTCCATCCCAGAAAGCAGAGAGAGCCCTCAGAGGGATCCCAGGAAAGAGTTGGATCAGGGAATTCCAGGGGCTGAGCACTGAAATCCCAACAGGATGATTCCAAAATCCCAAATTCCTTTTGGGATCAGGGACCTTTTCCCCTTTCCACTTCCTAAATCCATCAGGAAAAACCAGGAAAAGCCACAGGGGAATGGGAAATCCATGGATTTCCATCCCAGAAAATTCAATGCCAGGAGAAAATTCCACAGGAAAATTCCAGGGGAGGAAATTCAATTCCAGAGGGGAAAATTCAATTCCAGGGAAAAAATTCCAGGAAAAAGTTCAATTCCAGGGGAAAAATCCAGTGGGAAAAATTCAATTCCAGAAGAAAAATCCAGAGAGGAAAATTCCAGAGGGGAAAATGCAATTCCAGAGGAAAATTCCACAAGCAAAAAATTCCAGGAAAAAATTCAATTCCAGGGGAAAATCCCAGAGCGGAAAATTCAATTCCAGAGGAAAATTCCAGAGGAAGATTCAATTCCAGGGGAAAAATTCCAGAGGGGAAAATTCCAGAGGGGAAAATTCAATTCCAGGAGGAAATTCAAGGAGGAAAATCCAGGAGGAAAATTCAATTTCAGAGGAAAATTCCAATGGAAAATTCCAGGAAAAAGTTCAATTCCAAGGGAAAAATCCCAGAGGGGAAAATTCAATTCCAGGAAGAAATTCCAGGAGGAAAACCCATCCCAAAACCAAAAAAAAACCCACGAAAAACTCAACAAATCCTCAAAAAAACCAGGAGTGACCCCCCAGTGCCCCCCCCTGCTGAATTCCTGGAGAATTCCTGGAATTTTTTCCCGGGAATTCCTCACCTTCTGTGCCTGGGCCGGCTCGGTGAGGACGAGGGTGAAGAGCCCCAGGCAAATCTCCTCGTGCTGGGGGGTGCCTTTGCAGATCTGCCAGGGAAATCCCAAATTCCAGCCCAATTCCAGCCAAATTCCAGCCCAATTCCAGCCCAATTCCACCCAAATTCCAGCCCAATTCCACCCAAATTCCAGCCCAATTCCAGCCCAATTCCAGCCCAATTCCACCCAAATTCCACCAAAGTTCAACCCAAATTCCAGCCCAAATCCACCCAAAATTCCAGCCCAATTCCAGCCCAAATCCACCCAAATTCCACCCAAATTCCAGCCCAATTCCACCCAAATTCCAGCCCAATTCCAGGCGGGATCCGAGCCCCGGGAAGGGGAGGGAAAATTCCCGCCCAGAATTCCCGGATTTATCCTGGAATCGGAGCCATCCCGAGGTTCCCAATTCCCCAGTCCCCAATTCCCAATTCCCATCCCCAATTCCCAATTCCCAATTCCCATTCCCCAATCCCAATTTCCCCATTCCCATTTTCCAGTTCCCATTCCCAATCCCCATTCCCGATTCCCCATTTCCAATTCCCTAATTCCCATTTCCAATTCCCCATCCCTCATTTCCCATTCCCATTTCCCATTCCCAATTCTGAATTCCCAACTCCCCCATTACAAATTTCCCAGTTCCCATTCCCCACTCCCCAATTCAATTCCCAACTCCCCAACTCCCCAATTCCCCATTCCCTGTTCCCTAATTCCCAATTCCAATCCCCAATTTCCCAATTCCCCAATCCCAATTCCCCATTCTCAATCCCAAATTCCCAACTCCCCAATTCCCCAATTCCCAATCCCAATTCCCGATCCCCAATTCCCAATCCCCCAATTCCCAATTCCCATTCCCAATTCCCATTCCCAATCCCCATTCCCGGGCTCCCACGTGGGCTCTGAGGGCGTCGTTGGCCCCCGAATTCCCCAATTCCCAACTGCCCCATCCCCAATTCCCAATCCCAATTCCCCAATTCCCAACTCTCCCATTACAAATTCCCCAATTCCCATTCCCAATCCCAAATCCCCAATTCCCCATTCCCAATTCCCAATCCCCAATTTCCCCAATCCCCCATTCCCATTTCCCATTCTCATTCCCAATTCCCCCATCCCCAATTCCTCCATTCCCCAATCCCAATCCCTAATTCCCAATCCCCAACTCCCCAATTCCCCATTCCCTAATTCCCAATTCCAATGCCCCAATCCCCAATTTCCCAATTCCCCATTCCCTGTTCCCCATCCCCAATTCCCAATCCCAATTCCCCATCCCCAATTCCCAATTCCCAATCCCAATCCCCCAATCCCCAATTCCCAATCCCAATTCCCCATCCCCAATTCCCAATTCCCAATTCCCAATCCCAATCCCCCATCCCCAATTCCCAATTCCCAATCCCCAATTCCCAATTCCCATTCCCAATCCCCAATTCCCAATTCCCATTCCCAATCCCCAGTTCCCCATTTCCCATTCCCAATTCTCCATCCCCAATTCCCCATTCCCATTCCCCATTCCCAATTCCCCATCCCCAATTCCCCATTCCCATTCCCCATTCCCAATTCTCCATCCCCAATTCCCAATCCCCAATTCCCAACTGCCCCATTCCCAATCCCCATTCCCAATCCCCAATTCCCAATCCCAATTCCCGATCCCCAATTCCCAATCCCAATCCCACTCCCGGGCTCTCACGTGGGCGTTGAGGGCGTCGTTGGCCTCGCGCTCCGAGAGGCCGCTGGTCAGCGAGGTCACGATGCCCACGCAGCGCTCCAGCCTCTGCAGCGGGCAAAAAACGGGCAGAAACGGGCAAAAACGGGCGAAAACGGGTGAAAAACGGGCAAAAACGGGCAGAAACGGGCAAAAACGGGCGAAAACGGGTGAAAAACGGGCAAAAACGGGCAGAAACGGGCAAAAAAGGGCCAAAAAACGGGCAAAAATGGGAAGAAATGGGCGAAAAATGGGCAAAAATGTGCGAAAAATGAGGAAAAATGGGTGAAAACTGGGCTAAAAAAGGGGAAAAAAACCGGGAAAAAAACCGGGCAAGAATGGGCAAAAAACGGGCAAAACCAGGCAAAAATGGGCAAAAACTGGGACAAACAGGCAAAAATTGGGCAACAAACCTGGCAAAAACTGGGCAAAAAAACTGGCAAAAAACGGGCAAAACCTGGAAAAACTGGGAAAAACGGGCGAAAACTGGGAAAAAACTGGCAAAACTGGGGAAAACTGGGAGAAACTGGGGGAAAGGGGCAAAAACTGGGAGAAAGGGGCCAAAAAGGGGAATTTTTCCCCCTAAAAATGTCCCCAGGGAGATGCCAGATCCTGCAGCTGGAAAACCTCAGCGGGAATTGGGGAAAATCCTGGGAATTTGGGGAAACTCTGGGATTTGGGGGAAATCCCAGGAATTCAGGGAAATCCTGGGAATTCGGGAAAATCTCGGGAATTTGGAGAAATCCCGGGAACTCAGGGAAAATGCCAGGAAATTGGGAAAATCCTGGGAATTTAGGGAAGTCCCGGGAACCCCGAAAAATCCTGGGAATTTGGGGAAAACCTGAGAATTCGGGAAAATGTCGGGAATTTGGGGAAATCCTGGGAACCCGGAGAAACCCTGGGAATTCAGAAAAATCCCGGGAATTCGGGAAAATCTCAGGAACCCAGAGAAACCCTGGGAATTTGGGAAAATCCTGGGAATTTGGAGAAATCCCGGGAATTCGGGGAAACTCTGGGATTTGGGGGAAATCCTGGGAATTCAGGGAAATCCCGGGAATTTGGGGAAACTGAGAACTCGGAAAAATCCCGGAAATTCAGGGAAATCCTGGGAATCCAGAAAAATACCGGGAATTTGGGGAAAACCCTGGGAATTCAGGAAAATCCTGGGAATTGGAGAAATCCCGGGAACCCAGAAAAGTCCTGAGAATTCAGGAAAATCCCGGGAATTCGGGAAAACCCTGGGACCCAGAGAAACCCTGGGAATTCGGGGAAATCCCGGGAATTTGGGGAAATCCCGGGAACTCGGGAAAATCTCAGGAACCCAGGGAAATCCTGGGAATTCGGGAAAACCCTGGGAATTGGGGAAAATCCCGAGAATCGGAGAAATCCTGGGAATTTGGGAAAACCGTGGGACCCAGAGAAACCCTGGGAATTCGGGAAAACCCTGGGAATTCGGGGAAATCCCGGGAACCCGAGAAACACTGGGAAAATCCCGGAAAATTTGGGAAAATCCTGGGAATTCAGAAAAATCCCGGGAACCCATAAAAAAATCCCGGGAATTCGGTAAAACCCTGGGAATTTCGGGCAAAAACTCCGGGAATCCGAAGCACCCCCGGGATCGCTTCACTCAGACCCATCCCCAGCCCCAGAAATTCCCAAAAATTCCCAAGAAATTCCCAAGAAATTCCCGGGAATTTCCCCCTCACCTCCTCCAGCTCATCCTTGGAATCCAGCAGCGAGGACACCAGGAGCTTCCCGGCCGTTCCCGCTTTTCCTTTGGGAATCTCCATGGCTCGGGAGGGGCCCCGGTGCCCCTCCCCCACCTCCCCTCCCCCCTCACCGGCACCGGAACCGGGACCGGGACCGGGACCGGGACCGGGGGCGATTTTTTGGGAATTTCGCCCCCTTTTTTTGGAGCCTCCTCCCCCTTCCCTAAAAAACCCCCTGAGGGGATTTGGGGCTCCCTGAGGGGATTTGGGGCTCCCTCAGGGGGTTTTGGGGCTCCGGGGGTGCCTCAGAGGAGGCCCCGGTGAAGGGGAGCGGAGTGAGGGGAGCTGAAGTGGAAAGGCCCCGGTGAACCGGGAGGGTCCCGGTGAGGTCCGGGAAGGTTGTGAGGGCACGGGAAGGGAATTCCGGAGCCTCTGGAAGGGCTCGGGGCCGCTCTGAGGGGCCCGGGCCGGGGAGGCCCCGCCGGGTCCGGGCCCGGGGAAGCGGCGGCGGCGGCCGGAAGTTACCGGGAAGAGACGGCGGAAGCGGAAATGGAATGATGGAGGGAAGTCCCGCCCCCACTACCCCCGCTGGCCAATGGGAGAGGAGGAAAGGTTCTGAGTGACAGCTGGTTGGGAGGCGGGGCTAAGAGGGGAGGTTTGGCCAATGGGGAGGAAGGGGCGGGGCTTGTGGGGAGGAGGCTCCGCCCACCCGCGGGGAAACCGCCAAAAAAACCCCAAAAACCTTCTAAAAACCCCTCAAAAACCTCCTAAAAAACCCCCCAAAAAAAACCCAAACCCCCCCCCAAAAACCCCCCCAAAAACCCCCCCAAAAGCCCCCCCGGGAACTCCCCAAAAACCCCCCAAAAACCTCCTAAAAGCCTCCTAAAAACCCCTCAAAAACCCCCCAAAAACCTCCTAAAAACCCCCCAAAAAACCTCCAAAAACCTCCTAAAAACCCCCCAAAAAACCCCCTAAAACCCCCCCAAAAAACCTCCAAAAAACCCCCCCAAAAAACCCACAAAAACCTCCTAAAAACCTCCCAAAACCCCCCCTGGGAACTACCCCAAAAACCCCCCCAAAAAACCCTCCAAAATTCCCCAAAAAAAACCCTCAAAAACCCCCCCAAACCCCCCCCAAAAACCTCCTAAAAACCCCCCAAAAACCCTCCCAAAAACCGCCCCAGAAACCCCCCAAAATCCCCCCAAAAAACCCTCAAAAACCCCCAAAAACCCCCCCGGGAACTCCCCAAAAAGCCTCCTAAAACCCCCCCCCCAAAAAAAACCCTCAAAAACCCCCCAAAAAATCCCCCAGAAATCCCCCGGAACCCTCCAAAACCCCCCCTGGGAACCCCCCACAAACCCCCCAAAAACTCTCCCAAAATCCCCCCAAAACCCCCCCAAAAACCCGCTAAAAACCTCCAAAAAACCCCCCAAAAATTCCCCCCAAAAACCCCCAAAAAACCCCCCGGGGAATCCCCCTGGGATCCCCCAAAAAGCCCCCGGGAATCCCCAAAAACCTCCCAAAAACCCCCCAAAAGCCCCCCTGGGACCCCCCCGGGAACCCCCAAAAACCCCCCCAAAACCGCCCAAGAAAACCCCCAAAAACTCCCCAAAACCCCCCTGGGATCTCCCCAAAAAATCCCCCAAAAACCCCCCGGGAACCCCCCAAAAACCCCCCCAAAAACCCCCTCAGGGACCCCCGGGACCCCCCGAATTTCCCCAAAACCCCCCGAAAAACCCCCCCTGGGATCCCCCCAAAAAATCCCCCGGGAATTCCCCGGGGACCCCCCCAAAAACCCCCAAAACCCCCTGGGAACCCCCAAAAACCCTCCGAAAACTCCCCCAAAAACCCCCCGGCACCACCCAGGACCCCCCAAAAACCCCTCAGGGACCCCCCGAATTTCCCCAAAACCCCCCCAAAAACCCCCTCAGGACCCCCCCAGCACCCCAAAAACGGAGCCCCCCCACGCGCGTGCGCAGCAGCAGCTTTATTACAAAAATCCCGAATTTTCCTGACCCCCCCCCCCCAAAGCCCCCCCAAAGCCCCCCCGGGACCCCCCCGCGACCCCTCCCCCACTCCCGGTGCCACCGGCGCCGCTTCGGGGGGGGGGGGCAGCGATTTTGGGGTTGTGGTGACGGTTTTGGGGTGCGGGGGGGGGGAGTCACCCCCGGGTGCCGATTTTGGGGTGCGGGGGGGGTCACCCCCGGGTGCCGGTTTTGGGGTGCAGGTGCCGGTTTTGGGGTCACCCCCGGTGCCGGTTTTGGGGTGCAGGTGCCGGTTTTTGGGGTCACCCCCGGTGCCGATTTTGGGGTCACCCCCGGTGCCGGTTTTGGGGTGCAGGTGCCGGTTTTGGGGTCACCCCCGGTGCCGGTTTTGGGGTGCAGGTGCCGGTTTTTGGGGTCACCCCCGGGTGCCGCTGCCGCGCTCCCCCAGGAGCCAATAGGTCCTGAGCTTGCCCTTGCCCTGCGGGGCAAAAACCCCGAAATTTGGGGTCCGGGTACCCCGGGATTTGGGGTGGGGGTGCCCCGGGATTTGGGGTGCAAGGGATTTGGAGTGCCCCGGGATTTGGGGTGGGGGTACGCTGGGATTTGGGGTGCAAGGAGGGGCTGAGATTTGGGGTGGGGGGCACTGGGAGTGCCCCGGGATTTGGGGAGGGGGCTGGGGGTCCCCCGGGATTTGGGGTGCGGGTACACTGGGATTTGGGGTGCGGGGGGGCTGAGATTTGGGGAGGGGGGCGCTGGGGGTACCCGGAAATTTGGGGAGGGGGGTGCCCCGGGATTTGGGGGTGCAAGGGATTGGGAGTGATCCGGGATTTGGGGTGGGGGGCGCTGGGGGTGCTCCGGGATTGGATGGGGTACCCCGGATTAGGGGTGGAAGGGGGTGGGAGTGACCCGGGATTGGGGAGGGGGAGCTGAGATTTGGGGTGGGGGCCGCTGGGGGTGCCCCGGGATTTGGGGGTGCGGGGGGGGGGCTTTTCCCCAGGGATTGGGGTGGGCTGGGGGTCCCCATTGGGGCGAGACTGCGGGGGGGGGTCAGGGCAGTTTTAGGGGTTCGGGACATTTTTGGGGAGGATCAGGGCAGTTTTTGGGGGTCAGGGCAGTTTGGGGGGGTCAGGGCAGTTTGGGGGGGTCAGGGCAGTTTTAGGGGGTATTGGGGCAGTTTTGCGGTCGGGACATTTTGTGGGGGGGGCAGGGCAGTTTTGGGGGGGTCGGGACATTTTTGGGGGGGTCAGGGCAGTTTTAGGGGTTCGGGAGAGTTTGGGGGGGGTCAGGGCGGTTTTTGGGGGGGGTCAGGGCAGTTGTGGAGGGGGTCAGGGCAGTTTTAGGGGTATCGGGGCACTTTGGGGGGGGTCAGGGCAGTTTTTTGGGGGGGGTCAGGGCAGTTTTTTGGGATGAGTCAGGGCAGTTTTGGGGGGGTCAGGACAGTTTAGGAGGGTATTGGGGCACTTTGTGGGGGGTCAGGGCAGTTTTTGGGGGGGTCAGGACAGTTGTGGGGGTATTGGGGCACTTTGGGGGGGTCAGAGCAGCTTTTTGGGGGGGCTCGGGGCTCACCTTCATCTCCACGTCCCCCCGCAGCTGCAGCTCGAAGCAGCCGAACTCCTCCAGCACGGCCTTGGTGACCCCCGAGATGTGAATCTTCAGGGCTGGGGGCGTGGGGAGGGACCCTCAGCGCCCGGGGGGGTCCCGGGGGGGTCCCCTGGGGTGTCCCTAAATGTCCCTGGGTGTCCCTGGGGTGTCCTTGGGGTGTCCTGAGGGTGTCCTGGGTGTCCCTGGGTTTCCGTGGGTGTCCCAGGGGTGTCCCTGGATGATCCAGGGGGTCCCTGGGTGTCCCGGGGGTGTCCCGGGGGTGTCCCTGGGTGTCCCTGGGTGTCCCTGGGTGTCCTGGGGGTGTCCTGGGTGTCCCTGGGTTTCCGTGGGTGTCCCAGGGGTGTCCCAGGGTATCCCAGGGGTGTCCTTGGGTGTCCCTAGGGTGTCCCAGGATGTCCTGGGGGTGTCCCTGGATGTCCCGGGATGTCCCTGGGTGTTCCCAGGTTGTCCCGGCGGTGTCCCTGGGGTGTCCCAGGATGATCCAGGGTGTCCCCAGGGTGTCTGGGGGTGTCCCGGGGGTGTCCCAGGATGTCCTGGGGGTGTCCTGAGCCCCCCAGGGGTGTCCCCAAGGTGTCCCAGGATGTCCCTGGGGTGTCCCAGGATGTCTCAGGATGTCCCTGGGGTGTCCCTGGACGTCCCAGGGTGTCCCGGGGTGTCCCAGGATGATCCAGGATGTCCCCAGGGTGTCCCGGGGGTGCCCTGGGTGTCCCGGGGGGGTTCCTGGGGGTGTCCCTGGAAGTCCCAGGGTGTCCCCAGGTTGTCCTGGGGGTGTCCCAGGGGTGTCCCAGGGGTGTCCCAGGGGTGTCCCATGGGTGTCCCAAGCCCCCCCGGGGGTGTCCCTGGTTTCCCATGGGTGTCCCGAGCCCCCCAGGGGTGTCCCGAGCCCCCCGTGCTCACCCTCTCCGTTGGACTCCATGCGTGAGGCCGTGTTCACGGTGTCCCCGAACAGGCAGTACCGGGGCATCTTCAGCCCCACCACGCCCGCACACACGGGGCCTGCGGGCACACCGAGAGCCCGGTGCCACCGAGAGACCCCCGGGGACACCGAGAGACCCCCGGTGACACCGAGAGACCCCCGGGCACACCGAGAGCCCGGTGCCACCGAGAGACCCCCGGGGACACCGAGAGACCCCCGGGGACACCGAGAGACCCCCGGGGACACCGAGAGCCCGGTGCCACCGAGAGCCCGGTGCCACCGAGAGACCCCCGGGGACACCGAGAGACCCCCGGGGACACTGAGAGACCCCGGGGACACCGAGAGCCCGGTGACAGAGAGACCCCGGACACCGAAGACCCCGGGGACACCGAGAGACCCCCGGGGACACCGAGAGCCCGGTGCCACCGAGAGACCCCCGGGCACACCGAGAGACCCCCGGGCACAGCGAGAGCCCGGTGCCACCGAGAGACCCCCGGGCACACCGAGAGACCCCTGGTACCACCGAGAGACCCCCGGGGACACCGAGAGCCCGGTGCCACCCCAGTGCCATCGGTGCCACCCCGGTGACACTGAGAGACCCCCGGTGCCACCGAGAGACCCCCGGGCACACCAAGAGCCCCCCCGGGGACACCGAGAGCCTCCCGGTGCCACTCCTGTGCCACCCCCATGCCATCTCCGTGCCACTGAGAGCCTCCATTCCCACTGACCCGTGTGGGTGCCCGTGCCCATTCCCATTCCCATTCCCGTTCCCATTTCCGTCCCCATTCCCACTCCCATTCCTGTCCCCGTCCCCATTCCCATTCCCGTTCCCAATCCCATTCCCATTCCCGCTCCCCCTCACCCGTGTGGATGCCGATGCCCCGTTCCCATTCCCATTCCCGTTCCCATTCCCATTCCCATCCCCATTCCCATTCCCGTTCCCATTCCCATTCCCATCCCCACTCCCGTTCCCAATCCCATTCCCATTCCCATTCCCCCTGACCCGTGTGGATGCCGATGCCCCATTCCCAATCCCATTCCCAATCCCGCTCCCACTGACCCGTGTGGATGCCAATGCCCCATTCCCATTCCCATTCCCATTCCCAATCCCATTCCCAATCCCGATCCCAATCCCCCTCCCCTGACCCGTGTGGATGCCGATGCCCCGTTCCCATTCCCAATCCCATTCCCGATCCCAATCCCGCTGCCCCTGACCCGTGTGGATGCCGATGCCCCATTCCCAATCCCATTCCCAATCCCATTCCCAATCCCAATCCCATTCCCGTTCCCATTCCCCCTGACCCGTGTGGATGCCGATGCCCCGTTCCCATTCCCAATCCCATTCCCAATCCCATTCCCATTCCCATTCCCAATCCCAATCCCAATCCCAATCCCGCTCCCCCTGACCCGTGTGGATGCCGATGCCCCATTCCCATTCCCAGTCCCGTTCCCGATCCCAATCCCACTCTCCCTGACCCGTGTGGATGCCGATGCCCCGTTCCCATTCCCATTCCCAATCCCCCTGACCCGTGTGGATGCCGATGCCCCGTTCCCATTCCCATTCCCATTCCCATTCCCAATCCCACTCTCCCTGACCCGTGTGGATGCCAATGCCCCATTCCCAATCCCGATCCCATTCCCCCTGACCCGTGTGGATGCCGATGCCCCGTTCCCATTCCCATTCCCATTCCCATTCCCATTCCCCCTGACCCGTGTGGATGCCGATGCCCCGTTCCCATTCCCAATCCCATTCCCAATCCCCCTGACCCGTGTGGATGCCGATGCCCCGTTCCCAATCCCAATCCCAATCCCATTCCCAATCCCGATCCCAATCCCCCTGACCCGTGTGGATGCCGATGCCCCGTTCCCAATCCCAATCCCAATCCCATTCCCATTCCCAATCCCGATCCCATTCCCCCTGACCCGTGTGGATGCCGATGCCCCATTCCCATTCCCAATCCCATTCCCAAGGAACCCTGACCCGTGTGGATGCCGATGCCCCATTCCCATTCCCATTCCCAATCCCATTCCCAAGGAACCCTGACCCGTGTGGATGCCGATGCCCCATTCCCAATCCCATTCCCAATCCCATTCCCAAGGAACCCTGACCCGTGTGGATGCCGATGCGCAGCTCCAGCTGCTGCTGCGGCCGGTGGCGGATGCGGAAGGAGCGCACGGCCTCGAGCAGCGCCAGCGCCATCCGCGCCACCTCGGGCGCGTGCAGCTTCCCGTTGCGCTCCGGCAGCCCCGACACCACCATGTAGGCGTCCCCGATGGTCTCCACCTGCGGGAAAACCGGGAATTCCCCTTGGGATCCAAGGAACCGGCTGCCCTCGGCGTCAGGAGCCCCGGGAAGGGGGTCCCAAACCCCGGCAAAAATCCCAAAATGGCACCGGGGTTGAGCTCAGCCCATGGGGAAAGTTATCAACACTGCCAGAAACATTCCAACCTCTACGGTTTGAAATGAGTAGTGGTTTGGTATTTTATAAGGTAAAAAATGAGATTTTAGGGTTTTTAATATGAGAATGAAAAGTTTAAGATGGAGGATTTTGGGCGTTGCCCTGTTCTTCTTCTTCTTCTCCTCCTGGGACCCTGGCAAAAATCCCAAAATGGCACTGGCTTTGACCTCAGCCCATGGGAAAAGTTATCAACACTGCCAGAATCATTGCAAACCTCTGGAGTATGAAATGAGTGGTGGTTTGGTGTTTTATAAGGTAAAAAATGAGATTTTAGGGTTTTTAATATGAGGGCGAAGGGTTTGAGATGGAGGATTTTGGGCGTTGCCCTGTTCTTCCTCTTCTTCTCCTTCTCCTCCATCTTCTCTGGTGGTGGTGGCACACACGTGTCCCTGTGTGTCCCTGTGTGTCCGTGAGTGTCCCTAAATGTCCACACGTGTCCCCACATGTCCCTGCGTGTCCCTATGTGTCCCTACATGTCCATGAGTGTCCCCACGTGTCCCCAATGTCCCCACGCGTCCCCAAGTGTTCCCAAGTGTCCGTGAGTGTCCGTGAGTGTCCCCACGTGTCCCCGCATGTCCGTGAGTGTCCATGAATGTCCATGAGTGTATCCAAGTGTCCGTGAGTGTCCCCACGTGTCCCCACGTGTCCCCACACGTCCGTGAGTGTCCATGAGTGTCCATGAGCATCCCTGCGTGTCCCCACGTGTCCCTGTGTGTCTGTGTGTCCGTGAGTGTCCCTAAATGTCCACACAGGTCCCTGCATGTCCCCGCATGTCCCTACGTGTCCATGAGTGTCCCTAAAGATCCACACGTGTCCCTACCTGTGCCTACGTGTTCCCACGTGTCCCTACATGTCCGTGAGTGTCCGTGAGTGTCCCCAAATGTCCGTGAGTGTCCATGAGTGCCCTAACGTGTCCCCAAGTGTCCCCGAGTGTCCGTGAGCATCCCCACACATCCCCACGTGTCCCTGAGTATCCCTGAGTGTCCCTGCATGTCCCCACGTGTCCCCACACGTCCGTGAGTGTCCGTGAGTGTCCGTGAGTGTCCCTGCATGTCCCCACGTGTCCCCGCATGTCCGTGAGTGTCCATGAATGTCCATGAGTGTCTCCAAGCGTCCATGAATGTCCATGAGTGTCTCCAAGTGTCCGTGAGTGTCCCCACATGTCCCCATGTGTCCCCACACGTCCGTGAGTGTCCGTGAGCATCCCCACGTGTCCCCACACGTCCGTGAGTGTCCGTGAGTGTCCGTGAGCATCCCCAAGTGTCCCCGAGTGTCCGTGAGCATCCCCACACATCCCCACGTGTCCCTGAGTATCCCTGAGTGTCCCTGCATGTCCCCACGTGTCCCCACACGTCCGTGAGTGTCCGTGAGTGTCCGTGAGTGTCCCTGCATGTCCCCACGTGTCCCCGCATGTCCGTGAGTGTCCATGAATGTCCATGAGTGTCTCCAAGCGTCCATGAATGTCCATGAGTGTCTCCAAGTGTCCGTGAGTGTCCCCACATGTCCCCATGTGTCCCCACACGTCCGTGAGTGTCCGTGAGCATCCCCACGTGTCCCCACACGTCCGTGAGTGTCCGTGAGTGTCCGTGAGCATCCCCACGTGTCCCCGTGAGCGTCCCCGCGCGCCGCCCTCACCTTGTAGACGTCGAAGTTGTCGATGATGGCGTCGAAGCAGGTGTAGAGGTCGTTGAGCAGCGTCACCACCTGCATGGGGGTGCTCTGCGCCGACAGCGCCGTGAAGCCCACGATGTCGCTGAAGTAGATGGTGACGCTGTCGAACGCCTCCGCCTGCACCGTCTCACCCCTCTTGAGCTGCTCCGCCACCGAGCTGGGCCACAACCGAGGGGTCAGGGCGGCCTCGGAGCCCCCCAAAAAAACCACCCCCCGGGACCCCGGGATCACCCCCCCGGAGCTCACTGGGGCAGGATTTGGTAGAGCAGAGCCTCGGCCTTGCGCTTCTCCTCCAGGTAGGCCTGGGTGCGCTCCTCCACCAGCTCCTCCAGGTTGTTGGCGTATTGCTCCATGCGCGACAGGAGGTTGTCCAGGATGTTGGTGCTGCTCTCCCTGCGGCAACGGGGTCACCTCACGCCCTGGGACTCTTTTTTGGGGGTCACCTCCTACTCTGGGATCCTTTTTGGGGGTCACCTCCTACTCTGGGACCCTCTCTGGGGTCACCTCACACCCTGGGACTCTTTTTTGGGGGTCATCTCCTACTCTGGGATCCTTTTTGGGGGTCATCTCCTACTCTGGGACCCTTTTTGGGGGTCATCTCCTACTCTGGGATCCTTTTCAGGGGTCACCTCCTAATCTGGGATCATCTCTGGGGTCACCTCCCACCCTGGGACCCTTTTTGGGGGTCACCACCCACCTGAGGACCCTTTTTGGGGGTCACCTCCCACCTTTGGACTCTTTCTGGGGGTCACCTCCTACTCTGGGATCCTTTTTGGGGGTCACCTCCTGCCCTGGGACCCTTTTCAGGGGTCACGTCCCACCTTTGGACTCTTTCTGGGGGTCACCTCCTACTCTGGGATCCTTTTTGGGGGTCACCTCCTGCCCTGGGACCCTTTTCAGGGGTCACCTCCTAATCTGGGATCATCTCTGGGGTCACCTCCTGCCCTGGGATCCTTTTTGGGGGTCACCTCTCTCACCCTGGGACTCATTCACGGGTCACTTCCCACCCTGGGACCCTTTTTGGGGGTCACCTCTCACCGTGGGATCCTTTTTGGGGGCCACCTCCCTCCCTGGGACCCTTTTTGGGACTCCGCACCCACCTGGGGACCCTTTTTGGGACTCAGCACCCTATCTGGGGGTCACCTCCCACCTGAGGACTCTTTTTGGAGGTCACCTCCCCAACCCCAAGATCCTCTCCGGCCGCTCCCCCCCCATCCTTGGCGACCTTTCCTTGGGGTCACCTCCCACTCGAAGACCCTTTTTTTGGGGGGCCACCCCTCACCCCGGGACCCTCCCAGGCCCTCAGACCGGGGGTCCCTGGTGGCACCTGTTGAACTTGCGGAGCTGGACCTTGATCTGGTTGAAGTCGGGGCGCTCCAGGACGTCCTCAGCCCAGCAGTGCTGCATCAGCTGCCCCAGCTCCTCCAGCTGGCAGCCGACGTTGGCCGAGGGCCGGAAGCTCGGCCGCTCCCCGCTCTTGACGCGCTCGATGATCTCTGCGGGGATGGGGAGCCCTCAGCACCCAAAGGGAGTCAATGGCAGGTCCAGGAACCCATCAGAGGGTCCAAGAACCCATCAGAAGGTCCAGGAACCCATCAGAGGGTCCAGGAACCCATCAGAAGGTCCAGGAACCCATCAGAGGGTCCAAGAACCCATCAGAGGGTCCAGGAGCTCATCAGAAGCTCCAAGAACCCATCAGAGGGTCCAGGATCCCCCCAGTGGGTCCAAGAACCCATCAGAAGCTGCAAGAACCCATCAGAAGCTGCAAGAACCCATCAGAAGGTCCAGGAACCCATCAGAAGCTCCAAGAACACATCAGAAGCTCCAAGAACACTTTAGAAGGTCCAGGAACTCATCAGAAGCTCCAAGAAATCAACACCTCGTCCAAGAACCCATCAGAAGCTCCAAGAACTCAACACCTCGTCCAAGAACCCATCAGAAGCTCCAAGAAATCAACACCTCGTCCAAGAACCCATCAGAAGCTCCAAGAACCCATCAGAAGGTCCAGGAACCCATCAGAAGGTCCAATAACCCATTAGAAGGTCCGAGAACCCATCAGAAGCTCCAAGAACGCATCAGAAGGTCCAACCACCCACCAACGAGTCCAAGAACCCATCCCTGGTTCCAACCACGGTTCCATCCACCCATCCTTGGTTCCAACCACCCATCCCTGGTTCCATCCCTGGTTCCATCCCTGATTCCAACCACCCATCCTTGGTTCCAACCATGGTTCCAGCCACCCATTCATGCTTCCAACCACCCATCCCTGGTTCCATCCTCGGTTCCAACCACCCATCCCTGGTTCCATCCCTGGTTCCATCCCTGGTTCCATCCTCGGTTCCAACCACCCATCCTTGATTCCAACCACCCAACCACGGTTCCATCCCTGGTTCCATCCTCGGTTCCAATCACCCATCCTCGGTTCCAACCATGGCTCCAACCCCCCATCCCGGGCTCCATCCCTGGTTCCAACCACAGTTCCAACCACCCATCCCGGGCTCCATCCCTGGTTCCAACCCCCCATCCCTGGTTCCATCCCTGGTTCCAACCACCCATCCCTGGTTCCAACCACCCATCCTTGGTTCCATCCCTGATTCCATCCCTGGTTCCAACCACAGTTCCAACCACCCATCCCTGGCTCCATCCCTGGTTCCATCCCTGGTTCCATCCCTGGTTCCAACCCTGGTTCCATCCCTGGTTCCATCCATGGTTCCAACCACCCATCCCTGGCTCCATTCCTGGTTCCAGCCACCCATCCCTGCACCCAGACCCCCCCAGCCTGTGCCCCCCGCTGACCTTTGGGGCTGAGGTCCATCCCCTCCACGTAGAAGACGCCGCTGCGCAGGGCGATCTCCTGCAGGATGATGCCGAAGCTGTAGACGTCGCCCTTCTGCGTCCCCCGCGCCGGCGGCTCCTCCATGCGCAGCAGCTCCGGCGCCGTCCACAGCTTCTCTGCGGCACCGGGGACCGGGTCAGGCCGGGGGGACACCGGGGGGTCTCGGGGGGGACCTGGGGGGGCTGGGGGGTCTCAGAGGGGTCTCAGAGGGGTCTCAGGAGGGTCTCAAGGGGTCTCGGGGGGTTTCTGGACGTCCTGGGGGTCTCCGGGGGGTCTCAGGGGGTCTCGGGGGGGTCTCTGGGGGGACCTGGGGGGCTCAGAGGGGTCTTAGGGGGGGTCTCAGGGGGTCTCGGGGAGTTTCTGGACGTCCTGGGTCTCAGGGGGGTCTCAGGGGGTCTCGGGGGGTCTCAGGGGTCTCAGGGTGGGGGTCTCTGGGGGGAGTTTCAGGAGAGTCTCCCGGGGTGTCTGGACGTGTTGGGGGTCTCGGGGGGATCGGGGGGTCTCAGGGGGGTCTCAGGGGGATCTCGGGGGTGTCTCAGGGGGTCTCGGGGGTGTCTCAGGGGTGTCTCAGGGGGGTCTCGGGGGGGTCTCACTGGCGAAGAGCGCGTGGGTGTCGTCGCCGTCGGGGGCCGGGCGGAAGCTCTCCAGCCCGTAGTCGGTGATCTTGAGCACGAAGCGCGAGTCCACGACGCAGTTGGAGGACTTGAGGTTGCCGTGGGACACGAAGACCCCGTTGTGCAGGAACTGCATCCCCTGGAAGGGCGCAGGGAGCTCGGACGTGGGGTGGGGGAGATCCCGGGGGGATGTGGGGGACCCCCAAAAGATGGGGAAGCCCCCAAAAGATGGGGAAGCCCCCCCGGAGGTACCGTGGGTTTTACCTTGACGATGTCGTGGGTGAGGGAGTAGCGGAACATCCAGTCCAGAGTGATGCTCTCGTTCTCCAGGATGTCCTGGGGACGTGGGGGTCAGGGGCGGCCCTGGGCTGGGGGTCCCGGTGCCCCCCTAGCCCCTGGTTGGGGTCACGGTGCCCTCCCAGCCCCCGGGTGGGGGTCCCGGTACCCTCCCGGCCCCTGCTTGGGGTCCCGGTGCCCTCGCAGCCCCAGGTTGGGGGTCCCGGCCCCCTCACAGCCCCGCAGCCCCCGGATGGGGGTCCCGGTGGGCTCTGCAGCCCCGGTTTGGGGTCCCGGTGCCCTCCTGCTCCCGCAGCCCCCGGATGGGGGTCCCGGTGGGCTCTGTAGCCCCGGGTTGGGGTCCCGGTGCCCCCCCGGCCCCGCAGCCCCGGTGCCCCCCCGGCCCCGCAGCCCCGGGATGGGGTCCCGGTGCCCCCCCGGCCCCGCAGCCCCGGTTTGGGGTCCCGGTGCCCCCCCGGCCCCGCAGCCCCGGGATGGGGGTCCCAGTGGGTTCTGCAGCCCCCGGATGGAGGTCCCGGTACCCTCCCGGCCCCGGACTGGGGTCCCGGTGCCCCCCCGGCCCCGCAGCCCCGGTTTGGGGTCCCGGTGCCCCCCCCGGCCCCGCAGCCCCCGGATGGAGGTCCCGGTGCCCTCCCGGCCCCGGGCTGGGGTCCCGGTGCCCTCGCGGCCCCGGGATGGGGTCCTGGTACCCTCCTGGCCCCAGAATGGAGGTCCCGGTGGGCTCTGCAGCCCCGTTTTGGGGTCCCGGTGCTCCCCGGCCCCGCAGTCCCGGTGCCCCCCGGCCCCCCGGCCCCGGTTTGGGGTCCCGGTGCCCCCGGCCCCGCAGCCCCGGTTTGGGGTCCCGGTGCCCCCCGGCCCCGCAGTCCCGGGATGGGGGTCCCGGTGGGCTCTGCAGCCCCGGGTTGGGGTCCCGGTGCCCCCCCGGCCCCGCAGTCCCGGTGCCCCCCGGCCCCGCAGCCCCGGGTTGGGGTCCCGGCGCCCCCCGGCCCGGCCGTACCTGGAGGCTCCCCCGCGGGCAGTACTCGGTGAGGATGCAGATGTTGGGCGGGTCGGTGCAGGCGCCGATGAAGCGCGTCAGGTGCTCGTTCTGCACGTCCCGCATCTGCCGGGGGCAGCGGGGGTGGGCCGGGGTCCCGGGGGGTTGGGCTGGGGTCCCGGGGGTGGGCCGGGGTCCCGCCTCGCCCCCCCGGGCCCGGGGACACCGCCGGGGTCCGGCACCTACGTGTTTGAGCTCGAACAGGACCTTGCGCGTCAGCTCGATGCGTTTGCGGTTCACGAGCTTCACGGCCACCAGGTTACCCTGGGGGGACACCGGGGCTGGGACAGCGACGGGCACCGGGGGGCACCGGGGAACACCGGGGGGCACCGGGGGTGGGACACCGGGGCTGGGGACACCGGGAGTGGGACACTGAGGGACACCGGGGGTGGGAACACCGGGGGACACCGGAGGCACCGGGTGGACACCGAGGGACACCGGGGGACACCAGGGGACACCGGGGGGACACCGAGGGACACCGGGGGACACCGAGGGACACCAGGGGACACCGGGGGACACCAGGGGACACCGAGGGACACCGGGGCACACCGAGGGACACCAGGGGACACCGAGGGACACCGGGGGACACCGAGGGACACCGGGGCACACCGGGGGTGGCACACCGGGGCTGGGTGTGCCCCCGGCTCCCCCGCCCCCGTACCTTGTAGTAGGCGGTCTTGGCGTACACCTGGAACTGCCCCTCCGCGGTCATCAGCGAGCCGTAGTTGGAGCCCCGCTGTACCGGGACCGGGGGTGTGGGGTCAGCCCGGGCACCCCGATCCTCCCTCTCCCCTGGTGCCCCCGGTTCCCCCTCTCCCCCGGTCTCCCCGGCCCCCTCCGGTCCCCCGATTCCCCCTCTCCCCCAGTCCCCCTGGTGCCCGCGGTGCTCCCCGGTCCCCTCTCTACCCCGGTCCCTCCGCTCTCCCCGGTCCCCCCGGTCCTCCCGGTTCCCCCTCTTCCCCGGTCTCCCCGGTCCCTCCCGGTCCCTCCGGTCCCCCCTCTGCCCCGCTCCCCTCCGATGCCCCCGGTTCCCCCTCTCCCCGATCCCCCCCGATTCCCCCCGATCCCCCCCGGTCCTCCCCGGTTCTCCCCGGTCCTCCCGGTTCCCCATCTCCGCCGGTTTCCCCGGTTCCCCCCAGGTGCCCCCGCTCCTCCCGGTGCCCCCCGGTCCCCCTCTCCCCCGGTCTCTCCGATTCTCCCGGTCCCCCCTCTCCCCGATTCCCCCCGGCTCCTCCGGTGCCCCTTCTCCCCCGGTCTCCCCGATCCCCCCCGGTCCCCCCGGGTCTCTCCGGTCCTCCCGGTGCCCCTCTCTCCCCCCGTCCCCCCGGTGCCCCTCCTCTCCCCGGGTTCCCCCTCTCTCCCTCTTCCCCGGTCCCTCCCGGTCCCTCCCGGTCCTCCCGGTTCCCCCTCTCCCCCGTCCCCCCGGTGCCCCCTCTCCCCCGCTCCCCCCCGTCCCCCCGGTGCCCCCTCTCCCTCGCTCCCCCCGGTGCCCCCCAATCCCCCCGGTGCCCCCGGTGCCCCCGGTGCCCACCAGGGACAGGGTGAGTTTGCTGCCGGCGCTCCTCAGGTGTTTCTCCAGGCTGCTCATCTGCACGTCCTCCCAGCGCACCCTCCACAGCTCGGCCGCCAGCTCCTTCTCCAGCCGCAGCTTCCTGCACCCGGGGAGGGTCCGTGAGACCCCGGCCCGCGCCCCCCAAACCCTCCCCGGCCCCCCCCAAACCCTCCCCGCACCTGTAGATGAAGAAGGAGGTGGCGGTGATGGCCAGCAGGATCAGGCTGACCACCAGGGACAGCACCTCCAGCGTGGACAGCGAGGCTGCGGGGGACAGGGGGGAGCGGTCAGGGGTCGGTGAGGGGGTGGGGAGAGGCCGGGCGGGGGTCTCAGGGCTCCGTCCCCCTCCTCACCTTTGCGGCACCGGGGGTCGGTGCCCTCGAAGCCGCAGGGGGGGACGTCGGGGGGCACCGCGTTGCCCGGCCAGTGGATGTCTCGCCCTGGCACCAGCTGGATCTTCTTGGTGGTGCCGTTGTAGTTGGCCACAATCTTTGGGATGGGGGCAAGGAATGGGTGGGGGGAAGACCCCAAAGACCCCCCCCAGACCCCCCCAGACCCCTCCAGAGCCCCCCAGACCCCCCACGCCGGGGGTCACCTGGAAGTTTCCGTGCTCGGGGTCCATGTCCCACAGGGAGTAGTCGCTCTCCCGGTCCCCCTGCTCGTCGATCCTCAGGAAGCCGGTGACGCCTGGGGAGGGAGGGAGGGTGAGGGGCTGGGGGGGACCCGGGGGGGGCTCTGATCCCAAAATGTCATCCTGGGAGTGGGGAATGGCAGGTGGGATGGGATGGGATGGGATGGGATGGGATCCATGGGATCCATGGGATGGGATGGGATTTATGGAGTAGGATGGGATGGGATGGGATGGGATGGGATTTATGGAGTAGGATGGGATGGGACTGGGTTCAGGGACTGGGATGGGATCCATGGGATGGGATAAGATTGGGATTGGATTCAGGGATTGGGATGGGATCCATGGGATGGGGTCCATGGGATGGGATGGGATGGGATGGGATTCAGGGATTGGGATGAGATTTATGGGATTTGTGGGATTTATGGGGTGGGATGGAATCCATGGGATGGGATCCATGGGATGGGATGGGACGGGATTTATGGGATGGTATCAATGGTACCAATGGTATCAATGGGACCAATGGGATCAATGGTATCAATGGTATCAATGAGATCAATGGTATCAATGGGACCAATGGGATCCATGGGATCCATGGGATCAATGAGATCAATGGGATCAATGAGATGGGATGGGATTTATGGGATGGGATGGGATTGGGTTCAGGGACTGGGATGGGATTTATGGGATGGGATCAATGGTATCAATGGGACCAATGGTACCAATGCTATCAATGCTATCAATGTGATCAATGGTATCAATGGAATCAATAGTATCAATGAGATCAATAGGATCAATAGGATCAATGGGGCCAGGCCAGGCCAGGCCCTCACCGTAGAAGGTTCGGTTCCACATCTGCCGGGTGACGGCCGAGGCGTCGCCCACGGAGCCGCCGCGCTCCAGGGTCTCGTTGAGGGCCTGGGCGTAGAGCAGGACCCCGTCGTGGAAGGCGGCGGCGATGAAATTCATCTGGGGGGGGGAAAACTCGGGGATGGGGCACAGCCGGGGGTCTCTGCCCCCCTTGTTGTGCCCCCAGCTCCATCCCGTGCTCCCCCATCCCGGTGCCCCCCAGCTCCATCCTGTGCCCCCAGCTCCATCCCGGTGCTCCCAGCCCGGTGCCCCCATCCCGCTGCCCCCCAGCTCCATCCCGGTGCCCCCCAGCTCCATCCCGGTGCCCCCCAGCTCCATCCCGGTGTCCCCAGTTCCATCCCGGTGTCCCCCATCCCGGTGCCCCCCCAGCTCCATGCCAGTGCCCCCCAGCTCCATCCCGTGCTCCCCCATCCCGGTGCCTCCCCGCTCCATCCCGGTGCCCCCCACCCCGTGCCCCCGCCGTTCCCATTATCCCGGCTCGCACCAGCCCGTCCTGCAGGGAGAAGTTGAAGTGGTCCCGCGCCTCCTCCTTGAGCCGCTGCAGGAATTGCCGGTACTCGGGGTTCTCGGGCTCCTTGTACGTGATGATGGTGACGGCCTGGGGTGGGCACAGGGGCTGGAGGGGCTGGGCAGACCCACCTGGGACCCCTGGCTGTGTCCCTGTGCCCACCTGGGACCACCCGTGCCCACCTGGGACCATCTGTGCCCACCTGAGTGCATCCCTGTGCCCATCTGGGGAGTGTCCATGCCCATGTGGGACCGTCCGTGCCCGCCTGGCACCATCCGTGCCCACCTGGCTGTGTCCCTGTGCCCACCTGGGACCACCCGTGCCCACCTGGGGGGTGTCCATGCCCACCTGGGACCATCCGTGCCCACCTGGGACCCTCCGTGCCCACCTGGGACCCTCCGTGCCCACCTGGGACCATCTGTGCCCACCTGAGTGCACCCCTGTGCCCATCTGGGGAGTGTCCATGCCCATGTGGGACCGTCCGTGCCCACCTGGCTGTGTCCCTGTGCCCACCTGGGACCATCCGTGCCCACCTAGGACCATCCGTGCCCACCTGGGACCATCCGTGCTCACCTGAGAGGTGTCCATGCCCACCCGGCTGTGTCCCTGTGCCCACCCGGGACTGTCCGTGCCCACCCGGGACCACCCGTGCCCACCTGGGACTATCCGTGCCCACCCGGCTGCATCCCTGTGCCCCCCCGGCTGCATCCCCGTGCCCACCCCGCTCACCTGGAAGGCGCGGCGGGCGCGGGCATCGTGCTCGTCGCCGCGGTGCCAGGGCCGCCGGGGCTCGGGGAAGCGCTGGCCCTGCAGGCTGGCACCGAACGTGTCGATGTAGAAGAAGGCGAAGTCGCCCCCCGTGAGCCCCTCGCGCTCCGCCTGCAGCATCAGCTCCCGCAGCGTGTCCGGGGCGCAGCACACGTACACCACTGCGGGGGGGGCACGGCCTCGGGATGCGGCCCCGAGACCCCAGACCCACATCCCGGGGGTCCCCGGTTATTGTGAGACACGGGTCTGAGACTCCCAACAACCCTGGGAGACCCCAGCCCCACATCCCGGGGGTCCCCGGTTATGGTGGGACACGGGTCTGAGACTCCCAACAACCCTGGGAGACCCCAGCCCCACATCCCGGGGGTCCCCGGTTATGGTGGGACACAGATCCGAGACCCCCAACATCCCTGGGAGAGCCCTGGAGACCCCAGCCCCACATCCCGGGGGTCTCTGCTTATCGTGGGACACGGGTCTGAGACCCTCGACATCCCTGGGAGACCCCAGCCCCACATCCCGGGGGTCTCTGCTTATCGTGGGACACAGATCCGAGACCCCCAGCATCCCTGAGAGACCCCAGCCCCACATCCCGGGGGTCTCTGCTTATCGTGGGACACGGCCCCGACAGCCCAGAGACCCCAGCCCCACATCCCGGGGGTCTCTGGTTATCGTGGGACACGGGTGTGAGACCCCCAGCATCCCTGGATGACCCCTGGAGCCCCCAGCCCCACACCCCGGGAGTCCCCGCTAATTGTGGGACACAGATCCGAGACCCCTGGAGACCCCAGCCCCACATCCCGGGGATCCCCGGTTATGGTGGGACACAGACCCGAGACCCCCAGCATCCCTGAGAGACCCCAGCCCCGCATCCCGGGGGTCTCCGGCCGTTGCGTGACTCGGCCGCGGCCCGCGGTGGCCCCGGGCCGGGGGGTCCCGACCTCGCTGCCGGCCCCCCCCGTGCCCTGCCCGGCGCTGCCCTCGGCGCCAGGCCGAGGTTTCCTGTTTTCCCGACTCCGTTTCCTCCTCCCCGAGGCCCTGACGGATTCCCGGCGACACCGTGACCCCGCGGCTGCCGCCTGGGCCCCGCCGCGGCCCCTCCGGCCGTGCCACCCCCGGGGGCCCCAAAATGCGCCCCCCGCCCAGCCCGGCGCTGCCGGTGCCAAGCCGGGGCTGGAGCCGTTCCATGGGATGGGGACAGAACCAGCCCGGGAGCCCGGGACAGGTGACAACGCCCGGAGATGGCGGTGGGACGGGGAGTGGGGAGGGGTCCGGGGGGTTCAGAGTGGGGCAGGGGCGGCGCGGGGGTGTGGGGGACACGCGTGTGCGGCTGGGACGGGAACATCCGTGTAATGTCCATGTAACAGCCGTGTAACAGCCGTGTAACATCTGTGTAATATCCGTGAACAGCCGTGTAACAGCCGTGTAATATTCGTGTAACGTCCGTGTAATATCCATGTAATAGCCGTGTAACAGGTGTGTAACGTTCGTGTAATAACCGTGAACAGCCGTGAAGAGCCGTGAACAGCCAGGAACAGCCAGGAACAACCACGAACAACCATGAACAGCCATGAACAGCCGTGAACAGCCGTGAACAACCGTGAAACCCCCGTGCAAAGCCGGGCACGGCCGCGTCGGGCCGCGAATGACCCCGAAACCCCGGTGCCAAGCCGGGCACAGCCGGGCACAGCTGCAAACACCTTTAAAAGCCGTGCCCGGCCCCGTCTGCCCGCGGACACCTGCGGACAGCCGTGAACACCCCCCCGCCCCGTGCGAGGCCGGGCACAGCTGGGCACAGCTGGGCACAGCTGGACACGCCCGTGGGCAGCTGCGGGCACCCCGGTAAAGTTGTGCGCAGCCATGTATGGCCATGAACACCCGGCACGGGCGTGCCAAGCCTGGCACAACCCTGGCACAACCCTGGCGACACTTCCCCCTCTCCCCGTCCCCATCCCCGTCCCTCTCCCGGTTCCCCGGCACTCACCGCGCCCCTTCGCCTTGATCTCCTGGATGATGAAGGAGAAGTTGCCGCCGTCGCGGAACACCACGTCCATGACCGTGAGGTTGCGCAGGGTGGGCAGCTGCACGTACAAACCCTCGGCGGCGAAATAGTAGGGCCGGTCGTCCACCCGCTCGTCCCAGTAGACCAGCAGCGCCCGCCGCGTCCAGTTGAAGCGGCGATGAAGCTGCACGCCCAACTCGCCCAGTTTGCGGTGGCTGGGGCCGGCGCGGGTGGTCAAGCCGAACTCCCCGCTCTTGTCGTCGAAGCCGTGCGCTTCTGCCCCGGCCGTGAGCAGCGGCAGTTGCCAGTGGCTAGTGAAGCGGGCCACCGGCGCCGCCGAGTAGACGCAGCCCGGCCCCAAAAAGGCGGCGGGGTGATGGGAGAGCCGCAGGTCCACGGCCACCAGCGGCGCGGCCATTTCGGAGCAGACCCCGTGGCGATCCTCGCTGTTGCCGAACACCCAGCCCAGGGTGAAGCCGGGCAGCAAATCCCGCCGGGAATTCACGGCGGCCGCGGCCAAGCGCACGGCGGGACCCACGCGCGGCCAAGCCCACGGGTAGGTGAGGTTGCGCTGGGGCAGCACCACGGCGAGGGTCAGCGGGGCCGGGGCGGTCAGCGCGGCCGGGAGCAGGGCCGGGAGCAGGGCCAGGAGCGGGGCCAGCAGCGGGGCCAGCACCGCCGGCATCGCCCACGGACGGAGAGTGGCTTCCCACCCCCCCCGCGGCGGGGCCGAGCCCTTGCTCGCCGCCCCCACTGGTGACACAAAGGGCCGTTATCATCCACACCGAGTTAACTCCTTCCTGCCCGCTCCCCCCACGCCATTCCAGCCGGGATGGGCGGCGGATGGGGCCGCCCGCTGGAGGGTGGGGGGCACATTCCCACCCGTGGGGGCGGCGGGACGGCGTTTGTGGGGCGGGGGGCGATGTGCGGGGGGGGTGGGGGGGATGTGTCCCCTCCGTGCCTCGGGTCCGGGTGGTCGCGGTCTCCGAGGCGGTCGCGCGTGGGGCGCTGAGAGCCGAGAAAGTCCTCGGTGCGTGCGGGGGAGCCGCGACCCGCGGACCCCGCGCTGGCCCCGCGCAGCCCCGGAGCCTTCGGGGGGTCCGGCGGAGGGGAGGGGGCTTTGGACACCTCTGGCCCCGCCACGTCCGTGGGAGGTTCTGCCCCACGGAGGGGTCACGGCAGCCCCACGGGAGCCCGGGGGTGGCTCCGGGGATGCCGGGGGACACGCGCGGGTGGGGACACGGAGAGAGGCTGGGGACACGCGTGGAGGGGGACACGCGCACAGGGGGGACGCGCTTGGACGCGGGGACGGGCGCGGTGGTCCTGCGTGTCCCGGGGGCGCGCGTGGGGTGACACCCGTGGGACCGGTAACGCCGCGGTGCTGGCGACTCTCCGCGAGCGGGACAAGCCTGGGGAAAGCGTTGCGGAGCATGGAGAAGTCAACGCAGCAAATAAAAATTTTAATGAGCAAAACAAACCAGAGGGAAGTGAATTGAAGATAAGAAAAGTTGTGCTAGCAGAGGATGGTTTCGATCCATCGACCTCTGGGTTATGGGCCCAGCACGCTCCCGCTGCGCCACTCTGCTGGTGAATGAACGGCGGTGCAGGGCCCGTTATAACCTCGGCCCGCGCGCTCCATTCATGGAACCCGCACCCCCCCCAGCGGCCGCCCGCTGCGCGCCGCCATTGGCCGCATCCCGGCTCTGATGGACGGGCCGCTCCACCAATGGGTAACGGAGAAGCCCCCGCGTGGGGCGGGCCGGGGGAGAGCGGCGGCCAATGGGAAGGCGGGTTGCTGCGGGGTCCGCGAGCGGCGCTTCATTGTCGGGAGCGGCGGCGACATGAGGTGGGGGGGAACCGGGAGATACCGGGACCGGGGAACCGGGGGAGGAAGGGGGGAATGGAGGGAGAACCGACACCGGGGGGAGAGCGGGGGGGACACCGGGACCGGGGGTTACCGGGGGTTACCGGAGGCGGGGGAGAACTGGGACCGGGGGATGAACCGGGGGATACCGGCGGGAGACCAGGACCGGGGGAGGAAGGGGGAAATGGAGGGAGAACCGGGACTGGGGGGAACCGGAGGATACCGGGGGGGATACCAGGACCGGGGGGGAACCGGGACCGGGGGGGATACCGGGAACAGGGGGGGAACCGGGGGATACCGGGACAGGGGGAGGAAGGGGAAAATGGAGGGAGAACCGGGACCGGGGTGAGACCGGGACCGGGGGGGAACCGGGGGGACACCGGAGGCAGACCGGGACCGGGGGAGGAAGGGGGAAATGGAGGGAGAACCCGGGACCGGGGGGAGGGGTGGGGGGGTGGGGGGGGTGGGGGGGGGGGGGGGGTGGGGGGGGGGGGGTGGGGGGGTGGGGGGGGGATACCGGGAACAGGGGGGGAACCGGGGGATACCGGGACCGGGGGAGGAAGGGGGAAATGGAGGGAGAACCGAGAGCGGGGGGAACCGGGGGCGGCGGGATTACCGGGACCGGGGGGATACCGGGAACAGGGGAGGAAGGGGGAAATGGAAGGAGAACCGGGACCGGGGGGAGACCACGGGGGGACCGGGAGTGAGGGGCCGCGGGACCGGGGGAGACACCCGGAGCGGGAACGGGGAGGAGAAACCGGAGGGAGCAGGACCGTGGGGAACCGGGGGATGGCGGGGGCGAAACCGGGGCTGTGTGAGGGGGGCAGACCCTGAGTGGGACCGGGACGGGCCCGGGGAGCCCCGGGGGGGGATCGGGATGGGGGCACCGGGCCCGCCGAGGCAGGGCTCCGAGCCCCCCGTTACCGGCGCCGTTCCTTCTTCTCTCTCCGCAGGGGCGATCGAGGCCGCGGCCGCGGCGGCCGCTTCGGGTCCAGGGGAGTCCCGGGATGAGTCCGGTGCTACCGGGGGGGCGGGGGGGGGGGGGGTTCCATATCGCGACAGGGCCCTGTCGTGACACCGGGAGGGGCTGCGGGGCCCCGGGAGTGAAGTGGGGTTTTCTCTCCTCTTTAGGTTCCGGCCCTTTGTGCCCCACATCCCCTTCGACTTCTATGTGGTGAGTAATTCCTGCCCCCGGGGCAATTCCCGGGAGGTTTTATCAGGATTTTTCCAGGGTTTTTCCAGGATTTTTCCAGGATTTCCCATCCCTGATTTGGGGAGGGGGTTTGGGGTTCTCGTGGTGGGGCCGAGCTGCTTTAATTCCCCTAAAAAACGCTGCTGGTTCAGTTAAAAACCAGGATTTTCCCAGGAAATTTCCAGGATTTTTGCAGGATTTTTCCAGGATTTTCCCAGGGTTTTTCCAGGATTTTTCCAGGATTTTTCCAGGATTTCCCATCCCTGATTTGGGGAGGGGGTTTGGGGTTCTCGTGCTGGGGCTGAGCTGCTTTAATTCCCCTAAAAAACGCTGCTGGTTCAGTTAAAAACCAGGATTTTCCCAGGAAATTTCCAGGATTTTTCCAGGGTTTTTCCAGGATTTTCCCAGGATTTTTGCAGGATTTTCCCAGGGTTTTTCCAGGATTTCCCATCCCTGATTTGGGGAGGGGGTTTGGGGTTCTCGTGCTGGGGCTGAGCTGCTTTAATTCCCCTAAAAAACGCTGCTGGTTCAGTTAAAAACCAGGATTTTCCCAGGAAATTTCCAGGATTTTTCCAGGGTTTTTCCAGGATTTTTCCAGGATTTTTCCAGGATTTCCCATCCCTGATTTGGGGAGGGGGTTTGGATTCTCGTGGTGGGGCTGAGCTGCTTTAATTCCCCTAAAAAACGCTGCTGGTTCAGTTAAAAACCCAAACCAAAGGATTTTTATTGCTGTTGGGAATGGGATCGTGGGATGCAGCCTGGGAATAAGGACACGAATCGTTCCAGGATTGGGGTTTTTGGGATTTTAACAGAGAAATGCCTGGACTGAGGTTTGTCCCCCCTCCTCGGGGTGATGCTCTCACTCCCCCTCAGGTTTCCCTCTCCTGTTTCCCACCTTTCCCAGGAGGAAATCATTCCCTCCTCCCAAATTCCCTGAGTCCCTCCCTTTGCCCAGGCGATTCCAAAGCCCTGCAGCTGCAAAAAAAAAGAAAAAAAAAATACATTTATTTAATATAAATTCTTGAACAGAGTTACTAAAACCCTCTGGATCTGCCCCAGAGCCACACAGGTGGGAGCTGCTGGGCACCTGTGGAGCTCTTGGAGGGTGACACAACCACGGGATTGTGCCAGGGGATGAAATCCCAGTGGGAATTCTGTCCCGTTCCAGTGTGAGATGGCTTTTCCCCGTGTCAAGCCTGCAGCAGATGAGACAGCTTTCAGCGAGGCCCTGCTCAAGAGGAACCAGGACCTGGCTCCCACTGCTGCTGAGCAGGTGCTGTGCCCAAAATTCCCCCCAAACCCTCGGGATGGGGCTTGGGGAATTCCAAATTCCCCCCAAACCCTCGGGATGGGGCTTGGGGAATTCAAAATTCCCCCCCAAACCCTCAGGATGGGGCTTGGAGAATTCCAAATCCCCTCAGGAACGGTCTAAAAAGGAGTTAGCTCTCCAAAATGAGCAGCTTGGAAGAGTTGCTTGGATAATAAAATGGGTTTGGTGCTCTGGAAATGGGATTATTTCTGGTGTTCCTGGGTAATCCCCATCCCATTCCTTCCCAGGCTTCCATCCTGTCTCTGGTGACCAAGATCAACAACGTCATCGACAATTTAATTGTGGCTCCGGGCACGTTTGAAGTGGTGAGTGCAGAATTTGGGGAAAAGAGCTCCCATGGGAAGATGCTCCCAGCTCGGGGCAGGTTAAGGATCGCTGCTGATCCCCCCCCAAACACGGCACAGGGGTCGAATTCCTGGGATTTTTGGGTTGTTCCTCCCACAGCAAATCGAGGAGGTTCGCCAGGTGGGCTCCTACAAGAAGGGGACGATGACGACGGGGCACAACGTGGCCGATCTGGTGGTGATCCTCAAGATCCTGCCCACCTGTGAGTGGCCCTCTGGGGCAGGATCAGAGCAGCCCTGAGCTCCCAGCCCCGCTCCAACCCTTCTCCTGCTCCTTTTCCCTCTCCTTTTTCCCCAGTGGAAGCCGTGGCAGCTTTGGGGAACAAAGTGGTGGAGAGCTTGCGGGCGCAGGACCCCAGTGAAGGTGAGGCTGAGCTCCACGCCCATTCCCACGGAATTTCCCAGCTCCTCCATGCAGAATTCCCATTTTTTTTCCCTCTTTCCCCAGTCCTGACCATGCTGACCAACGAGACCGGCTTCGAGATCAGCTCGGCCGACGCCACGGTGAAGATCCTCATCACCACGGTGCCGCCCAACCTGCGCAAGCTGGACCCAGAGCTGCACCGTGAGCACCCGGAGCCTCAGCGGGACCCGGAGCTGACCAGGAAAATAAAAACCAAACTGGGAATTTCTGCTTCTTGCAGTGGACATCAAGGTGCTGCAGAGCGCCCTGGCCGCCATCCGGCACGCGAGGTGGTTTGAGGAGAACGCCTCGCAGTCCACGTGAGTTGGGGATTTGGGGAATCCCAGTGGGAATCCTCGTTCCCAAAAAGGTGATCCCGGTGTGGGGCTGAGCCTCCTCGTGCCTCTGCTGCAGGGTGAAAGTCCTGATCCGGCTGCTCAAGGATCTGAGGATTCGCTTCCCCGGCTTCGAGCCGCTCACGCCCTGGATCCTGGACCTGCTGGTGGGGGGATGTTGATGTGGTGCTGAGCCCCCATCCCGGCGGGAGTTGGGATTTTTATTCCAGGTTGGGATCCTTCTGTTCTTCCTGCCCCAATCCCTGTTCCTTCCCCCCTTGCAGGGGCACTACGCCGTGATGAACAACCCCACCCGGCAGCCCCTGGCCCTCAACATTGCCTACAGGTCCGTGGCATCGTTTCCCTCACAGAAATTCCCACTGTGGCTCCATTTTCCTGATAAACCCATTGGAATCTCAGGGGCTTGGCTGAGAGATGAATCCAGCTGCTCCAGCTAGGGGTGTTTTAGCTGGAAAGCTCCAGTTTTAACCCAAAATGTGCCATGTGCAGGCGCTGCCTCCAGATCCTGGCGGCCGGGCTCTTCCTGCCCGGCTCCGTGGGCATCACGGATCCGTGTGAGAGCGGCAACTTCCGCGTGCACACGGTGATGACGCTGGAGCAGCAGGTGAGGGGGAAGGTCCCCGAAGGGCAGGGGGCACGGGGATGGTCCCTGACCCCACACTGACCCCTCCCCACATCCCCAGGACATGGTGTGCTACACTGCCCAGACCCTCGTCCGCATCCTCTCCCACGGAGGGTACCGGAAAATCCTGGGGCAGGAGGGCGATGCCAGCTGTGAGTGGGGTTTGGGGGGGGATGTATCCGGGTGGGAATGGGGCTGGGATCCCCGAGTGGATCCCCCAGGGTCACTTTTTGGGGCAGACCTGGCGTCCGAGATGTCCACGTGGGATGGGGTGATCGTGACGCCGTCGGAGAAGGCGTACGAGAAACCTCCGGAGAAGAAGGAAGGGGAAGAGGAAGAGGAAAACCAGGAAGAGCCGGCGGCAGGAGAGGAGGAGGAGAGCATGGAGACACAAGAGTGAGGGGCCAGTGACACCTCTGGTGCCTGGAGCAGGTGAGGGGACGCTGGCTGAGGGGCACCTGGGGGTCTGGATCCCTCCTTGGTCACCGGACGTGTCCCTGTCCCATGTCTCTCTTTTTTAAGTTGCACATTAAAAGCGTCCCCCCCTTTCCAGCGTGTCCTGCTTGTGTGTGGATCCATGTGGGATAGGTGGGAATGACACAGGGAGCAGCTGGAGAAGGAGCCAGGACTTGAAGGAGACACCTGGGGATGTCCAGATCCAACTGGGGGTGTCCCAATCCCACCTGGGGGTGTCCCAATCCCACCTGGGGGTGTCCAAATCCCACCTGGGGGTGTCCAAATCCCACCTACAGGTGTCCAGATCCAACTTGGGGTGTCCCAATCCAACCTGGGGGTGTCCAAATCCCACCTGGGGATGTCCAAATTCAACCTTGGGGTGTCCAGATCCAACCTGGGGGTGTCCAGATCCAACCTGGGGGTGTCCAAATCCAACCTAGGGGTGCCCAGATCCCACCTGGGAGTGTCCAAATCCAACCTAGGGGTGCCCGGAACCCACTTGGGTCTGCCCAAATCCCACCTGGGGGTGTCCAAATCCAACCTGGGGCTGCCCAAATCCAACCTGGGGATGCCCAGAACCCACCTGGGGATGTCCAAATCCCACCTGGAGGTGCCCAAATCCCCCTGGCAGCACCTTCCTGGCTTTTGTTGTCCCCCAAGGCCCCTCAGGGACGTGGGAGCATCACGGACTCTCAGTCACTTTTATTCCAGCTCCCACAAATCCGGGGACAGGGCTGGGAGCATCCACAGTTCCCTGGGCTGCAGGTGATGGAGGAGGGGGACATCCCCTCAAATTCCTGAGCTGGGATAAACAGGGATGGGATACCTGCTTCCCCTGCCTGCTCACTCAGTCACTTGCCCTGGTAGCCACCGGCCTCCAGCATCGCCCTCCTCCTCACCGTCTCCTTGGCCACGCTGTGGTTCAGCCTCCGCAGCCGCTCCTGGGCAGGGCAAAAAGTCACCTCTCAGCACCTGGGGGGGCTTCAGGGACCCCCCCAGAACCCCCCCTGACATGGGCATTCCTGGAGGGGCTTCAGGGACCCCCCCAGAACCCCCCCTGACCTGGCCATTCCTGGGGGGGCTTCAGGGACCCCCCCAGAACCCCCCCTGACCTGGGCATTCCTGGGGGGGCTTCAGGGACCCCCCTCAGAACCCCCCTGTCCCCCCCTGCCCTGAGCATTCCTGGGGGGGCTTCCAGGGACCCCTCCAGAACCCCCCCCGTCCCCCCCTGACCTGGACATTCCTGGGGGGGCTTCAGGGACCCCCCCTGTCCCCCCCTGACCTGGGCATTCTTGGGGGACTTCAGGGACCCCCCTCAGAACCCCCCTGTCCCCCCCCTGACCTGGGCATTCTGCAGGATGTTGTTGACCAGCACCACGCGGCGCCGGGCGTTCAGCAGCTTCTTCACGTAGGGGTCGAGGTCCAGAGCTACTTTTTGGTCCTCGTTGATGCGGCAAAGCTCTGGGGAGGGGGGTTTTGGGTGAGACCCCCCCCGTGCCCCCCAGGATGAGGGGTGAGGGGGTTCAGGGGTGAGGGGGCTCAGGGGGGCCCAGGGGCTCAGGGGTGAGGGGGCTCAGGGGGGCCCAGGGGCTCAGGGGTGAGGGGGTGAGGGGGTGAGGGGGCTCAGGGGGGAGGGGGCTCAGGGGTGAGGGGGCTCAGGGGTGAGGGGGCTCAGGGGTGACCCCCGGGTTTGACTCACCTGTGGCCAGGCTGTCGATGTGCTCCCGCAGCTCCACCTGGCTCTCCCTGTGTGAGGGGGGTGCAGCTAAAAACCGCGGATCCGCACCCCAAAATCCACTTTTATCCCCCCCAATATGAGACCTGCAGCCCCCCAGGCACCTCTACCTCCCCCTCAGCCATCAACCTCCCACTCACCACCCTCACAAAGCCCTTCATTCCCAAAACTGGCCCCTCACATGCACCCAAAACCCCTCAGCCTCACCAAACTGCTCTACCCGCCCCTCAGCCTTTCAGCCCCGAGCCCGCCGCGCCCCGGCCCGTCCTTCCCCCGCTGCCGGCCGCTCGCTGTGCCCGGACCTGACGCTGTGGACGTGGCGGTCGAGCTGTCTCACTGCGGGCCGCAGGAACTGCAGGAGCCCCTCAGCAAAAAGCTCCCGAGCCCCGGAGCCGCTCCCCGCCGCCATCTTGGCCCACAGGCGCCGCGGGAGCTGCCGGGAAAGCGAGTCCGTGGAGGCGGGAGAGGCCACTTCCGGTGCGCGCCGCGGAGGCTGCTGGGAAATGTAGTTCCGTGGGGGTGGTGCGAGGGCGCAGCTGGATGCACATCTGGAGGCGCATCTGGAGGCACAAATGCGCTGCTGGGAGTCCGTCAAAGGCGCTGACAAACCCAGGCCACAGCCTCCAACCCCATCCATTAAAAAACAGTTAAACAACACGGTTTTGGTCCTTTCGCCTTGGGTTTTTTTTGGCTTTTTTTTAATTTTTTTTTTTTTTTTTTTTTTTTGGTTTGCTTTCATACAAAACTTAAACCAGGAGGTGGAAATCAGCGTGGAGGGCCTGGATCAGCTGCTTTACACCCAGGCCACCAACACCGACCTTTCCATCCATTAAATAACCCTTAAACCGACACATTTTTGGTCATTTCGCCTCATTTTTTTTTCCCCATTTTTTTGGCTGTTCCTTCCGGGCCTCAGGCATGGGCATCGGGCAGGGCGTGCAGGACGTGGTCCAGCAGCTGCAGGGCTCGGTGCAGGTGCACCTCGATCCAGCAGGGCGTGCAGGTGATGCTGGGCCGGGGGTAATCAGGCCCCCAACCCTTAACGAAGCTCAGCCTAACGAGGCACAGGCGCCGCAGGTCGTCCACGCCGAGCCCCGCGGCCACCGATAGCCCTGGGGCGTGTGGGGGGCACGTGGTCACCCCGAGCCCCGCGGCCACTGATAGCCCTGGGGCGTGGGGGAGGCATGGGGTCACCCCGAGCCCCGTGGCCACCGATAGCCCTGGGGCGTGTGGGGGGCACGTGGTCACCCCGAGCCCCGCGGCCACTGATAGCCCTGGGGCGTGGGGGAGGCATGGGGTCACCCCGAGCCCCGCGGCCACCGATAGCCCTGGGGCGTGTGGGAGGCATGGGGTCACCCCGAGCCCCGCGGCCACCGATAGCCCTGGGGCGTGTGGGAGGCATGGGGTCACCCCGAGCCCCGCGGCCACCGATAGCCCTGGGGCGTGTGGGGGGCACGTGGTCACCCCGAGCCCCGCGGCCACCGATAGCCCTGGGGCGTGTGGGAGGCATGGGGTCACCCCCGGGGTGGCTCCCAGGGGTCACTCATGGGTGGTGGGTGACCACTGAGAGGTCATTGCAGGGAGGGTGTGGCCACTGGTGGTCACTCACCGATGGCCGGAGCGATGCCGCCCACTGAGCCGGGCCCAGGGATGCTGCCGGCTACTGCAGCGGCCTGGGCAGTGGCCGCAGCCTGGGCAGTGGCCGCCTGCTGCTGCATCTGCCGGTGGCACTGGCGCAGGTCAAACACCTTTAAGGGGGAGAGAGACCCCTGAGCGGGGCGGTTTTGGGGTGGGGGGCACCTCGGTGTCCCCTTCGGAGCGGTCACGGGGGTCTCGCCACGCTTTGGGTCAGCCCAGTGCCCCCTGCATTGCCCAGGACCCCCTAAAATCCGGGCACAGAGCTCCCCACACCCCTGGCACCGCTCCTGGGGGAGCTGGAGACCCCCGGGGACCCCCGGAGACCTCCAGAGACCTCTAGAGACCCCCAGGACCCCCAGAGACCTCCAGAGACTCCCAGAGACTCCAGAGACCTCTAGAGACTGCCAGAGACCCGCAGAGACTCCCAGAGATTCCCAGAGACCCCCAGAGACCCCCAGAGACCAGCAGGGACCCCCGGAGACCCCTGGAGACTCCCGGGACCCCCGGAGACACCCAGAGACCCCAGAGACACCCAGAGACCCCAGAGACCCGCAGAGACCTCCAGAGACTCCCAGAGACCCCCAGAGACTCCCAGAGATCCCCAGACACCCTCAGAGACCCCCAGAGACCTCCAGAGACCCCCAGAGACCTCCAGAGACTCCCAGAGACCCCCAGGACCCCCGGGACTCTCAGAGACTCCCAGAGACTCCCAGAGACCCCCAGGACCCTCGGGACTCTCAGAGACTCCCAGAGACTTCCCCAGAACCCCGGGACCCCCGGGACTCTCAGAGACTCTCAAAGACTCCCAGAGACTCCCAGAGACTCCCCCCAGAACCCCGGGACCCCCGAACACCCTCAGAGACCCCCGGAGACCCCCGACCTTGATGTGTGCTCCGGGGTAGACCTTGTGCACGGCGTCGCCGGGGGCTCTGCCGGCCTCCCGGTCCAGGTAGAAGCTCTGCACGAAGACGGCGTGGTCGCTCCGGCAGCGCATCCACACGTCCCCTTCTCCTCGCCGCTCCAGCTGCACCCCCTTCCCGATGTGCAGCCTGGCCGAGAGCCTCAGCACGGACCCCCCAGAGACCCCCCAGAGACCCCCCCAGAATTCCCCAGTTCCACCCGGATGGGATGATCCCCAAAGTTGTCCCCGTTTTGCCCCGGCTGCCCCACGGTTTTCCCTCGTGTTGTCTGTTCTGCCCCTGATTTCTCTCTCTCTTGCTGCTCTAATTAACCCCCCATTTATCCCGCGAATCCCCCACTTATCCCCCCAAAATCCTGCCCTTCTCTCATTTATCCCCCATATCCCCTCTTCTCCCACTTAACCCCCCAAATTCCCCCTTCTCCCATTTATCCCCCAAATCCCCCCATATCCCCCCCACATCGCCCCTTTCTTCTCCGATTCTTCCCCTTTTCCTCCTTCTGCCCTAATTACCCCCATTTATCACCCAAATCCCCCCTTCTCATTTATCCCCCAAATCCCCCCTTCTCCCACTTAACCCCCCAAAATCCTCCCTTCTCCCATTTATCCCCAAATCCCCCTTTCCCCATTATCCCCCATATCCCCCCCACATTGCCCCTTTCTCCTCTGATTCTTCCCCTTTTCCTCCTTCTGCCCTAATTACCCCCATTTATCCCCCAAATCCCCCATTTATCCCCCCAAAATCCCTCCTTCTCCCACTTATCCCCCCAAAATTCCCCCTTTTCCCACTTATCCCCCATATCCCCCCTTCTCATTTATCCCCCAAATTTCTCCTTCTCCTATTTATCCCCCATATCCTCCCTTCTTCCACTTACCCCCCAAATCCCCCCTCTACCCTGATTACCCCCCTTTTGGCCCCCATCCTTCACCCTCACCTTGCCCGCCCCACACCCCCTGTGCCCCCCCCGACCCCATTCCCCCATCTGATCCCCCCCATTAACCCCTCCCAGTGCCCCCCGACCCCATTTCCCGATCTGATCCCCTCATTCATCCCTCCCCGTGCCCCCTGACCCACCGTGCCCCCCGTGCCCCACATTTATCCCTCCCCGTGCCCCCCTGACCCCATTCCCCAATCTGATCCCCCCATTAACCCCTCCCAGTGCCCCCCATGTCCCCTGACCCACTGTGCCCCCCCGTGCCCCCCACTAACCCCTCCCAGTACTCCCCGTGCCCCTGACCCACTGTGCCCCCCGACCCACTGTGTCCCCCTGTGCCTCCATGCCCACCATGCCCCCCGACTCCCCATGCCCCCCATGCCCCCTGATGCCCCCTGTGCCCCCCATTAACCCCTCCTAGTGCCCCCTGTGCCCCCGACCCACCGGCCCCCCATTAACCCCTCCCAGTGCCCCCCATGCCCCGTGACCCACCATGCCCCCCGACTCCCCACGCCCCCCGTGCCCCCCTGACCCACCGTGCCCCCAATGCCCCCTAAGCCCCCGTGCCCCCGACCCACCATGCCCCCCATGCCCCCGACCCCCTGTGCCCCCATCCCACCGTGACCCCGTGTCCCCATGCCCCCCATGCCCCCTAACCCCCCGTGCCCCCTAACCCCCCATGGCCCTCGTGCCCCCCTGACCCCCGTACCCCCCATGCCCCCTAACCTCCCATGCCCCCCATGCCCCCCATGCCCACCATGCCCCCTGACCCCCCGTGCCCCCTGACCCCCCGTGCCCCCCGTGCCCCCTGACCCACCGTGCCCTCTCGCTGGCCGCGCAGCGCTGGACGTTGGAGAGCTGCCCCAAGCAGAAGCGGGCCCCCCCGGAGGGATCCACGTACCCGTCCACCACCACGCTGGGGCAGCTCGAGGGCACCTTGAAGATCTCCCCCACCTGCACGTCCTGCTCAAAGTAAGCGATGGAGCACCAGAATTCCGGCCCTGGGAGAAGGAGGGACGTGGATTTTTAGCGGGGAGGGGGTCACGGGCACCCACGGGTGCTCAGGAGGGTGGGGGCACTCACCGGGGTGGGTGGACACGGGGGGCTGGAGCACGGGGGGCCCTGGGAGGGGCAGAGAGGGGGTCAGCGCCCTGCAGACCCCCCCAGCCCTCAGCCGGTGCCCCCCAAACCTACAGCAGTGGTTGGGGTGCTGCTGGGGGGGCTGCGGGGGGCTCTGGCTGCCGGGATGTTGCGGCGTGGGGGGCTGCGAGCCCCCCAAATTTGGGGTGTAGGCGACCCCACTGGTCCAGCTCAGCGGGGAACCTGGAGGGGGAGACAGGGTGACACAGATGGGGGGGGGGTCCCCAAGGGTGGCTGGGGGGCAGCGGGGTGACCCCATACTCACTGTGGTAGGGAGGTTTGGGGTACCCGTTCTGCGGGGGGGGCTGTGCTGGGGGGGCCTCGGTGTGGGGCAGGGGGAGCAGAGGGTCCTGGGGGGTCCCTGTGGGGGAATAGGGGAACATTGTGGGGTCATTGGGGGCCATTTTGGGGTACACGGGGTGGGGGGGCTCGTGGTGATGCCCCCAAACCCTCGCAGGGTCAGGGGTTGAAGTGTGGGGTGGGGGGATGAAGGGGTCTCACCTTGGGGCGCCATGGGGAGCGCAGGGTAGGTCTGGGGCACACGGGGAGGGGGCTCAGGGGGTCGCCGGGGGGGCAGCAGCGCTGGGCAGGGCTGGGAGGGGGTCTCGGCCCCCAAATCCCGACGGGCCGGCAGCTCCATCTGCACACAGGCAGGGACAAACTCCTCCTTCACCGGGCGCCGGGGGGGCACTGGGGAGGGCGGGGGACACACACCGGAGACCATGGGGGGGCTGGGCTGGCTCTGGGGGGGCTCCTTGCCCACCCCGGGCCGGGGTCTCACCTGTGCTCTGGATGCTCAGACCTGCCGGGAGAGGTGAGCTCAGGGGGAGGGGGGATTTAGAGGTGCTGGTGACCCCCCCCTTGGCGAACCCTCCCCCCCTGTCCGGGGGTCCCGGCTCACCGCTGACGGGGGTCCCCACTCGCTCGTAGTGGTAGGGGTTGACGCAAACGCTGTCGCACTTGAGGTCGAAGGCGAATTGGCAGAATTGGACGGGTTTCAGTTCGTTTTTGTGCAGGTCGGGCCAGCGCCAGAGCCGCGCGTAGATGACGTGGGGGAAACCCTTCCTGCCGGCCACCTATGGGGGGGGCACAAAATGGGGGGCTGAGGGGGTGATGTCCCTCCCCAGGGTGGCAACATCCAGCCCCACACACCCCGGGATCACCCCACGACCCCTCCCCAGGGTGACAACCCCCAGCCCCACACCGGGATCCCCCCAGGGTGATAACACCCAGCACCCCACACCGGGATCCCCCCACGATCCCTCCCCAGCGTGACAACCCCCAGTCCCCCACACCGGGATCCCCCAGGGTGACAATATCCAGGCCCCCACACCGGGATCCCTCCACGACCCCTCCCCAGGGTGACAATATCCAGCCCCCCACACCGGGATCGCCCCCAGGGCCCCTCCCCAGCTCGGGGCCGGCGCCAGCCCGGGGGTCCCCCCTGCCCTTCCCGGCTCCAGACATAACAAACCCCCCCCGATTTCCCCCCCCGGGGCCGAGGGCTGCCAGACATTGACTCATCCCGGGCAGGGCGGGCGCGGGGGATGCCGCGGACGGGAGGGGGATGCGGGCAGGGGGATCCATCCGCTCCGACAGCGTGGGGAGGGGGCGCGGGGTTAGGGGGCACCCCAGGACCCCCCAAACTTCGGGAGGACTCGGGGAGGGGGGTTTTGGGACACCCCAACACTCAGGATCCCCCAAACTTGGGGAGAACTCGGTGGGGAGGGGGTTTTGGGACACCCCAACAACGCTCATAACCCCCCAAACTTGGGGAGGACTCGATGGGGGAGTCAGGGGTTTTGGGACTCCCCCAAACTTGGGGAGGACTCGAGGACGGGGGTTTTGGGACACCCCAACACTCAGGACCCCCCAAACTTCGGGAGCACTCGGGGAGGGGGGGTTCTGGGACACCCCAACAACGCTCATAACCCCCCCAACTTGGGGAGGACTCGGTGGGGGGGTCAGGAGTTTTGAGACCCCCTCCCCAAACTTAGGGAGGGTTTATAGGGGGTGTCACGGGTCACCCTTGTCCCACTCAGCCCGGGGAAACCCGGAGGGGTTCCCGGGGGGGTTCCAAGCTGGTCCAGCCCCACCGAAACCCCCCCGTGCCCGTGTCCCAGGGGTACCTGGAGCCGCCCGTCCAAGGTGCGCTGGACAGTGACGCACTGGCCGGGCTGGGCCCCGCCGGAGGTGACCGCGGCCACCAGCGCGTCCAGCTCGTCCCTCTTCTCCTTCAGCTTCCTCAGGAGGCTCTGGATGGCTCGGCGGGCGAAGGCTTCGCTGTCCCCTCCCTGCCGGTGGCACAGCAGGCTGTGCACGATGCCGGGGCCGCTGTCGCTGCCCAGGGACATGGCGCTGCGGCCCTGCAAAGGCACGGCGTGACCCTTTGGGGACACCCAGCCGGGTGTTGTGTTGGTGGGTGCTGGCACCAAGGACGTGTGGCACCGGGAAGGTGGCACCCCTCCAGGTGAGGAGGAGACGGGACAAAGCCACCTGAGTGCCAGAGTTTCTCCCCAGAGCTTGGGGAAGGCGAGGTGACAGGATGTGGGGTTTACAAGGACACTCGGGGTGTCCCCAGCTCCCCACAGCAGCACAGGCAGAGCTGGGTGGTGGCACCCCGGCACCAGGCTCGGGCACAGCGCTGTCCCCAGCGCCTGGCAGGGCTCAGGGCTGTGTCCGTGCCCGGTGCCAGGGGGATGGACGCGCTCTGGCTGCCGCCGCCGAGGCCAGACTAAACAGAGCCCGGCCTGGCGCCGCTCCTTAACCCCTCTCTCTCTCTCTCTCCCCGGCTTCTCCCTTTCCTGTCTCCCTGCCAGACCCTGCTCACGCCAGAGCCTGGATGCAGCGTTCCAGAGCCTTGGAAAAGCCTTGGGATGGCGGCAGACACAACAAACCGCCGGTCCCTGCTGCTTATCTGGGATCGGGAGGGAGCCTGGGTGTCCTGCCAGCACCCCCTGCGTGTCCCCTCTGTGCCAGGTTCCTCCGAGATGCCATCATGGCATAGGGACACTTCCAGGGATGCTGGAGGGACCCCACGGAGCCCCCCGGGGTGGGGGTACAACCCTGAGCCCCCCGCCAGGCTCTAGGGTTCATCCCGGGGGTCTCATCCATCCTGGGGATCTCATCCCGGGGGTCTCATCCCGGGGATGTCATCCATCCTGGGGATCTCACCCCGGGGGTCTCATCCCGGGGATCTCGTCCTGGGGATCTCATCCCGGGGGTCTCATCCCGGGGGTCTCATCCCGGGGATCTCATCCCGGGGATCTCATCCATCCTGGGGATCTCATCCCGGGGATCCTGCTGCTGCCTCAATGCCAGCATTCCCTGCTCCCTGTCCATGCTCTGCCTCAAGTTTTGGGGCTACAAGCAGTGGAAGAGGGGAGTCCCTGTGAGCTGGGGATGTGCAGGGTCACCCTGGCAGGGTCCTGGTTCCCCCCAGCTCCAGTGGCTGCACCCCAAGGCTGCTCCAGGGAAGACTGGGAAGGGTCAGAGCCATCTCTGTCCCCTTCCAAAACTCAGCCCAGTCTGGTTTGGGGGGAAACTGGTGCGAGTGAGGGCCAGACCTGGTTTCTCCCTGGCTCCATCCTCACCCCGCATCGCTCCTACCAGGAGAACCCCGGGCTGATTCCGTATCCCGAGTCCCAAAACTCGTAGAGCAGGGATGTTCCTGGGACACCAATGCGGACAGGGGGAGGTGACAGGGGGGTTGGAGGGGGTGACAGGCTTCAAGGAGGGGGACACCAGTGGGGACCGATGAAGGGTCGGGCCCTACTCACCTCCGCCGCCCCCGGTTGCCCTCACTGGCGGCCCGGCTCCCGCCGCATCTCCTCCGGCTGCCGGTGCTGCTGCCCCGCCTGCAGCCCCCTCAGCTGCCCTTCCCTGAGCCCTCTCCTCCTTCCCGGAGCCCTTTTCCCGAGCCCTTTCCCTCTCCCTCAGCGCCTTTCCCTCAGCCCTTTCCCGCCCCCTCAGCCCCGTCCCGACTCCGGCCCTACAATAACAAAAGGAGCGGCCGGAGCGCGTGAGGCGCCGCCGCGCCGCAGCCAATGGCAGCGCCCGACACAGCCGGGGCTCGCCGCGCCAGCCAATCGCGGCCGCGCTTTCATGGCCCCCATCGCCTTCCCCCCTCCCCACAAGATGGGTCCCGCCCCCGGCGCCGCCGGGTCCCAGCGCCCGCCCGATCCCGGTTATCCTCGGGAATGCCGAGGGTCCTTATCCCGGTTATCCTCGGGAATGCCGAGGGTCCTTATCCCGGTTATCCCACCGGGAATGCCGCGGGTCCTTATCCCGGTTATCCCCGGGAATGCCGAGGGTCCTTATCCCGGTTATCCTCGGGAATGCCGGGGTCCTATCGCCCCCGATCCCGGTATCCTCGGAATGCCGCGGTCCTTATCCCGGTTATCCCGGGAATGCCGGGGTCCATCCCGTTATCCCGGGAATGCCGAGGGTCTTATCCCGGTTATCTCGGGAATGCCGAGGGTCCTTATCGGTTATCCCGGGTGGGGTTTTCCCGGTTATGGGTGGGGGCCGGGTCCGAATGCCGAGGGTCCTTATCCCGGTTATCCTCGGGAATGCCGAGGGTCCTTATCCCGGTTATCCCACCGGGAATGCCGCGGGTCCTTATCCCGGTTATCCCCGGGAATGCCGAGGGTCCTTATCCCGGTTATCCTCGGGAATGCCGCGGGTCCCAGCGCCCGCCCGATCCCGGTTATCCTCGGGAATGCCGCGGGTCCCAGCGCCCGCCCGATCCCGGTTATCCTCGGGAATGCTGCGGGTCCCGGTCCCGGTTATCCCCAGGGAATGCTGCGGGTCCTTATCCCGGTTATCCCCGGGAATGCCGCGGGTCCCAGCGCCCGCCCGATCCCGGTTATCCTCGGGAATGCCGAGGGTCCTTATCCCGGTTATCCCACTGGGAATGCCACGGGTCCCGGTCCCGGTTATCCCCTCCTCTTCCTCCTGCCCCTGTAGACTAAATTCAGGGAGAGCAGGAACAGGAAAATCCCATTTCCAGAGAAAAACCCCACACAGAACTTTGGGAATTTTCTCTCGTTTAACCAACCAGAAATCCAAAATTCCAACGGGACAGGAACAGGTGAACTTGGAGTGTGGAAGGAGTGGGTGAGAAAAGCACAGATCCTTTGCCAATCCACGCCGGGTTCAATTATTTTTTTGGAAAAGGATGGATTTTGGAGTCTGTTCTGGGAAAGAGGCATTTCCAGAACTCCACTTGGCTTGTCCTGGCTGAATTTTCTGTCCCTGCCTCTCGTTCTTTTAAACAAACACTTGAATCACACAGAAACACGGCACCAAAAAGAACTCAAAGCTTCAACCCTCAAAAACCCCGCTAAAACAAGGAATTTTTCCACCTGCTCCAACCCCACAGGAATTTTGGGTGCGGAACAAGAGGATCTGAGTGTCTGGAAGGAAAACAACGGGCAAACTCAGGCTCTTCCTGCTGGGAAGGCTGGATTTGGCTTCAGGTGGGTTAAACTGAACTCTGGCTGGGACCTTGGTGATCCCAAAATATACAAGGACTGATCCTAAAAATCCAACAAACCCATCCCAAAATCCAACAAACCCATCCTGAAACCCAACAAACCCATCCCAAAACCCAACCCCAGAGCTCCAGAGGCACACAAAAGGCCATGGATGCATCCCCGGCACCGCCAGCAGCAGATTCCCCACGGCAAATCCACCCCATCCACATTTCCTCAGGGGGGAAAAAAAAACCACCAAAAAAGATCCCCCCCGAAACCGAGAAAGAACAATCCAAAAAAAGTTTAATACAACAGAGAGTATCAAAACATCCAAGAACACGCTAAATCTGAATTTTTCCATCGGGGATTCTCACCGCAGCTCCCGACGGAACGAAGATTCCACCCCCAACCAAAAAAAAAACCCTCCCCCGGCAGTCCCGGCCCCTCTCAGTCGGTGGCCTCGGGATCCGTCTGTGCCATGTAGGCGTCCAGCTCGGCGTCCAGGTGTCCCTTGGTTTTGGACATGTAGGCGTCCAGCTGGTTGTCCAGCTGCTCCTTGGTGAGCGCGGGGCGCGCGGAGCCTCTGCCGCGGCCCCGGCCTCTGCCGCGCCCGCCGAAACCGCCGCGGCCCCGGCCGGCCACGCCGCGACCTGCCGGGATGGGGAACGTCACCGCCTCTGCCCCGGCATCTCCCGGCTCACCGGGGTGGTGCCCAGGCCTGGGAGATGCCCAGGTGGAGGTGGGATTCATCCCGAGAGCCAGCGTTCAAATTAATGAGGAGGTTCCTGAGAATTCCTCGATCCGAAGCCAACAGCGAGAGCTGGCTGGAAGAGCAACAGCCTCCAACTTCTGGCTCCTACATCCTCCAACTTCTGGCTCCTACATCCTCCAACTTCTGGCTCCTACACCCTCCAACTTCTGGCTCCTACACCCTCCAACTTCTGGTTCCAACACCCTCCAACTTCTGGCTCCAACATCCTCCAACTTCTGGCTCCAACACCCTCCAACTTCTGGTTCCAACACCCTCCAACTTCTGGTTCCAACACCCTCCGACCTCTGGCTCCAACACCCTCCGACCTCTGGCTCCAACACCCTCCGACCTCTGCTCCAACACCCTCCGACCCCTGGCTCCAACACCCTCCGACCTCTGGCTCCAACACCCTCCAACCTCTGCTCCAACACCCTCCAACCTCTGGCTCCAACACCCTCCGACCTCTGGCTCCTACATCCTCCAAATTCTGGCTCCAACACCCTCCAACTTCTGGCTCCAACACCCTCCAACCTCTGGCTCCAACACCCTCTGACCGCTGGCTCCAACACCCTCTGACCTCTGGCAACCAACACCTCCTCCAACCTCTGGCTCCTGGGTTTTCCCCGCCTCACACCCCTGCTTCATTTCTGTTTTCATAACCAAGTTTTGGATCATTGGTTTTTATCCCAGGCTTGGAATTTTTGGGACTGCACATTGCACTACTCCAGACCTCAACCAGGATAAGATTCCAGCTGAATTCCCATTTTGCCCATTCCACTACCCCAACCTTAAGCAGGAAAAGATCCCAGCTGGATTCCCACTACCCCAGCCTTAAGCAGAAAAGATCCCAGCTGAATTCCCTTTATGCACGTTCCACTACCCCAGCCTTAATCAGGAAAAGATCCCAGCTGGATTCCCACTACCCTAGCCTTAACCAGGAAAAGATCCCAGCTGAATTCCCGTTCTTCCCGAGGCCCAGGCACTCACCTCTGCCACCGATCCCTCCCCGGCCCATGGCCCCCCGGCCCAGGCCGCCTCTTCCCGGGCCCCCACGGCCCCTGATCCCTCCTCTCCGCAGGCCCATCCGGGGGGCAATCCCTCTCCCGCCGCGGAGCAGGGCTTGACCTTCAGGAAAAAACCAAAAAAATGGCGATTTCAGCCTGGGGGGGGGAACAGCATGAAGGGGACAAGAGAGTGGGAACAGCAGTGGTACCAACCTCGGAGCGCGACCCCTCCTCGGATCATGGCCCGGGCGCCACGGCCCCTCAGAGCCCCCCGGGGCATCCCCCGCTGTCCCAGGGCCAGGCCCCGGCCCCCCAAAGCTCCCCGGGCCAACGTCCCCGCCGGGCGGCCCAGCCGCGCCTGGATGTTGCTCTTCCCGAGGCGTTGCTTCAAGCTCTTCTGGAAGAGAAAGATTTGGGAGGGACAGGAGTCATGGAGCCATCTGGGATTTGGGGACAAGGCAGGCACGGAGTGGGGTGGGAATAAGGAGCTTCCAACGGAGGGGTGTGCCTGAAAGGCAGGCCTGAATTCCCAATGAGCCACGGGGGTTTTGTCCCGCTGTTCCTCGCAGCGGATACCGAGGGAGGGTGGGATTTTTAAGGGCTGGCACCGAGCTGGCAGCGACTGTCACTGCCTTGGGATTGTGAGGTGAAGCCCTCGGCAGCTCCCGGATCCCGGGATGAGCCATTTCTCTGGAAAAATAGAGAGGAGACATCAACAGCCAGCACCCGACACCGCCACGCCAACGGCAACAAGCACGGGATGACAACGCGTCACTTATCCGAGGTAAAACATGGAATTGTCTCCAAGTCCCTCCCAGGCATCGTTTTTAGGATCATGAAGTGCCCCTGAGCTGGGAGGGATCCATCAGGATCATCCAGGCTAACTCCTGCCCTGCCACAAACACCCCAAAATCCCGCTCTGTGCATCCCTGAGAGCGTTGTGCAAAAATTCCTGGAGCCCTGGCAGCCTCAGGGCCGTGCCCCAGCACCCTCTGGGGGAAGAACCTTTCCCTGATCTCTGATCTAAACCCCCTGGCACAGCTCTGGCTGTTCCCTGGGTCCTGTCCCTGCACACAGGGAGCAGGGATTGGAGCTGCAGATCCCTCTGCTCCAGCTGGACGCACCAAGTGCCCTCAGCCACTCCTCACACGGCCACTCCAGACCCTTCTCCATCCTCGTGTCCCTCCTCTGGACACTCTCCAACACCTTTTTTTACAGAATCCCACAAGCATCCATCCAGGTTGGAAAAGATTGTCCCAGGCAATGGAGTCCAACCCTCCACCAGAGCAGCGAGTGCCAAATCCCCGGACACCTCCAGGGATGGCCACTCCAAACCTCACTGGGAAGCCCTTTCCAACACCTGACAACCCTTTCCATGAAAAAATTCCTGATTCCAACCTGTCCCTCCTGTCAGGAGCTGTGGAGAGCCAGACCGTCCCTCCTGAGCCTCATCCAACAGCTCCCCACACTCACCCTCCATCCCCTTCCCTTCTCCGGCCTCTTTTCTCTTCCCGGAGCTGCTTTTTCCACCTCCTGCAAAGCCAAAATCCCCTTTTCCCTCACCTGTTTGAGCTTCAGAGCGGCCTGCACAGACGGTCTGTTCTCCATCTGCTGGGCCAGGCGTCTGTTTCGGGCGCTGGCCAGCTGCTGCTGCTGCATGGTGGCCCGGATATTCACCGGCATCGGCTGTTTGTTCTTCAGCATGTTAGTGAAGCTTCAAGGTCGAATAAAACGGGGTTTAATTAAAGCTTAAAACACACAATTATCGGCATTTCACGGTGCCCGAGTGGGGCTCCAGCTCCCATGAACCTTATGCAAAGAGTGGTACTTTTTATGGGATTACGGATTCCTCGCTGGCCGCGAGGACTGGAAAAGGCAGGAATGAGGTGGAAGTTTCCAGTGGGAATGAGAAAGCCGGAGGTTAGTGGGTTTAGAGATGGCAGAAAGGGGGGGTGACAACCAGCAGGAAGCGGGGATGGCCGTGATGGGGGTGTGGGGTGGGTGAAACAGGACAGAAAAAGCCAAATCAACCCCCTTCCCCCCCAAAAAAAAATCTGGGAAAAGCGTCAAAATTCCAGGCAAGGGGGAGGTTGGAAAGACCCCACGCCTCTGGCACCAGGTTGGAAGGGATCGTCTTAAAGCCTTTTCCAACCTTGAGGATTCCATGATTCTACAAAATTCCACCACCCAGAGCATCTCCTGAATTCCACCCCGCTGTTCTCCCGCAGCGAGGCCGCTCGGAAATTCATTTTTAATTCTCAACTGAAGAGCAAACGCGCAGCGAGACGGCGACCCAAGCTCCTGAGCAGCAACCCAGCAGCCTCCTGGGAGCCGGAGAGTGAAATCCACCCCCCAAAAAAACGAGGGATACGGGCTGGACAGGGAGGGAACACACTAGGAAAGGCATCCCTGAGCTCAGGCCACACCTCCCTGCAGCACTGCCAGAGCAAAAGCTGCCCCATCCCAAGGCGTTTTTAACCCCAAAGCGCTCGGCGGCAGAGCGGGACACCCCCGTTAGTCGTCACAGAGGAGCCACACGTGGAAAAACCCAGCGGAATGACCCACGGGGAGAGCTCGAGGACAGAGAGAGATGGAGGTGAAGCGAAGCTTTTGCCTCTTACAAGACCCAGGAGAGCCTTCGGGCCGGTTCCGAGGCCGCCGCCGGCCTCTTACAGAGCCCACCCATGAGGGTGGGACCCTCGGGCTCGGCAGCAGAGCCAAAATACCAATGTCAAAACATGTGGGAGAGACAGGGAGGGTGTGAGGTTGGTCTCTGCTCTTATAACACATCCCACCGGATTTACGTGGCGAAATCAACTCTAAAAATTAAAAAAAAAAAAAACACAACGCGGAGAAATCCCTCCGGAATTTTGGATTTTGGCCCTTTTAACCTTGCAGGGGGTCGGAGGGTAAGGCAGGTGTGGAGGCACCCGCTCGCTCGACGAGGTTAAAAGAGGGCGGAAACCACGGTGGGTTTTGGATTTGGATAGTGAGAATTAAGTTTTTTAAAAAAAAATAAAAAATAAAAAAATATGATTTCTTAGGAGCTGAAGGTGCCGTTGGCTTCCTCACCGCTCGTTCAGAGACATCTTGGTGGTGCTCTTTAGCACGACCTTCGGTGCTGACTGTGCAGCCATCTTCAGAGAATCTGCAAAACAGGGCCCAAAAGAGACAATTTACACCTTTATTATGCATTTACACCGTGAAATATTAAAAATCCCCTCCACTCTGCCTCCTTGGGTGGAGGACATCGAGATTGGGGCAGGTTATGTGTAATATATTCGTTTCTTTTCAGTGGTTTTTAGCCCTCTGCCAGAATTTTTCGGTTCTGATTCCGGGATTTTTAATGTTTTCTAGCTCTCTCCCAGTTTTAATAAAATCGGGGAGTTCCTTTCTTTCACCCTTACCCAAAGTTTATCTTTTCACAGTGACTATTTCAGCAATATCAAGAGGAATAATACAAAAACCCAGCAGCAAGATGGCAACCCAATGCCATCTTCAGAGGAAAGATGCAAAACAGAACCAAAGACATCAAATTTATACGACTGTCACATATTTATATAATTAAACATTAAAAAACCTCTGCACTGTGTGGAGAGAACTAAGAGTGAGGAAGGTTATGGTGGGGTTTTTAATGTTTTCTAGCCCTCTGCCAGGTTTAATAAACACAGCAGTTACTTTAATTCGCCTTTAGTAAAAATTTGTCTTTTTACAATGAACATCTTATCTCTTTTTGAGTAATTACACAAAAATCCAGCTGTAAATAGCAACCAAATGCCTTTAGCACAGCGACACCTCCACATTTCCCATGTTCTTAGCATTACTAAGATGCAAACCACAGTTTTAGGGGCACAGCACACGAAATTGGGAATAAAAATCTCCAGATTATGCTACAAAAGCATCGTATCCTTTAAATACATCAAGGTTTCACCTCCCTCAGGGCAGGGATTTAAATCCCCCCCAGTGCTGGATGCTACAGAAACATGCTGAGCTCCAATCCCCGAGCTCTGCAGATCGATTTATTAATTTCATTTATAATTAGCAGCAAATTTAACGGGTGGATGACGGCCGGGATGCGCTTACCCTATAATACCCTCAAAAAACCGCTTTATTGAGAGGATTAACGGACAGAAATCGAAACAACACAAAGCCTTATTCCCGTGTTCCATTATATTTAAAATTTTTATTTTAAGACAGAGCTGCTTTTTCAATTTGAAGTGGCTTTTAAAGCATTTTTCTTCCTGGGGAAAAAAACCCAAACCAACCCGCTCCGCACCCCTCAGCCCCGGCCCCAGAGCCCGGTCGGGGGTGGGGGAAAAACCCCGACCCTGAGAGAACCCCACAGATCGTGAGGGGACCGTGAGGGGACTATGAGGGGACCCCCCCCCCCGGCGCCCCGCCCCCGCCCAGCCGTGCCGGTCGCTCACCGAAGCACACGGTCGCCAGGTCTCCGGTGGCTCCGGCGGGCGGGCGGGTGATTGCGGGGCCGGAGTAGGGCCGGCGCGGGGCCGGGGCTGGCGCTGAGCTCCGCCCGCTCCCGCCGCCGCCGCCGCTTCTCCCTCAGCCGCCCGCGACAAAATGGCGCCGGCGCCGCTCCCGCCCCCGCCGAAATGGCGGCCGCGCGCTCGGCCACGCCCACGGCGGCGAGAGCCCCGCCCCCGGTGGGCGGTGGTTGGTGCAGCCCCGGAAAGGGGCGGGGAAATGGGCGGGGCCAAGAGAGGGGCGGGAACGTTCTGGCGGGAATCCGGGGTGGAGTCCTGGTGACGTCATAGAGAGCGGTGTCGTCATGGAATCGTCATGGAATCGTCATGGATTCGTTATGGAATCGTCATGGATTCGCCATGGAATCGTCATGGATTCGTCATTGATTCGCCATTGATTCATCATGGAATCATCATGGAATCGTCATGGATTCATCCTGGATTTGTCATGGAATCGTCATGGAAGCGTAGGACCAGAGAGTCATGGGCTCAAGGAAATAAGGGACTCATGGAATTGTGGAATCATGGAGTCACGTGATGGTGGAATCCTCGGATTCCCGGGAATTGCGGAGTTAGGAATTCCGTGCTGGTTTTGTCGGCTCCGTTGTCGACTCCATTGTCACGGAATCACCACAGAATCCAGGAACTGTGGAATCACAGAATTGTGATGGAATAGTCAAATCAGGGAATCGTAGCTTTGCAAAATTACAGGATCCTGGAATCACATAGGATCCGGGCTTTAGGGAATTGTGGAGTTGGGAGGGATCTGTCAGGACCATCGAGTCCAACCCCTGTCCAGGACACCCCCAGTGCCCCACCACATCCCTGGGAGCATTGTCCAGCTCTTCCCTGACCCCTTTCCCATGCCCCTTTCCCAATGTCCATCCCAGCCCACCCTCCCTGCCCCACCACACCCCTGGGACCATTGTCCAGCTCTTCCCTGACCCCTTTTCCGTGCCCCTTTCCCAGTGTCCACCCCGAGCCGGGATGGCGGGCGGACGATGGCGCTGGTGGCCCTGGCGGGGCCCTTGGCCACCGTCCCATCCCGTTGGGCCAGGAGATCCCAACCGGTTCCTCCAGCCCCGGCGGGCGCGGTGCCGGCGCCTCTGGAGCCACCTCCAGCGAGTCTCAGCCTGTCCCACCCCCTCTCCTCCCCTCGTTCCCAAATCCCGGTGCTCCCGTGTCTCACACCCCGACACCGGCCGGGATCACCTGCCCCGGGGTCACCCTGCCCTGGGCAATCCGGGTGGATCCCAGGGTGGATCCCAGGGTGGATCCCAGGGTGGAGCCAGGGGTGTCTCTCCAGGCACTTGGCGTGACCCAAGGTGGCTTTTTCCCCCTCGTGACCCCAAAATGGGGATATTCCCTGGAATTCCCACTCGCAGCGGGGACAGGGCAGGAATCCTGATGCTAGAAATGAAGGAGCTCATGACACACCTCGGGCTGGGTCGGTGCCTTTATTGCAGAGCTGGATCCCAGTGGGATCCCCTGGGAATGCTGGGGGGCGGAGAGGGGTGAGCTGAGGGGTGCCTGGGGGATGCTGTGGATTTTGGGAACCCAGGTCCTGCTGCTGCAGGATTTTGGGGTGGGGGGGGGGTCAGGCGTTCTCCCAGAAGAAAGTGTTGCAGGCCACGGTCAGGGCGGCCACCAGGACCACGAATTCCTGGAAATCCACCTCGCCGTCGCCGTTCTCATCCAGGTCCTGCATGATCTTCTCCACGGCCCCTGCATCCTTTTGGGTCTGGGGCAGGGGGGAGAAAGGGGTGAGGAAGGGAATGGGGGGAAAAGCAGCTCCCCCCCAGTCCCCGGACTGGTCCCAGTTACCTCCAGGAAACATCCCAGCTCGCTCTGCAGCAGCTCCTTGAGCTCCTTCTTGCTCAGCTTGTACTTGTCGCCCTCCTTGCCCGAGTAGTGGTGGAAGACGTTGATGAGGGTCTCCATGGCCCCTTCCAGCTGCGACCCCATGGCTCCGCCTGCGGGACCCCCGGACACCTCACTCGCCAGCCCCCCCTGCCTCTTTGCCACCCCCTCCCCAAATATCCCTCACCCCCCGGCCGTGGCCTCGCTGGGGGAGGACTGGGGGGATCCGGGGAGCTCCCAGGGGGTGGTTGGGGGGCTCGGGGTGGGGTTTTTGGGTGGGGGGAACAGAGGTACCTGTGCTCACCTGAGCTCCCCGCGCTCCGAGTGTGCCCGTCCGGCCGGGCCGGGCAGGTTAAATAAGCTCCAAGCCCCCTCCCTCCGGGAGGATCCGATACCGGGGCTGGACAGCCCGGCTGGCACCGCCGGCCACCCCCGTGAGGGGCCGGGCATGGGGGGCAGAGCCCCCGGGGTGGCACCGGGCAGCACCTCCAGACCCCACACGCAGAGCCAGGGTCACGGCATCACTTCAGGGGGTCCTCATACCCACCCTCGGGTGCTCCTCACCACCCCCCCGGGATGCAGAAAAATTGGGGAAATCGGGAAAGTTGGGATAAGCACCGGGGTCCCTCGCTGGGGTCAATCCTCGGGGTCCCCCCCCCACCCCAGGTGACCGCAGTGGCCACGCCGTGACCCCGCGGTGTCACCGCCGGCATCCCCCATCTGTCAGCACCATCCACGGGGCCGGATCCGTGCCCGGCCCCTCTCCCGGGCCTGATAAAGGTATCCGGTGTCCTCGGCTTCACCACGGGAGCCAGCGGGGCCCGGGGGGAGCGGCGGGGGCTATCGGGTGACTCCGCGGGGCCCCCCGTGTGCTCAAAGGCCTCTTGTCCAGCTGAAAAGGCCCCACAATTCCGAGCCGGACGTTGCTCCAGCAACGCCTCGGCCAAGAAACCGGATTCCGAGCTGGCCCGGGAGATGCTGATAATCCCGCGGATCCCGTTACGGCCCCGGATCCGCCCGGGCTGGACCCCCGTGGCCTCCCCGGCTCCGGCATCCCTGGGGAGCTCGGCTCCCAAATTCCTCAGTCCCCAAAATTCCTCATCCCCGGCCCCTCTCTGGAACCCCCCAGCCCCTAGGAATTGGGACCCCTCCCCTCCTCAAAAACAGGAGCTGCATTTTCACAAGAGCCGGGTGGTGCCGGGCTCTTCATCCCGGATCCCAGGCTTAATTGGGGGTTAATTACATCCTGCTCCCTCCGTTTTCCATCTTCCTGCGCCCGTGGTTGGGAAAGGCTGAGTGAGGGTGGGCCCTGCCTGGGGACCCCAAAATTGCTGGTCCTGTGTGGCCAAACCCTGGGAATGGGGGCACTGGGGATCCTGGATGGACATGGGGAGGTCCTGGATGGAACTGGGGCTCCCAGCTGGAATTTGGGATCCCAAAGAGCAGCTCAGGACACGGCTCCCATCTGTGGCGTGGGGCAGGGAGCGAGGAGGGGTCTCCAGGAGGAAGGGCCAGATCCTGAGCCTGGGGATGGGGGGCCAAACCTGGGAAGGGACCCCGGCGGCACTCACTCGGTGTGTCCCTGTCCCCGGAGCGGCTCGGCAGCGGGCAGGATTCCGGGAACACCCGGGCAACGTCACTGGGGCGGCAGCTGCTGGTGACGGGGGCAGGCATCGCCCAAAAATAACCCCGACCCCACTCCCTGCCAGGCAGGGACGGAGGGGACAGAGCCAGGACTGCCAGAGCCTCTGAGCTCTCCTGAGGGCCTGAGCTGGGCATTCCCAGACCCCCAAACCCTTTGGGAGAGCAGGATCCGACCCCAGCAGCGGGACCAAAATCACCCAGGGTGAACCCCAACGCTGGTGGGGGGGTCCCGGGGGGGTCTCTCGGAGCTGGCACATGCCCAGGACGAGCTCTTGCCACAGCGGGAGCAGCGAGGAGGGACATGCCAGGAGCTTTACACACACTTGGAACAGGTTTCAGCCACTGCGACTCCCCTGCTCGGGAGCTCCCAGCCAAACCAGTCGCTCCAGTTCCCGGTGGTGCCGGGGCTGGGCCGATCTTGTCTCCCCATCCCATCGTCGGGGCTCTGCAAGAGGCTTTTCCATCCTTCACCGGGGGTTTGGAGTGGGATGAGCCATAGTGGCCACCATGGTGGCTCCGGGCACCTGCTTTAGCCCCACTGTCCACTCCCAAGGAGCCCGGACGGGGCCAGCAGGGGCCACTGCTGGGCTGGTCACTGTGGTGGCCACTGTGACCACCCCTGGTTGGGGTCTTCAACCTTAACAGGTTGTGGACAGCCCCAAGACCAGGGCATGGAAGTGGACACTGACCCTCGGGGTTGCACGTGGTCACTCTGTCACACGGGGTCCTGTGGTCCTGTATGGCCCAAGTCCCTCTGTGGTCCCTGTCCCTAAATGGCCCCCATCCCTGTCCCTAAATGGCCCCCATCCCTGTCCCTAAATGCCCTCAGCCCCTCTGTGGTCCCACTCTCAGACCCTTTATGGGGTCCCCAAGGCCGGGTCACCACTCCCTGCCCATGGGGACGGTCCTGATGATGACCCCAGGGTGATAAAAAACCCTTTCCTGCATCCCCCTCCTTTTGTGGGGCCACCTCAGCCTCTGCCCCTCGCTCACCCCATCCCGGCTCTCCGAATTCCAGGGCCAGGGAGTCACGGGCCCGCCTGGCTCCCGGGGCCGGTGATTCACCCCAAACCTGTCCCGGTCCCTGCCGGGCCTGACTCACCCGGAGCTTTCCCAAGAGACCATCTCGTCTCGGTCCCCTGACGTGGGGCTCGGCGGACGTCCCAACCCTGTCCCCCCTCCTCGTCATCCCGGGGCCGGATGGGGCTGCAGGAAGCCAATTCCTGCCCCGTGAGCTGGTGTGGGCGTTTGTGGGGTGGGGACACCCGTGGAGAGGTGCAGGGAGTGTGTCAGGGCTCAGCTCAAACCGGGCTGGTGACGGGGATGTCGTGTGGGGACCTCCCTGCCCTCGGTTCCTAAAACACCCCCGGGATTTGGAGACCCCCTTGCCCTCGGTCCCCAAAACAACCCCGGGATTTGGAGACCCCCTTGCCCTCGGTCCCCAAAACACCCCCAGAGTTTGGAGACCCCCTTGCCCTCAGTTCCTAAAACACCCCCGAGATTTGGAGACCCCCTTGCCCTCGGTCCCCTAAAACACCCCCGGGATTTGGAGACCCCCTTGCCCTCGGTCCCCAAAACACCCCCGGGATTTGGAGACCCCCTTGCCCTCGGTCCCCAAAACACCCCCAGGGTCTGGAGACCCCCTTGCCCTCGGTCCCTAAAACACCCCCGGGTTTGGAGACCCCCTTGCCTTTGGTTTCCTAAAACACCCCCGGGATTTGGAGACCCCAAATTCCCGTGGGTTGCCTTGTGGGGAGCTGCTGGCTGCAGCCTGGCTCTTTGTCACCCCTGTGGGTGAGGTTGGGGACATCGGGGACAGTCCCAGGGCTGTGTCCAGGGATCCTCTCGGGGTTTTTGGGGTCCCCGTGGGGATGTCGGTGCCAGCGGGAGCTGCTGGGTGGCAGCGTGCCAGGGCTGCCATGTTATAAATACCCACCGATTAAAGGGGAGGGCTCGGCCCGTTCCAACCCCCTAATTAATTTGGATTAATTAATTTTTACGGAGCCCACTATTAATAGGGATGATGTCAGCGGGGCGGCTGAGTCACAACTCTCACTCGGTGCGGGTCGAGCCGGGCCCTGGCTCGGGGACATTGCTGGGACTGGGCTGGGATGGGGATGGGGATGGGACAGGGATGGGATAGGGATGGGATAGGGATGGGATGGGATAGGGATGGGATAGGGATGGGATAGGGATGGGGCAGGGATGGGATAGGGATGGGATAGGGATGGGATAGGGATGGGACAGGGATGGGACAGGGATGGGACTGGATGGGACAGGGATGGGACAGGGATGGGACTGGGATGTGACAGGGATGGGACCAGGATGTGACAGGGATGGGACTGCTGGGACTGGGATGGGACAGGGATGGGATAGGGATGGAATAGGGATGGGACAGGGATGGGACTGGGATGGGATAGGAATGGGACAGGGATGGAATAGGGATGGGACAGGGATATGACAGAGATGGGACAGGGATGTGACAGGGATGGGACAGGGATGGGACAGAGATGGGACAGGGATGGGACAGGAATGGAATAGGGATGGGATAGGGATGGGATAGGGATGGGACAGGGATGGGATAGGGATGTGACAGGGATATGACAGAGATGTGACAGGGATGTGACAGGGATGGGACTGGGATGGGACCGGGATGTGACAGGGATGGGACTGGGATGGGACCGGGATGGGACAGGGATGGGACAGGGATGGGATAGGGATGTGACAGGGATATGACAGGGATGTGACAGGGGTATGACAGGGATGGGACAGGGATGGGACCGGGATGTCACCGGAGCTCCGGGGTCACATCCTTGTCCCCAGCTCACCCCCAAGCCCTGCAGGGAGGGAGCTGGGGGTGCCACCTGCCCTGCACCCCCGGAACGGAGCCCAAAATTGGGATTCAATCATCCCGGAGGTCTTTCCCAGCCTAAATGATCCTGAGAATGATTCCAGGAACGGTTCTGTGAAAGGTCCCGGGCCACGCTCCAGCCCCGGGGGATTCTCTGCCCGCCCGCGGTCCCCTCCTGTCCCCACCGGAGGTTCCCGGGCGGCGCCGCCGAGGCCGCGGCGAGTTCAGCCCGAGCTTGGTCCGGTGCCCGGGTGGGGAGGGAGCAGAGGAGCGAGGGACGGACCGAGGGAGGGACGGACGGACGGACGGACGGCGGCGCCCGGGCGGTGTCTGCGCGTCCGTCCGGCCTCACCGGGAAACCCAACACCGGCGCGGGGGGGCACAAAAACTGCGCTGTCCCCTCCTGCGGCGCAGGTATAAAACCTCCCCAAACCTCCCCAAACCTCCCCAAATCTCCCGAACCCCCCCCGAAACCTGCCGGGGGCCACAAGCTGCCCGCAGCGAGGGGGTAAGTGCGGCATCGCTGCCCCATCCCGGCCCCACATCGGGGACCCCCGATGCGCCTCTGTCCCTTCCCCGCGTCCCCGCTCCCGGGCCGGGTGGCAGCGGCGTCATCACCGGGCCCTGCTGCCCCTCGCCGCGGTCCTGCACGAGCCCCGGGAGCCTCCTGAGCCCTGCGGGGCTGAGCGGAGCCCTGGCGGACTCGCTGGGCTGGGGAGGTGGCGAGGGTCCCCTCCGGGACACCCCTCTGGGCTCCTGTCCCTGCAGCCCCGGGCCACCGGCGTGTCCGGTGCCATGGCCACGGCCGAGGGGACCGAGGGCACCGAGGGCACCGAGGGGACCGAGGGGACTGAGGGGAGCGAGCTGACCGAGCTGGAGACGGCCATCGAGCGCATCGTCACCGTTTTCTTCACCTTCGCGGCCAAGGAGGGCAAGAAGGGGACTCTGACCGCGGGGGAGTTCAAGGAGCTGGTGCGGCTCCAGCTGCCCAACCTGATGAAGGTGAGGCCTCCCCCTGAGCTGGGGGGGGGGTGCTGTCACCTCCAAATCCCGGGATTTGGAGCCCCCTTGCTCTCCCCATCCCCTATCCCGGCCCTCCGGGGATCGGGAAGTGGCCGAGCCTCCCGCGTCCCTCCCCGCAGGACGTGCCCTCTCTGGAGGAGAAGATGAGCGAGCTGGACGTGAACAACGACGAGGAGCTGAGGTTCGGCGAGTACTGGAGGCTGATCGGGGAGCTGGCCAAGGCCATGCGCAGGGAGAAAGCGGGCAAGAAGTGACGGGGCCGCCGCGGAGACTCGGCAAATAAAAGAGGTTTCCCTGAGCCTGAGAAGCATCGCTGCTGTTCTTGCTGGGGGCTCCCGATTTGGGCTCCCATCTCCTCCCCCGTGCTGGCCACGCTGGGCACCGGCCCAGCCCCCGGGGAGGGTGGGATGGGGATCCCTGGTGGCTTTGGGCGCTCCGTGATGGATGGATGGCGCCGTTCCTAAATTGCCCTTGTGCCGGCCTGGCTTTTGGGGTGCCACCCTGCGCCCCACAAACTCCTTCCTGCCGCGCTGGGGGGTGGGTGGGGGGCAGAGCTGTGGCCGTGGCCGGGGTGGGGCTCGGGAGATGCCCGGCAGCGATGCCGCGCTGGCCACGGTGGCCACCAGGCCCGTGTGTGGCATCAGTGCCCATCCTCTGCAGGGTGGCACAGGGGGGACACATCCCGGTTAGGGAATATCCCCCAATTCCCAGCGTTCTGCTCCCAAATCCCGGTGAATTCTCGCCACGGGGGTGACCATCGGGGGCTCGGTGGCCGTTCCAGGCCGCGCCAGGCCCGGTTTGGGATGGGGAACCATCCTTGAGGCCGGGAAGGAGGCGTTTCCCTGCCCCACGCTGGCCCCGGGCCAAAGCTCCCAAATGAGACGCCTCGCACCGCGGAGCTCCCACTCACACCTCCCCGGTATAAAAAACCCCGGCCCGCCGCAGCCCGCGCACACCCGGGACAAGCCCGTGCTGCAGGTAAGTGGCCCGGCCTCCCCTCGGGATGGGGGTCTGCACCCTTCCCACCCCCCCGGGCCCCTCTGCTCCCACGCTCGTCTCTGCCACGACTTGCGAGGACGCCGGGGACGTGTCCCGGCAGCTCCGCCGCCGCCGCATCCCGGGGCTCCTTCCTCGCCCTGCGCTCGGCGATGAGGAGGAGTCCTGGCGCTGGAGGAGGAGAGGAGGAGAGGAGGAGAGGAGGCTCCCCCCTTGGAGCCCAGAGCTGAGCTTGGCTTCTTTCCCCCGCCAGCTCCCCCCGGACCCCGCGTGGCAAAGGAGAGACCCCCGAGGAGCCGCGAGCAGCAAGGATGGGCCAGTGCAACTGCCGCAAGAAGCGCAAGGTCCGGCGGGGACAGCGCGGCCCCGGGAGCCTCGGTGGGGCTGGGGAGGGACCCCGCAAAGCCCCGGCCTCGGAGGCTTGGGCACGGCGTGACTCCGAGCCAGCCCCGGCCCGCAGCCGCTGCAGGAGCCGGGGGTTGTTTTGGGGTTTGGGCAGCGCTGGGCACGGGGAGCTGGCGCTGAGGAGCCGCTTGAAGGCTCGGGGAAGCAGCCGGCTTTGTCCCTGCTCCCGCGGATTGACCTCCGAGGATGCCCGACGGCGGAAAAAGCTCCTTTTTTTCCTCGGCTTTCAAACGGGAGGTGCCCACCCCGCACCCCCTTTGCACCTGTGGAGGATTTGGGGCCGCCGGGCTGAGGCTCCGGAGGTTGCCAGGCTTTGCCCACCGGGCATCGCCGGCTGTGGTTTCACGGTGTTTTCGAGGGGAAACCGCAGGATTTGAGTGAATCACCGTCGTTTTCCACTTAAACGGAGCCGCGCCAGCGGGCCGCGAGTCGGGAGCGGGGGTCGTGCTGTTCTGTGCCCCCCACCCCAAGGGGGACGGGGTCTGAGGGGTGGCAGGGGGGCTCCGGCCGCTGCCCCGAGCCCCATCCCGGCGTCATCCCGGGCACTGACTCACGCTGCCATCGCCGGTGGTGCGGAGGAGAGGAAGAACCAGTCGGGCACGGCCGGGGGGTGGCGAGAGACGCCGGGGTGGCGGAGCCTGGCGGGCCCCGGGCGGGGACAGCTCTGGGGGACGCGGGGTGGCATCGGGAGGAGCCGTCCCAGCCGGGCAGAGCAGCTGTGGAGGGGTGAAACAGCTGGATTTGTGGGGGTGGTGCCACATCTGGATGGTGTCAGGGTTGTGAGGAGCGGTGTGGAATCCGTGCGGGGGTTGTGGACAGTGAGGGCTCACAGCTGGATGGGGGTGGCAAAGCTGGATGGGGGTGGCACAGCTGGATGGGGGTGTCACATCTGGCTGAGGGGGTGCCACATCTGGCTGGGGGGGGTGCCACAGCTGGATGGGAGGGTGTCTCACATCTGTGCAGAGGGGCCTGGTGCTGATAAGGAGATTTAACCCCGCGATTGTGGAAGGATTCAAGGTTTGCCCAGGGAAGGTCCCACCCGCTCGGGGCTTGTCCTGTCCACCCGGGGGATGTCCCAGCCCTCCGGGGGGATGTCCCAGCCCTCCGGGGAGTTGTCCCAGCCCTCCGGGGGATGTCCCAGCCCTCCATGGAGGTCTCCCCGCCGGCCCTCACCCCCTGTCCCCCTCCCCGCAGGACTGCCAGGAGCTGACGGACGTGGAACGGGCCATCGAGACCGTCATCAGTCAGTTCCACTGCTACGCCGTGAAGGGGCAGAAGGAGTACCTGACCCCCAACGAGATGCAGGAGCTGGTGGTGCAGAAGCTGCCCCACCTGGGCAAGGTGAGGGCAGAGCCCTGCACGGGCAGGAGGAGCCGGGGGGAGGCCCTCGGGCTGGTTTTGGGAGCGCCCAGCCCCATCACCCCCATGTTCTGTCCGCAGTGCGTGGGACCTCTGGAAGAGAAGATCGAATGCATGGGCGACCCTAACGAGGCCAAGCTGGAGTTCGGAGAGTACTGGGACATGATGGGGGATGCGGCCAAGGGCTGCCGGAGGAAGTAGAAGGTGGTCGGGGGGGGAACGGGAAGGAGCCCCGAGGCCTCAGGCTCCGCCCTGGGAAGCGCAGGAGGCTGCAGGTCCCGGGGGGATGCGCCTGGGGAAAAAAGCGACGGCCAGGAGGATTCCCCCCATCCCCGGCTCCATCCCTGCCCTCCTCGGCTCCTTCCCGTCAGGAACGCTCCCTTCCCCATCCCCAGCTCCGCTCCGTGCCCGGCGGGACGCGGGAGGTGGCACTGGGGGTGCTCCTGGCTCTGCTCCTGCTCCGGAGCTCCAGCGCCTCCATCCCCGGGCTTGTCCCACCTCCAGCCCTGGAAAATCTCCGGGCGCGGATCCCCCGGAGCATCGCAGCGAGAGGGACTCGGCTCCTTTCCCCCGAACCCCCTCGGATGTGCGGGCTCCTCACCCCATGGCACCTCCGGGGGCATCCCGGGCTCCGCCGTGGCCCTGAGGGGGTGGATGCGGTCTGGGAACCTTCCCTGCCCTGCCCCCGGTGCAGGGAAGGCGCTGCCCGGTTTTTGGGGGGCTCTTCTGGGATGTGCTCCCCATGCCCAGGGGTTCCGGCCCTCGGCTGGCGGCCGGGCTCGGGGCTGGGGCGGGTTGGGATCAGCTTGGGCCACTTGTAACCGTTTTTGTATAAATTAATAAAGGAAAACACTGGAAAAAAAATCCACAAAAAATCCAAACAAACCGAACCAGGATGGGGCGACCTCGTTTGTCCTTGGGGGGAGAGGGGAAGTGGGAAAGGGGAAAAGGGCAAAAGGGGAAAAGGGAGGGGTGGGGGCTGCAGAGGTTGTGGGGTGGGGGCATCGCTTTGGGGTGTGCAAGGGATGCTCTGGGTGTGCACGGGGTGCTGTGGGTGTGCAAGGGGTGCTCTGGGTGTGCAAGGGGTGCTCCGGGTGTGCAAGGGATGCTTGGGGTGTGCAGGGGATGCTGTGGATGTGCAAGGGATGCTCTGGGTGTGCAAAGGATGCCCTGGGTGTGCAAGGGGTGCTCCGGATGTGCAAGGGGTGCCCTGGGTGTGCAAGGGATGCTCTGGGTGTGTAGGGGGTGCTCTGGGTGTGCAGGAGGTGCTGTGGGTGTGCAAGGGGTGCTCTGGGTGTGCAGGGGATGCTCTGGGTGCGCTGTGGGTGTGCAAGGGATGCTGTGGGTGTGCAGGGGGTGCTGTGGGTGTGCAAGGGGTGCCCTGGGTGTGCAGGGGTGCTCTGAGTGTGCAAAGGGTGCTGTGGGTGTGCAAGGGGATGCTCTGGGTGTGCAAGGGGTGCTCTGGGTGTGCAAGGGGTGCTCCGGGTGTGGGTGACCCCTGTGGCCATCCCAGGGCTCTCCCCATTCCCAAATCCCAGGTTCCTGCTGGTTCCCGTTGTAGGAACCCCACAAGCAGAGCCGGGGCCGTGCTTTGGGAAGGGCTTTGGGAATTCTGCTCCTGGGCTGGAGGGAGCTCAGGGGAGATCCCAAAATCCTCATCTTGGAAAACCCTTCGAGGCCAGGAGAAAGATCCCAGCCGTGCCGGGAGAAGGTGGGATTTGGGTGTAATTACAGCAAATTGGGAAAGAGTAAATGCCACAAAGCTGAGCCTCACAATTGGCTGAGGGCACGGAGAGTGAAGAAACGGGCTGGAGAACCCGGTTTTCCCACTTTTCCTCTGCCATCCGAGCCATTCCCACCCAGCTCCACATCCCGGAGGAGCCTGTGGGCATCTTGGGAAGGCGGCGGGGACCCTAAAAAAGGAGTCTCCCAAAAAAAAGGGACAGGGCGTGGCCACCTCAGCAGCACCTTGGTGGCTTCGGGAGGGAGAAAAACCAACCCCAAAAAAATGATCTGAAGCTCTGGAAAGGTGATAAGAGCCGGGGCTGGGCTAGGGACAGGTCCTGCAGCTCCAGAACCACGGCTCGGCCGCAGCCACCCTCTGTCTGCTCCCAGCCTGGGCTGGATTTCACAACGGGAATGACTATTTATTGTTCCTTCCTTGGAAATAAATACATGGAAATTAAGCAGAAAGGTGTGGCGTGCGCTTAATTAGAGACAGGAAATGTGTCAGGTCGGGGCGATGGGGGGGAAAGGGGAGCCGGGGTTCCCAAATTTTCTTCCCTGCTCCGCTGGGGACTCGTGGGCCTCATTCCTGGTCCTGGTGTGAGCGTGAGGAGTCGGGAGGACGATTCCTGCCACCCTGGATGAGTCTCTGGTGTGTCTGGAATGTTCTGGAGGTGACAGGAGCAGCTCAGCCCTCGCTGGCACAGTCTGTGCCCCTCGGTGAGGACGTGGCACGGGGGATGATCCATCCTGGAGGTCACCAGAGACCCCAAATCCAGGGTTTGGCCCCTCTGGAAAGGCTCCCGTGGTGCAGAGCTCATCCACGAGACACCAAACACCTCCCAACCCTTGGGATGAGGGAGCTTGGGCAGGGGGACCCCAACCTCGGGGAGGGTCTGAAGGGCTGGGAATGGTCCTGGGATGGGCTGGGACGGTTCTTGGCTGCTCCCAGCACCCGCACACGCCCTGGATGCCTTGTAAAAATAAGGGCCTGGATGTGGTTGTGACATCTGCCAGCAGAGCAGAGCGATGAAAGGCCGTGATTCAGGCGTGAGCTGTTTGCCTGCAGGGTCCGGGAGGGATTCCCACCCTCCTGGGATGTTGCATCAACGCCACGACACCACCGGGAGCATCTCGGCCCCAGAACAGGTTTGCTTCCTCCCGACCGAGATTAGGAAGAGCTGGGATGACACGATTTTTCCGGGATGGGAGTTCCAGAGGTGCTGGGAGCAGGTGGCTCCTGCCTGTAATAAATCACCTCCTACTTTGCATCCCTGAGATGTGCCCTTCCCGATAAGGCCGGGATCTGATCTCGCCATCGGATCGCGCTGGGAGACACCAGGCCTACAATTTGCTGGGATAATTAATTATGGATGGGATTTGACAAGCCCAGCTCCCAGCTGGGAAGAGCTGTACCCATCCCAAGTGCTGGACACAGCCCTGCTCAGAGCTCCCAGGCTCCCAAACCTGTGTCAGCCCCTTCCACCCACCAGAACAAGAGATTTTAGCTCAAATAAAGGACGTTTAAAGGCAGAACCCGGTGCTGGGGTGGATTGGAGCTGGGATGTGCTTTGGGATGGAGGAGCCGGGCTCTTGCTGGTTGGATTTGCAAACCCTGGGATCAGCTGGGAATTCTGTGCTTGCCCCCCACTTCTGGGCATCCTTCGGCCCCGTGGGGCCTTTTTGGGGTGTCCCCAAACGCGTCCCGTCACCCCAAAGCACGAAGGGCCCCGGCAGCCCCCGGGAAGGAGCCGGGGCCGGCGGCGGGTCCCTGCTCGCTCCGACCCGTCCCGGTGTTGCAATCCCGGGGAGCCATTTCCCAGGTAAGCCCCAGCCTGGGAACGCCCTGGGAACGTCAAGGAGGGGTGGGAGCCTCCTTAAAAACCCGGCTGGGCCGGCGGGATGGGTGCGAGGTGAGGAGAGAGCGGCGGCATCGGCTCCCACTGCCCACAGCGGCCACAGACGGGACACAGCGGGACCCTCGGAAGGATGCAGGTGAGGCTCCCAGGGAATTCCCGGCATGGGGAACGCGGCCTCGGGGCCCTCGGGATGAATATTTCACCGGGAAGAGCCCTGGGATGCGCCGCTGCAGGTCGGGCGGTGGAAATTCCTGGAATCCTTCGGTAGCTCCGTGAGCGGGGCCGGGCTGGGGGGACCTGTCGGGGTCACCGGGGGGGGGATCCGGGATGGGGTGGGATGTCCGGAACGGGATCGGCGACATCCATGGACCTTCATTGCCTCTGGAGAGCTCGGCTCGGGGCTGCCATTGGGGTCTGGCTGGCGGAAAAAAGGGAATTTAGCAGCGGGAATGCCAGGGCGGTGGGCAGGGAGTGCTGGGGCCGTGCCTGGCTCTGTGTCCCCCCGCTCTGGGCACTGGTGAGCGGCCGAGGAAGGAGAAGGAGACGGGAAAGAAGCGGTGGGACCGCGGTGGTGGGGATGGAGCCAGCGAAGAGCCTCATCCTGCCCGTCCCACCCAGCCGGGTCCGGGTCTCCCCCCAGTGCCGGTGTCCCCCGTGTGCCACCCCGGCGAGTGCCCCGTGCCCCCGGCTGGCCCCGGGGCTGTGCCCCCGTGCCCCTGGCTGGCCCCGGGGCTGTGCCCCGTGCCCCGGCTGCCGGCTGTGCCCGTGCCCCCGGCTGGCCCCGGGGCTGTGCCCCCGTGCCCCTGGCTGGCCCCGGGGCTGTGCCGTGAGTCAGCGGCGGAGCAGCAGCAGCAGCCGCGGTGCCCCGAGGATGGGCTGGGCACGGGTGGCAGAGGGGACTGGTGACACCGGCGTGGGACCCCGAGGGGGTGCAGAGGGTGTTTCCACCCTGGTGCTGCCAAAATCCTTCATTTCATGGGCTGGGGATGGGAGCTGGAATGGCCGGAGAGCGCTGGGACAGCTCCAAAGCCACGCCGGTGCCAGAATCCTGTGAGTTTGGGGATTTTGGGTCCAGCCCCCAGCTGGGGAGGACGGAGTGACCCTGAGCCGTGGCACCGCAGGGACGGGGATGGTTTGGGAAGGGCACGGGGGCCACGCTGAGGCACGTGGGGACAGCAGAGCCTGGGGCTGAGCGTGGTGTCACCGCCCCAGAGTGCGACGTCCTCGGCCTGGGGCTGGGCCGGGGAGGATCAAGGCGAGGAGAAGGGACTGGAGCCAAATCCTGGCACGGGACAGGTCCTGCCTGATCCCCGAGAGCAGCCGGGCTGGGGACACCCTCTGGTGACATCCCCAGAGCGAGGCCAGGGCTGGGCCACCCCTTTGGCTTCCTCCAAGATCCATGTGGCCACCGGGTGGTCGCCGGTGTCCCCTGGGCTGGGCTAAACCAGCCTGGAACAAAAGGGATCAACTGATCCCAGCTCGGCCCTGGGCTGGGCTAAACCAGTCTGGAACAAAAGGGATCAACTGACCCCAGCTCGGCCCTGGGCTGGGCTAAACTGATCTGGAACAAAAGGGATCAACTGATCCCAGCTCGGCCCTGGGCTGGGCTAAACCAGCCTGGAACAAAAGGGATCAACTGACCCCAGCTTGGCCCTGGGATAGGCTAAACCAGTCTGGAATAAAAGGGATCAACTGACCCCAGCTCGCCCCTGGCCTGGGCTAAACTGATCTGGAATAAAAGGGATCAACTGACCCCAGCTCGGCCCCATTCCCAGGGCAGGAAAGAGCAAAGTCCGGCCAAGGTGACGCAGTTTCCTCCCCTCGTCGCTGGGATGTGACGGGCACCATCCTCTTGGGCCCATCCATAGCAAGGAGCTTCCTGGCTGGGGGCAGCGGCGGGCACAGGAGGGGGGACCCGGGCACGGAGCAGGCACGGAGGGGACCCCGGGTTGTGGGGGACAGCCCGGGGGGAGCTCGGCAGGCCGGGACCTGCCCCGCCGGGGAGTTCCCGGAGCCGTGAAGCAACAGGAGAGGGAGGGCTGGCCGGTAATTCCTGCCCCGGTGCCGCCGCTCGGCTCCCAGCCCCATTCCTCCCTAATGAGCCCTGGGAACGGGAGGCCGCGGCCCTGGCGCTGCTCAGCCCCGCGGCCCCGGGGCCGGTAATTAACGCCCCGGCCCACGCGTGGGGGCGGCGGGCCCGGGGGGCGGGCGGGGAGGGCGAGGGTGGCACCGGGGAGTCACCGGAGTGGTGCGGGTGGCACCGAGGAGTCCCCAGGTTAGGAGCAGGTGGCATCGAGAGGTGGCACCGAGGAGTCCCCGGAGTGGCCGCGGGTGGCACGGAGAGGTGGCACCGAGAGGTGGCACCGAGGAGTCCCCGGCTGGTGCGGGTGGCACCGAGGAGTCCAGGAGTGGGCGCGGGTGGCACCGAGAGGTGGCACCGAGGAGTCCCGGGGCTGGTGTGGGTGGCACCGAGGAAGTCCCAGAGTGGTGCGGGTGGCACCGAGGGGTCCCGGGCTGGCGCAGGTGGCACCGAGGAGTCCCCGGAGTGGGCGCGGGGGGCACCGAGAGGTGGCACCGAGGAGTCCCGGGGCTGGCACAGGTGGCACCGAGGAGTCCCAGAGTGGTGCGGGTGGCACCGAGGAGTCCCCGGAGTGGGCGCGGGGGGCACCGAGAGGTGGCACCGAGGAGTCCCCGGGGCGGGCGCGGGTGGCACCGACGAGTCCCGGGGCTGGTGTGGGTGGCACCGAGGAGTCCCAGAGTGGTGCAGGTGGCACCGAGGGGTCCCGGGCTGGCGCAGGTGGCACCGAGAAGTCCCCGGAGTGGGCGCGGGTGGCACCGAGAGGTGGCACCGAGGAGTCCCAGAGTGGTGCGGGTGGCACCGACGAGTCCCGCCTTGGGTGCGGGTGGCACCGAGGAGTCCCGGGGCTGGCACAGGTGGCACCGAGGATTTTAGGAGCAGCGATGTGGGGAGATGAGAACTCCTCACCGCTCCCGCGGGGTTTTTGCCGTGCCACGGCGCCGGCTCCCGCCTGCCGGGGGGGGGTTTGTGGCCGAGACCCCCGAGCCCACCCCGAGCCGTGGCACCTCGGAGGGTCCCCCCCTGACTCCCATCCCCGCAGGCCACCATGGGCGAGTGCACGGAGCTGGAATGGGCCGTGCAGGTGCTGGTGAACAACTTCGACAAGTACTCGAGCCGCTGCTGCTGCTGCAAGAACCCGCGGCGCATCAGCAAGAAGGATTTTCGGAAGATGCTGAGCCGAGAGCTCAACCACATGCTCACGGTGAGCTCGGGGGTCGCGGGGCCGGGGTCTCGCTCCTCACCTGCCCCATCCAGGGGGTGTTCCCTGATCCCGAGCGGCTCCGATCTCTCCCGCAGGACACCGGGAATCGCCGCGCCGCCGACAAGCTCATCTGCGACCTGGATGAGAACAAGGACGGCCGCATCAGCTTCGAGGAGTACTGGACCTTGATAGGCGGCATCGCCAGCCCCATCGCTCAGATCATCCGCCAGCAGGAGCTGAGTGTCAAACACACCAAGTAGCCGCTGCTGGACCCTCCCGGACCCGCCCTGCTCCTCCGCGACCCCCGCTTTGTGCCCTCCCCGAGCCTCCGGGATCCCCTCCCTGCCGCCCCCGGTTCGCAGGATGGGGTTGGGGGCGAGCGGGTGCCGTGGGTGGGATTTGGGGTGCGAGGCCGCCGCAGCCTCGGGGGGGCTCCTCCTTGCCCTGCCCTCCTCCTCCTCCTCTTCCACAAGGAGCAAAAGGAGAGGCTCCCCCTCCTCCGGGATGGGAATTCCGCACCCCTCTCTCCCCATGGGGCTCCCCCGCTAAATTGGGGAGGGGTCTCCTTGGGCTAAGGGCGCTTTTCCCCCCCTGCCCGAGCTGCTGAAGGCTCTGCCCTGCCCTGCCCGGGGCCGGGGCTCGGGGAGCGGCGCGGCCCCGGCCGGGTGACACCACCGTGGTTATTTATTGCAGCAATAAAATTTGGAGGAGCAGCGGTTTTTGACGCTCCGGTTTTGCCTTCCCGGTGCGCCGAGGGGGCGGGGAGGGAGGGAATTTGAGGGAGGGAATTTGAGGGAGGGGGTTTGAGGGAGGGGGTCCGCCCTGTCCCCGCCCTTCACCGCACGGTCACGCCTTGCCCGAGCTGGTCACAAAGCCGGTCTCGGTCGCCCCGGAGCCACCACGGGGTGTCAGCAGACACCGCCACCTCCCCGCGCCCACCTCACCCATCCTGGGGCAGCATTTGGCACCCGGGGACCCCTCCGTGCTCCCCATGGGGGTCCCGGGCAGGGGTGGGGGGGACACAGCAGCCCCACATCCACGGCAGCCCCGACCCCGCGGCGTCTCGGGGGTCCCCCAGTTCCTGTCCTGCATCCCGGAACATCGCAGATCCCCCTCCCCCTGCCCCAGCCCGGGATGGGGACAAAGCTCCTCGGGACCCCCGGGGACCCCCGGGCTGGGCAGGGCCGGGCTCCCGGAGCGCCCACGGTGCTGGCAGAACGCCCGAACCGCCAGCCCTGCCTCTTCCTGGGGATTTTCCACCGGGAAGACACTTGGCCGTGGACCTGCGAGCACGGCGAGGACCCCCAAAGACCCCCGCCCCGAGGCACGGGGGTGGCGGCACCGCGGAACCGCGACCCCCGTCCCCCCTCCGGTTCCCCCGGCGGGAGCATCGCGGGGTCCTGCCCGTCCCCCTGCTCACGCAGCAGCCCCCAGACCATCCCCGCAGCCCCGGGGGTCCCGGGGGAACCGGGATGTCCCCGTGGGAGCGGGCGAGGCGGGGCCGGGCTGAGTCACGGCCGAGGAATCCCCGCGGGCGCGGCTCGGGCGCGGCTCAGCCCGAGGGGTGCGGGGCTGGGCCGGGCTGGGCCGGGCTGGGCCGGGCTGGGCTGGGCCGGGAGCTGCTCCCGCCGGAGGCATCCCGGAGATCCGGGCTCCATCCTCGGGGGTCTCTCCAGGAGGGACCCTCAGGGCGGGGACAGCCAAGCCCCAAGTTCTCGTTTTTAGATGCAAAGAAAGAGGAACAATCCCGGGCTTTCCCCCTTGCTCGTGGCCCTTCCCCACCCTGGGGGAGATGTGGGGGGCAGCGAGGGTCCCCCTTGTCCCTCAAACAGGGTCCCCCCCGTGTGTCCAGCTGCAGGATCCCACAAAATTTGGGGTGGGATTTGGGACACCGCTCCAACCCCCCCTGCCCTGGCTGATGCCCACCCGTGCCACGGCCACCGAGCGCCATCCCTGACCCCGGTGCCCCTCTGTGCCACGGAAAAAGGGGCTCAGCTCAGCTCCCGGGGGTTGCTGCGGGACCTCTGGAGGTCAAAGATATCGTGCTGGGCTGGCTGGAGGTCACGGCCCTGCTGGGTTGTGCTAAAGCTCCCGGACAAACCCGGTGCCACCACCCCAGCCCCAAATATTCACCTGCATTGGGGCATGGGAGGGCTCAGGACCCCTGTCCTGGGTTTAGGGGCGGGGGGGTCCTGGTGATCCAGGGCACCATCCCAGCACCCCAAGAAATGCCCGGCACTCCCCAACCTCCCTCTAATGGGATCACACAGCTCGTTAGGCAAAAATGAGGCGCGGGCGAAACCTGCGAGGAGCTGCTGGGAAAGGCCGGGGGCGAGGGGATGCCAGGGTGGGCAGTGCCACCCTGAGCCGGGCTATAAATGCCCGCCGTGGCTCTGCTGCCTCATCCCGAGTCCTTTTTGGGGGTGCTGATCTGCGCTGAGCCGGTGAGTTCCAGCTCCCCCTTCCTCCAGCAGCCGCTGCACCCCCAAAAAAACCTCGCCAAATCCCGCTGCCACCCCAAAAAACCTCGCCAAATCCCGCTGCCACCCCAAAAAAACCTCGCCAAATCCCGCTGCCACCCCAAATTCTGCCCCCAGGTTGTCCCCATGGCGTATCCCCTGGAGCAGGCGATGGCCGTGATGGTCACCACCTTCCACAAGTACTCGGGCAAGGAGGGCGACAAGTACAAGCTCAGCAAGGCGGAGCTCAAGGAGCTGCTGAACAAGGAGCTGCCCATCTTCGGGAGCGTGAGTGGCCCTGGGCATCCCTCGGGGTTGGGGGAAAGCAGCAGTAAATCAGCCCCAGGATTGGGGGGGTCTCTCTGAAATTCCCCCAGGGGAAGGTGATGGATTTATCCCCACAGGGAGCTCGTGCTCCAGGGAAAGCCCTGGGGAAAACGGGGGGGAGGATGAGGCCTCGAGGGGCTGAGCCTGAAAGGAAATTTGGCTTTTTTTTTTTTTTTTTTTTATGCCCACAGAAATATTTTAAGGAAATTCGGCTTTTTTTTTTTTTGGTTTTTTTGTTTTTGGTTTGGTTTTTTTTTTTTGTTTTTTGTTTTTGGTTTGTTTTTTTTTTTTTTTTTTATACCCACAGAAATATTTTAAGGAAATTTGCCTTTTTTTTTTTTTTTTTTTTTTTAATACCCACGGAAATTTTTTAAGGAAATTTGCCTTTTTAAATTTTTTTTTTATACCCACAGAAATATTTTGTTCGGCAAAGGAAATCACGTTCCAATTTCCTTTATTTTTTTTTTCACCATTTTTTTTTCAACCCCCCACTTCCCTTTCTCAGCTTGCAGCTTCGACCAGGAGGCGAAATTATTTTCGCCAAATTTTTCCACATCCGGGAGATGCTTTTGCTAATTTTGGGCACTCCCAATGCTTCGGGAGGCAAAAGGAAAATTCTCCTTGAGGCAGGGGAGGGAAATGGGGTGGGAAATGGGGCAGCCCCTCACCCCAAACCCTCTCCCCCCGGCAGAAACAAATGGACGAGGCTGAGTTCAAGCGCCTCATGAACGACCTGGACCACAACAAGGACAGCGAGGTGGATTTTAAGGAGTACGTTTGTTTCCTGGCTTGTGTCACCATGGGCTTCAACGAGTTCTTCAAGGACGACCCCAGCAAGCAGCACCGCAGGAAGTGACCCCTGCTGCCCATCCCGGCCCTGAGGGGCTGCAATAAAAGCTTTTTCCCCAATTCTGGCTGAGTTTTGGGGGTTTTGTTCAGGCTTTTCCCTAATTCTGGCTGAGTTTTAGGGGTTCTGTTCAGGCTTTTCCCCGATCCTGGCTGAGTTTTAGGGGTTTTGTTCCAGCTTTTCTCTAATTCTGGCTGAGTTTTGGGGGTTTTGTTCCAGCTTTTCCCTAATTCTGGCTGAGTTTTAGGGGTTCTGTTCAGGCTTTTCCCCGATCCTGGCTGAGTTTTAGGGGTTCTGTTCAGGCTTTTCCCCAATTCTGGCTGAGTTTTGGGGGTTTTGTTCCAGCTTTTCCCGATTCTGGCTGAGTTTTGGGGATTCTGCTCAGGCTTTTTCCAAATCCTGGCTGTGCTCAGGGGTTTCTGTTCAGGCTTTCCCCAATTCTGGCTGAATTTTAGGGGTTCTGTTCAGGCTTTTCCCCAATTCTGGCTGAGTTTTGGGCGTTCTGTTCAGGCTTTCCCCAATCCTGGCTGAACTTTGGGGATTCTGTTCAGGTTTTCCCCTGATCCCAGCTGAGTTCCCAGGTTCTGTTCAGGCTTTCCTGGATCCTGGCTGAATTTTGGGGATTCTGCTCAGGCTTTTCCCAAATCCTGGCTGTGCTCAGGGGGTTCTGTTCAGGCTTTTCCCTGATCCTCGCTGAGTTTTAGGGGTTTTGTTCAGGCTTTTCCCCAATCCTGGCTGAATTTTGGGGATTCTGTTCAGGCTTTGCCCTGATCCCAGCTGAGTTCCCAGGTTCTGTTCAGGCTTTCCCGGATCCTGGCTGAATTTTGGGGATTCTGCTCAGGCTTTCCCCAATCCTGGCTGAATTTTGGGGATTCTGTTCAGGCTTTGCCCTGATCCCAGCTGAGTTCCCAGGTTCTGTTCAGGCTTTCCCCGATCGTGGCTGAGTTTTGGGGATTCTGCTCAGGCTTTTCCCCAAATCCTGGCTGTGTCCCAGCAGTTCCGTGGCCGCAGGCAGCGGGCTCAGGGTGACTCAAAACTTCCTCCAGCTCCGTGGGATTTTCCACGGCGCTGCTCAGCCCCGGGAGGTGTTTTTTTGGGGACAAATCTGACCAAAACACCTCCTGGACGTCCCACCCTGGCTGGCTCGGGGAGAGTTCAGGGCATTTTAGGTCAGAGCAGAGGGGATTTGCTGAACCCAGCACGAGGTGACACCGGGGTTGGGGGGACACCAAACCCAGAACTCGTCCCCGGAGCCCCCCAGGAGACCCTCAGCCCCCCCGAGACGTGGGCGAGCCCGATCTGGGGGGGGGGTCTGCAGTGCTGAGCTCCACCCGAGCCCCCCCAGGATCCTCACGGAGCCCCAGGGACAGGCAGCGATTCCCTGGACGCGTCACCCTGGGATGGGGCTGGGATTTGGGAATCACGGGGCTCCCTCATTCCAGGGCAGGTCGGGGCTGGTTTGGAAAAGATCCTTCAGCTGCTCTTTGGCTTTCCAGAGAAATAATCCCGGGTGTAAAGACCTCGCAAAGCAGGGCAGAGTCTGTCCCCAAGCCCCCGGCTCCTCCCCGAGCCCCCTCAGGTCCTTCCAGCATCTCCAAACTTTTCCCTGCCCCTTCTCAGACCCTTTACAAAGAGCCCCCCCTGCTTTTGCCCCTCCCGGTAATTCCCACCTTCTTCCATTCCCTACTGGGGAGACGAGGTTCGGGCTCGGGGGTTTCTTCTGCCAAAATGTAAAGACCCCTCCTCGACCTGGGGAGACGCCGAGAGGGATTTGGGGAGGATTCGCGTCCCCCTGAGCATCGGAACAACCGGAGCTTTGTCCCCTGTGTTTGTCACTCTGGTCCCTGCGGCAGCCGAGGGCTGAGGGGGCTGAGGGGACACTCGGGGGGGGCTTTTTCAGGCCTCACCCCAGGGCTGGGGGGTTGGAAAATGTTCCTGGTGTTCTCCACAACTCCGGGACACGTGCCCGGGCCACGCAGCCACCAAAATAGCTCCGTTACACAACGGCGCGGTTGGGACGCGCCGCCCTCGCCGCTAGGAAACAGAAATCGCTGCCAGGAGACTGGAAAACAGAGAGAAAAAAAAAAAAAAAACCCGGCACGACACCAGCCCCGTGGCCAAACCCTGCTCGGCCCCAGACACCCCTCGGGATGGTGCCAGACACGCCACGGGTGGCACCTGGCACCCCCTGCCCGGTGGGATGCGGTGCCCACCGGGGGCATCCTGAATCCCGAGGGATTCTCCCGGGCCTGGTGCTCCCTGTCCAGTTGCAGGGGCGCATTTTGGTTCCTTCTAACCCAAACCAGCGCCCTGGGCGGGCCGGGTTTCCTTTCTCTTCCTTTTCTCCTCCTTTTCTCCTCCTTTTCTCCTTTTCCGGCCGTGTCCGGGCAGCCTCGGGATGCTCGGTGCCTCCCCGGCCGGGTGTGTCCCAGGCGGGGCTATAAATGCCAGGGCCTGACTCCGGCTCCCCTCCGGCCCTGCCCGTCCTCCTCTGTCCCGTCTGAGCTTTCGGTGAGTTGCTTTTTTCCCCTCTCCAGATGTTCTCCAGATGTTTTTCCAGGAGCAGCTGCCTCACCCCACAGCGGTGTCCCCTGGCTGGGGCTTTCCCCCCGGGCGATTCCCGCTGCAGGTGCCGAGCTGGGAATTTGGATTTCACCTGGAAAAAGCTCCTGAGCTCCTTCCCTGCCCTGCCCGGGCAGGAGGGAGCTGCGGACCCCCCGTTTTTTCCCTCTTTTTTGGAAGTCGCCCAGCCCAGCCGGGAGAGGGAGGGTGGAATTAGGGAGGGAACGGTGAATCCCGGGATTCACCCACCACCCCAGCTGGGGGGCTGGGAGGGGCTGTTCTGGGAATGCCAAACTCCTCCGTGCCCTCCTTGTGCCCCCAGGCTTGCCGCTGTCCCCATGGCGTGTCCCCTGGAGCAGGCGCTGGCCGTGATGGTCGCCACCTTCCACAAGTACTCGGGCAAGGAGGGCGACAAGTACAAGCTCAGCAAGACCGAGCTCAAGGAGCTGCTCGTGAAGGAGCTGCCGAGCTTCAGCGTGAGTGGCCTCATCCCACGGGGGAACTCCGGGATTCCCGGGGAAGGTGCAAACCCCGATTTTAATCCCCCCCTCCCTCCACCTTTTTCCCCCCATTCCCCGCGCAGAAAGAAACCAGCGAGGCGAGTTTGCAGAAACTCATGAGCAGCCTGGACTGCAACAGCGACAGCGAGGTGGATTTCCAGGAGTACGTGACCTTCCTGGCCTGCATGGCCATGATGTGCAACGACTTCTTCCAGGATCTCCCGGACAAAATGCCCCGCAGGAAGTGAGGGCAGGGCTCTGCCACCTCCCCGGGACCCTCCCGTTGTCCTCCCGATGCCATTTCAATAAATTTTGATTTAAACGAAGCGTTTTACCCCCGGGGATCTCTCTCCCCCGGGCCGGGGGTGTTGTCGCTTGGGTGAAGCCCCCGTTCCACCTCCTCGGGAGCGATTCCAGGCTGGATCCGGCTCTGCCCCTGGCTGGAAGCTGCGCTCCCCGGGGCCTCGCAAACCTCCCCGGGGCCGCTCCCTGGCAGCCTCGTGGGGCTGAGTCAGCCCTGCCCGGCCGCTCCTGCCCTGCGCTCCCAGGAACTGTTCGCATCCACGCAGGGCGAGGCGGAGCTCCGAGCTCCGGCCGGGATTAACCCCTCGGGATTAACCCCTCGGGATAAACCCACCGGGATTAACCCCTCGGGATTAACCCCTCGGGATAAACCCCTCGGGATTAACCCCTCGGGATTAACCCCTCGGGATAAACCCCTCGGGATAAACCCACCGGGATAAACCCCTCGGGATAAACCCCTCGGGATAAACCCACCGGGATTAACCCCTCGGGATAAACCCACCGGGATTAACCCCTCGGGATAAACCCACCGGGATTAACCCCTCGGGATAAACCCACCGGGATTAACCCCTCGGGATAAACCCCTCGGGATTAACCCGCCGGGATTAACGGTGCAGCCTCGGCGGGGATCAGATCCGAGCTGGAATTGCGACCCCCAAGTAGGGTCGGGGTCTGTGCCTCAGGATCTGTCTCTTGTCCCTTCCCCAGCCCCGCTCCTGCGGGGTTTTTGCTGCGTTCCTGCCCGGGGTGGGGCTGTGAGGAGCTGCCGGTGCTCCGGGCCAGCCCTGCCGTGATCCCCGAGCCCGTTCCGCCCCCGGCTCCGCCGCTCCGCCGCTCCGTTCTTCCCCCCGGTCCCTTTTTCCCCCCCTCAGTGAAAAGCTTCGCCATCCTGCGGGCTCCAGATGTGCGACACGCCCCTTCCAGATGTGGCTGTGCGCCCTCCACCAGCGTCATCCTCGGCTCGGGGATGCTCCCAGGGGCACCGGTGATGCCAGGAAGGCATAGGACAAGAGGGAACGGCCTCAAGCTGTGCCAGGGGAGGTTCCAGGTGGAAATTTGGGAAAATTCCTCCCAGAAAGGGCGGCCAGGCCTTGGAAGGGGCTGCCCAGGGAGGTTTGGAGTGGCCATGCCTGGAGGTGTCCGAGGAATTCCTGGATGCTGCTCTGGGTGACCAGGTGGGGATCAGGCAAAGGTTGGACTCGATGTTCTTGGAGGGCTTTTCCAGCCTCAGTGATCCTGGAATCTGCATCCATCCCCACTGGCAGGGATCCACCCTGAATCCATCCCCACTGGCAGGGATCCATCCCTACTGGCAGGGATCCACCCTGAATCCATCCCTACTGGCAGGGACCCACCCTGAATCCATCCCCACTGGCAGGGATCCATCTCCACTGACAGGGATCCACCCCAAATCCATCCCCACTCACAGGGATCCACCCTGAATCCATCCCCACTCGCAGGGATCCACCCTGAATCCATCCCCACTGACAGGGACTCACCCCAAATCCATCCCCACTCGCAGTGATGAACACTGAATCCATCCCCACTCACAGGGATCCATCCCCACTGACAGGGATCCATCCCAAATCCATCTCCACTGACAGGGATCCACCCTGAATCCATCCCCACTCGCAGGGATCCATCCCCACTGACAGGGACCCACCTTTCTCCCCACCCCAAGCCCCACAGCTGCCCCTGGAGCTCTCCCAGCCCCACGGCTGCCCCTGGAGCTCTCCCAGCCCCACGGCTGCACCCACACACGGGGCTGGTGCCAATCCCCTGGCAGATCCTGCCCCCAGCTCCCAAAGTGGGGCTCTCCCGGTGTTTGGACCCGTGGATTCCGGGGAATTTTGGGCAGCAAATGGCAGCAGGGTGAGGGCTTGGCCTTCTCTCTGTCCCCACGTGGCCCAGCCGTGCCCTCGCCCATCCCAGGCCTGTCCCAGCCCATCTCCCTGACGGGTCACCCGTGTTCCTGTGCCCAGCCCACGCCTGTCCCCTTCCCGGTCCCCAACCCAAAACCTGTCCCCTTTTGTCTCCCTCTTTTGCAATTTTCTGTTTTTCTGGCGCCAGTTCCTGGTGCTCCGGGATGACGAGGCTGGCGGGAGGTGTTTCACCATCGCTGTCCTTCCCACTTCCCAAAAGTCTTAATGGCCATCACCGGGCTGGACTCGGGGTGGGGGCTCCTCACCAACCCCCTTAAGGACGCTCAGGGTTTTGCAGCTCGTTCTGGGAATCGGGAACACTGGGAACACTGGGAACTGGGAACACTGAGAACACTGGGAACACTGGGAACACTGGGAACACTGTGGGGGCCCCAACACTGGGGGGACAGCTGGAAGTGGGCAGCATTTGCCAATGCCCCGGGTTATCATCAGGCAATAATTATATTATTAATTAAATATTCAATTAAATATGCTATTAATTAAATATCCCAGGCAGCAATTCCAGCTGCTGGGAAGTGCCACCTCCCAGGCCCAGTTGGCAGAATTCTGATGCACCAGCGTGCCCAGATTTGTACCCAGGATTGGCTCCTTGGAGCAGTGATTCAGGGGGAACATCCTCATGGAAGGGGTGGGATGTGCTGACCATCCCTGGCACCGGTCCAGCAGCCAAATCCACCAAAAATCAGCGACAAACCACATTCCACACTGGCTAAAACCAGCATCATCCCACTGGAGACCCTCCTCACCCAGAGAAGCTCCTCTTCCATTTTCTCCATCAAACACCTCGGGAACGTTCTGGAAAAGCCCCTGTGCCATGGCTCACCTCCTCACAGATGTCACTTTTGGTGTTTCCTTGTTTTGCCTGATGGGTTTGGGGCTTCCCCTCCCTCCATAACAGTTCCTGGAGCCGGGTGAGAAATCCTCACCTGGGCGTGCTGCTGGGCCTTGCACAATTCCCGGGGTTTTTGCCCCGGAGGGAATTGAGGCTGTCACCGACAGGAGCTCAGGGAGGGTATAAAAGGCACCGTCCCCACCTCGGCATCACTCGATCCTCCTGCTCCTCTCCACTCCGTGCGTCCTCTGCAGAGCCCAGAACTCCTCCAAGGTGAGCAGCTCCTCCCAGTTGGTGTTGGGTGAGTGGCCGGTCCCTCTCCTCGGGTTCCATTTAACGTTGTGCCGTTTTTCCCTTTCCCAAGCAGGATGAAAACCGACCTGGAGCTGGCCCTGGAATGTGCTGTCAACATCTACCACCAGTACGCTCTGCGGCGGCCCATCGACGACTACCTGAGCAAGAATGAGTTCTCCAAGCTGCTCAAGGAAACGGCGCAGCCTTTCCTCCGGAACACGCTGCCGGTGAGATCCCGGAGCTGTGGAATGGGCTGGGTGGGAAGGGACCTGGAGGATCCTCTCATTCCAGGGATGTTGGGCAGGGACGTCTCCCACTACGTTGGGATGCTCAGAGCTCATCCAATCCGGCCGTGGAAAATTCCAGGGATGGAAGAGCTGAGCGCTGCGGGATCTTTGGGGATGGGGGTGGCCGGGAGCTTCCCAAAGGGAGGGAGGGTTTTTTTGGGGGTTCAGCCCCTTCTGGGTGAGCCCAAGTGACTCTGCTCGCCGTTTGTCCCCCCTGCAGCCCAACACGACCACCGACAATTACATCAACCAACTCTTCACCAAAGCCGACGCCAACCGCGACGGCCGCCTCAAGTTCACCGAGTTCCTGACCACGCTGAGCCTCGTGGCCATCGATGCCCACAACAGGTCCCATGAGGGCCCTGGCGATGACCATGGCCACGACCATGGGCACGACCACGGGCACGGCCACGGGCACGGCCACGGGCACGGCCACAGCCACCGTCACTGAAACTGAAGCATCTCCCAGAGTGGCCGAGCCACGGGGCTCTGTGTACCCCAGGAGGCTCAGCCCGTGCCTGTAACCAAACCTTTGTCACCTGCTTCTACTTTGTGGCAATGAAATAAAATCTCTTCCTTTGAGCACCAAATTCCATCTGTGTTCCGTGTCCTGGGGTCTCTGGGGAGGGGGCGATGCCCACCCAGTCCGTGGTTAAACACGGATTGAACGGGAAAAGCAACGGGAACGGGAGGGTGGCACCGGGGGGGGGGGGGTCAGGATTAGGGATTGGGGGGTCTCCACTGAGCAGCACGGGCTGTGTGAGCTCCTGGAGGGTGTCACATCCCAGGGTCACCCCAATGCCTTCCCTGACCTCGACAGGCAGAGGGGGGAGCACCCCATGAGTCTGGGGATGTCCTGGGTAGGGGCAGCTTGGGGCTGCACAGGAGAATTCCCAGCCCTGCTCGTCCCAGTCCCTTTTTGGACCAGCTCCAGGATGTGGAGCAGAGCTGGGGGGGTCCTTCCCCAGGTCTCTGCCAGGACCCAGCCCTGGGACTGGGATGTCACATCCTGGGGGTGCCACATCCTGAGGGTGTCACTTCCCAGGTGCCTGTGAGATGTTTTTGTGACCCCCAAAACAACCCAGAAGCTCCAGCAGAGCAAAGAACGAGGCCGAGGGGCTCCGGGAGCTCCAGGGGCTCCATCTCAGGAGCTGCTCTGCAGAATGAGTCCAACATTTCATGGTGTGGGGACACATCCTCCGGGTCACAACACATCCCCTGGGTCACGACACATCCCCCAGGTCACGACACATTTCCCAGGTCACGACACATCTAAAAGCCACCCTGGGCTCCTGGGGACAGAAACAGGAGTGGAAAAGAGCTCCTGGATCTGTCAGTGAGGGGACACAGAGTGGGAAACCCCCAGGCTCAGGAGGCTCCGGCATTTCCAACATCAGCTGAAACCAGGAGCCCGTCCCAGGTGAAGCCAGGGGGGTTTTGGGTGATTTACTGGGTGACACAGCGAGGTTTTGGGTGGTTACTCAGTGACACAGGACATCTCTGACTTTGGGGAGCAGCCCTTGTGCCCCGAGGCAAATGCCACTCACTGCCACCCCGGTGCCACTTGGGCATCGCTCCCCTTGCAGGGCTGGGCATGGCCAGCTGCCTCCTGCACAGGTTTTAGGGCAAAAAACGGGGAAGTTGGGAAAGAGGCTGCGAGTGGGGGCTGCACAAGTGCACCAGACGCTTTCCCTGCCAGCTGAGGATGCAATTTGGGGTGGGTGACACTCCAGCAAGGAGCTGAGCTGGGAAACAAAAGAAGCAAGGAATGAGTCAGGGATACGGGAATCCAACCCCTGCAATGCCCTGGGGGCACACAGGAGCATCTTCGAACAGGAATGGGCACCCCTGGTTTGGTTTGGCTGCTCCTTCCCTCTTCCTCGTACCCATTGTCTGATTTTAAATCTCATTGTACCCATTGTCTGATTTTAAATCTCATTGTCTCCTCGCTCTTGTCCCAAGTGACACAGAGGTGACAATTGTGAAACCCGCGGTAGCTCCTGCACCAGTCAGAAAAGACCCTGACCTTGGGTTTTCTCCTGGTTTTGTGCCCGGTCTCCTCCAGAAAATCTCTGGAGCGAGAGCAGAGGGCTGGTGCAAATGGAAAACAATGGAAAATATTCTGGAAAACAAGTTATAAAATGCGGATGCTGCGCTGTCTTGGGTGGTGTCCAACCAGTTGGGGTTGTAGAGAACAGATCCCATTGAGAACACATCCAGGGGACAAAGTTTTCCCTGTTTTTGTGTGAAACAGCCCCGTTTGCTCCCACACCACAATGAAAATGTGCAAATTTTTCGTCGCGTTGCCGAACTCCCCAAATTTTGGCAACTTCTGCCCGAACGGCCTTGCCCTCGACGTCGAGGTGTGACAAACCCAGGGTTTTTCCCTTCCCTGAGCCCTGTCAGAGGTGATGGAAGGGACAAGGACAACATTTCCAAAGCCTGGTGGGTGCAACCAGGAACTGAGAGCGCAGGAATGAAGCCGGGAGGGGCTCAGGGGTTCCCACCTGGCAATTTCCAGGTGCGGGAAATGAGAACTCAAGCCGATGCTTGTGGCAGGTGTGTCACCAGCTCTGATGAAAGAGGACCTCAGACAGGTATAAAAGGGCTGATCCGAGCTCCTGGGCCACACTGACGGATCCATTCCCTGCAAAACCTCCTCGGAGACCAGGGTGAGTAGGGCAGCGATGGTCCTTGCAGGGAAAGCGATGAGGGAGAAGCGGTTTGGGATGTGGCCTAAGCCCAGGGGGATGGATTCTACTCGGGGATAGAGCAGGAGGTTGGTTTGGATTGGAAAATGAGCGGGAATTAGCAGTGTTTTGGTGCCATCTTGGGTGGAGGCACCATGAGTTCTGTGCCCCCGGCCCTAAACCCCCTCACTGGCAGTGCCACAGAGGCCTGACTCTGCCTCCCTCACCTGAGAAACATCTCCAGGTGTGTCAGGACGAGCTGCTTCCTCGGCAAAGCTGAAACTGGACCTGCAACCCAGCAAAATCCCCAAATCCCCTCATTTCCTGCTCAGCACAGAGGAGCTGAGGCTGCCCCCGGGTGGGACGAGACTCCGGGTGCGGCTCCCGCTGATTTTGGGCTCTTGTCACAGCTTTGAGCTTTGTCCCCAGTTGCTGCAGGTACCTCCAGAGCTCAGCCATGTCCACCAGCACCCACAGCCACGCCGGGAGCCGGCAATTCCCCGGGAACTGCACCCTGGAGAAGGCCCTGCAGACCGTGGTGGATGTTTTCCACCGCTACAGCATCCGCCAGGGCGAGCTCGACCTCCTCAACCTCAACGACTTCAAGACGCTGCTGACGGAGCAGGCGCCGTCCTTTCTGAAAGTCTGCGTGAGTGCCAGAGGGATGATCCCAGAGGGATGATCCCAGAGGGATGGGGCTCAGGAGGCCTCTGATGGGGATGGGGAATGGCCCCACCGTGGTTGTGGGGCCATGATGAGGCTTTTTGATCGCACCCAGCTTGGGGTCACCCGTGCTGTTCTTCCTTCCATGAGCAACGGGGCAGCCACGGGGGTTTGGGACAAAAATCCTGTCCCCTCTGGGGTTTAACTTGGGGCTAAAGGCAAGATAGGGGAGGGTCAGGACATCCTGCAGCTTCCAAACCCTTCCCAGGGCAGGGAAGGAACCACAGAAATGGAGCCAGGGTGGGGATGTGACCCCTCCTGCTGTCCCAAATTTCAGGACAGGAACAGAGCCGGCTACGTGAACGAGCTCTTCCAAGAGACCGACCTGAACAAGGACAAAGAGCTGAGCTTTGAGGAGTTCACCATCGTGCTGAGCAAGTTGGCTGACGATGCCCATCGCATCAGCCACGGCTCTGACCGCTGCGGGCCGGACCAGGACTGAGCCTGGAGACGGAAAAACTGGGAGAGGGAAGCTTTAGGAATTGGGCTGCTGTAGGAATCGGGCTCTGTCTGCTCTCTGCCTGCTTGGGGCAGCCCCCAGTCATGAGACAATAAAGCATCGCTTGAAATTCTCCGAGCCTTCCTCGTCTCCTCATCCATCCCACGGGTGGGAGGGTGGGATCACCCTGGGGTGTGACAGAGCTGCTGCTCCCTCTCCTCACACCAGCCACTCTCCTGCCCTTCAAAGTGTGTTTTGAAGGAGTTTTACAACTCCAGCCTCGGGGGGTCCCCTCAGGTCCTCAGGCACAGCCAACCCCAGGCACCTCCCAGCAGCTCCTGGGCTGCTCCTGCTCCAGCTCCTGGATCCCTGCCTGAGCCTGGGCCTTGGGGACGGGGCTGGACATGGAGGTTTCCTTTCAAGGACACCTGCAGAGCCACCAAAGTGGTGCCAGCACCTGTCCCTGTGACCCTCAGCACTGCCCGTTGTCCCTGGGCACCTCGGAGCCTGCACTGACCACTCCCAGCCTGGGGGCTCATCCCTGGCTCCAGCCACTGTCCCACCTTGGCAACCCCTGGCCACCCCCTGTGCCTCATCCTTGCCCCACCCCTGGCACCTCCAAGGGTGATAAAAAGTGACCCAAGGAGGTTTCCTGAAATTGCACCAAAACTCTGCAACGCCGCGGCCGGTCCCGGACACCCTCGTTGTGAAACGTCCCCGACACCTCCAAATGTTCTGTGCACCAGAACCCTCCTGTTGTGTAAGCAGAGCACCTCCACCAGCGAGGGCTGGGGGCTGGGGGGCCACTGGGAACGGAATCACAGAATTCCGGGGTCATTTCAGCTGGGAAAGACCTCCAGGATCGAGTCCAACCTGTGCCCAGTCCCCACCTGGTCACCCAGACCAGTGTCCAGTCCTTCCTCGGACACCTCCAGGGATGGGAACTCCAAACCTCCTTGGCCTGATCGCCTTTTCCATGAGGAAATTCCTGCTAAAAGACCATGGCAGCAGCTCCTTGCAAGGTGGTGGCCCATATCAGCTCCTCTGGAGCTCCTGAACTCGCCCCAGGCCTGTCTGGGGCCTTGTTTCGGCCTCCACTTCGTGTCCGAGACCAACCCGGGGCTGGGCAGGTTAAACAAACCCCCCCAACGGGTGTGCTGAGTCAGCAGGCAGCTCATTTTAATGAGGAAACACTGGAAAATCTCGTTTTACTTCCAGATTTGGCGGCTCTGAGCTGCCAGGCCTGAGCTGGGCCTCTGCCACACCGAGAAACAACAACGCGACAAAGCCACCAAGCGAGGACAGAGCCCTGAAAAGTGGGGAGGGGAAAATAAAAAAAAAGAACAAATAATGCGCCTTTCAGCCACACCTGGGCTCTGCAGCTCCGGGCACACCTGGGGTGGGGAGAAGCCACCCTTGGCACGGATGAAATGGAGCTCCTGGAGCTCTGCCAGGCTGGGAACACGCCTGGATCGTCTTTCATGGAGAGCTGGTTGCTGCAGGCAGGGGACGGTGCCGGTGTCACACAGCCAGGGCTGGGTGGCACTTGGTGTTCTCCCTCTGGTGAGGGAGTCAAAGGTCGGGCTCGGTGGTTTTGGAGGTCTCCTCCAACCTCTGAGATCCTGGGAAGCTGCAGGACACTCAGATGCCCCAGGGGTGGGGACATTTTGGGGATAAGCAGGGCAGGAACGGCGCCGTGGGTGCCCTTCACCCCCTGGCATCAGAAAACAGCCCCGAAATGGAGGAAAATGGGGTGGAATGGAAGAACCCCAAGGGAAGGGGCTTTGGCCAAAGAGCTGGAGGAGAATCCCAGCCCCAGCAGCAGGTGAGGGGACAGGGCCACCCCCCAAACCTGAGCCTGTGACACCCCGAGCTTGCAGGAAAAGCCACAGAACCCCTTTTTAGGGAACTACCCCGGAGCCTTGAGCAACGCCAGCGGTGTCGTGGGGACGGGCTGGAACGGGATGAAACGGGGACGTTTCACAACGGGCCATGGCCGGGCTATAAAGAGACACCGGGGTGGCACCGGCCCCGTGCCACCCCAGGGGACCTCGCCACGGTGACAAGATGAGCAAGGCAAGTTCTGGGGGGCCTCGAAGGTGTCCGTGCTCTTTTCCAGGTCATCAGAGGTGTGAGGATCCTCTGGGAGCATCTCCTCACCGTTGCTCGCAGAGCAAAACCATCTCCACTGGGGCTCGTGAGGAGGAAGGTTTTCTCCTGGGAGAGGGTCCTGACCACCAAAGAAGCTCCTGGACATCAGATCTGATGCTCTGGATCTCTCCAGAGGGTTTTGGGGTGTTGTCACCTTGCTCTGTGTCCCTCCAGAGGGGTTTTGGGGTGTTATCAGCTGCTCTGATTGGTTTATCAGCAGTGCCAGGCTTGGACAAGGTCCATTTTGGGGGTAAATCAGCTCTCAGCTCTCATTTGTAGGTGCACAGAGCAGAGGCTGCAACGTCCTTCAGTCTCCTTGGAGGGAGCTCCAACAGCTCCAATTCACCCCCAAAAAGGAACGGTCCCAATCCCGTGATTATCCCAGATTTCTCTGATTTTTTTGGGTGTGACCATTTCTCTTCCAGGCCTCGCAGACCCAGGAGCAGCTCTCAGAGCTGGAGAAGGCCATGGACGTCATCATCGACGTCTTCCACCAGTACTCCAGGAGGGAGGGGGACAGGGACACCCTGACCAAGAAGGAGCTCAAGCTGATGATTGACAAGCAGCTGGCGAATTACCTGAAGGTGAGGGGAGCCAGGGCTGGGTTCTCCACACGGGGAGGGAGCCGGGCTGGATCCCAGTGCCTGGATATGCTCCAGGGTTTGGATTCACCCCCTTCCCACTCTGCTCTGTGTGCTCTGTTCTCCGTGAAGAAAACTCTCAGAGCCCCGGGTGAACCTGCAGCCCCTCATCCCCTTCTCTGCAAAAATCAGGATCACATTGCCCAAAATCCCCCTTTTTCCCCTGGAAACCACACCAGAAACTCACCCCCAAAACCAGTTTTTTTTTGGAACCCACTTTCCTAAAGCCCAGGGGAAAGTTTTTTCCACCCAGAGGAGAATTTTGAGCTGCGAACGAGGCGACTTTACCCTCACCTCGTCCCCTCCTCCTTCGCAGCACGTGAAGAACAAGGCCACCATCGACCAGATCATGAAGGACCTGGACCTCAACAAGGACGCCCAGATCAGCTTCGGGGAGATGATGCTGCTGGTCACCCGTGTCACCTGTGCCACCCACGAGCACCTGCACGAGGTGGAGGATCAGCAGCACCACCAGCACCACCACCAGCACCACCACTGAGGCACCCCAGGCAGCACCACAGCCCCTGGTTTCCTCCATTCCAAGGAATCTTCCAGCTTGGAGAAGGCCCCAAAGTGGAACCCAGCCTTAAACCACCCCTCCTTGCCCAACTCCCTCCTCCCCTCCCTCCAAACTCCTCGGTTTTGCTGCCAAATAAAGATTTGCCCCGAGGCTGCCGAAGCTCTCCTGTGTCTCTGTGGGTTTTCCTGGGTTTTTCTCTCTCCTTCGACCTGGCAAATCCACCTTTGGGCCAGGCTGCAGATTCCTGGGGGTGGGGTGGATGCCTGGGAGTTTGGGATTTGCCCACAGCAGCTGCTCAGTCGCTCATGGTGTGCTCCAGAGGTTGGGATTGCACCAGGATTTGATGGATTTTTGCATTTCCAGCTGGAAAAAAACCCCATATTTTGGCCTGAAAACACTCCAAAGTCTCCTAAGCCCAGGTTGTGGTGGTGGGCAGGAGCTGGGAGGAAAGATGGGGAGGGATGAGCACTATTTTCTGGAGGAAAACCCTTTTTAGGGCATTTTTGCTCCGTAGGTGGGGGCGGACACGTTAAGTTTTGAGCAGAGGAAACAACCCCCAAATCTTCACTCAAAACACCCCAAATTTGCACCAAAAAAAGTTAATTTGTTATTAATCAGCTGCTTTCCAGAGGGGAAAAGGTGGCTGGAAGCATCAACTGAGCTGCTCAGGAGCCCCCCAAGCCCCTGATTTCCAAACCCCTTTTTGGGGCAGGAAAAGGACCAGTGGTGATTTCCCAAGGCTGACTCAGAGCCCTGCAATCGCCCAGGTCCGGGAAGGAACCTTCCAGAAGCTTCCCCAAATCAGCAGAGCTGAAGCAAGACCTGTCCCCCACCACCTCCACTTAACACAAGACCACCACGAGTTTGCTTCACCCCCAGGTTGCTTCAGCTTCCTCTGGAGTCAGTTTTGACACCCCAAATGTCAAACTCCTCCTCACGAAATCAAATCTGCTGCAGGCCCTAAGCTCTGCACCCCAAAAAGGGCCCGGAGCCCAATCCTGCAGCGTTTTGGGGTCTCTGGAGGAGGAAGAGCCCCCACATCCCGTGGGGAGCAGAGGGGGCTCGGTGCCATCGCCCTGCCAGGACAAAGCTCAGCACCCCCAGGAACCGGGGCTGACTCCAAGGATTTGCAGCAAATTGGGATTTTTGGGGGGGCTCGGGGCTCGGTCCAGCCCCTCCTGCACCCCCAGGAGGGAGGCAGGAACCAGCCCGAGGCTCTGGGTGTTGCTGCAACTGGGAATTTGTCAACTCAGGGCTGGGGGGCTCCTGTTGTGTCACCTTGGGGCTGTTGGACAGGAGGGGACAGAGACTGACCCCGAGTGGGTCCCCAAATCCACTGGGATCCTTCCATCCCCAAAAAGTGGTGTTGGATACCCCAGAACAGCACCCAAGGTGACCCAGTGCCCTCCCAGTTCAGCCCAGTTCCCTCCCAGTCCAGCCCCAGTGACCTCCCAGTTTGTCCCAGTGCCCTCCCAGTTCAGCCCAGTTACCCCCCAGTGCTTCCCAGTGCCCTCCCAGTTCATCCCAGTTCATCCCAGTTCAGCCCAGTTCATCCCAGTTCCCTCCCAGTTCAGCCCAGTCCCCTCCCAGTTCAGCCCAGTATAAACCAGTAACCCCCAAATCCCCTCCCAGTCAGTCTCAGTCCCCTCCCAGTTACCCCAAACACCAAACCAGTAAGAACCAGTAACCTCCAATCCCTCTGAGCTGCCTTTTTGGGGACAGAGGTGACACCAATTTTGCTGCCTGTTTGGGGACAGCCCCTGCCCCACACCTCTGCAATCCCAGGTGGATTCCCCGTCCCTGGAGGTGTCCAAGGAAGGCCTGGAAGTGTCACTCGGTGCTCTGAGGATCCCCACAGCTGGGGATCTGTCGCAGGCTGGACTCGGTGATCCTTGGAGGAGTTTTCCCAGCTTGAAAAATTCCGGGATTCGGAACCGAGGACCGGGCTCCTGCTGCCACCTGGTGGGATGTGACACCGCGGAGATGCCACGGCTTGGAGAGAGGCCACCAGAGATGCTGCGACCACCCCGACCCCGGGCACGACCCCGTCCTGGCCCCCACTCCCTGCAGCGCTGAGATAAACCGGATTATTTGGATTTATGTGTCGGAATCAAACCCCGATTTTTTGGGCCGAGCTGTTGGCCCTGAGGCCACCCACCCATCTCCAAACATCCCAAACTCCTCCCTCCTCATCCCATCCCCCCCAAAAAAATATCCTTGGAATGGCTCTGGCAGCTCCTCACACCCCTGACCCCCCTCCCACAGCTCTGCCAGGCTGGAGGTTGTGGCCGCAGGGCTGGGATTTATGGATGTGAGGGGGTGTAACCCATCTGTGCCCCCCAGCTGTGCCCCCTAACCCACCCCTCTGCACCCCCCAGACCCCTCAACCCCTCGGCTGACACAGGGAGGGTCCCCAAAACTGCGGCTTTTGGGGATTTCGGTGCAGGAGCTCGTTATCAGCCCGGACGAGCCACAAGCAGGGTGGAACTGGTTGGTCCTGGTGAGGTTTGGGGGGAACACAGGAGCCACCCTGCCAAAATCCAGGCTGGCTTTGCTGGGGACACGCCAGGGACGTGGTGGCAGCGGGCTGGGAGGGAGAAGCTGGCGGAAGGAACTGGCTCGGGGTGATTCAGAGCAATTTTGCTCCTAATTCCCCTCATTTCCTCAGCAGACAGGCGCTAATTTGGGGCGGAGGGAGGAGGGAAGAGGCTGAAGGTGCCATTCCTGTGCTCTGCCCTCCGTCCACCCCTGCCAAGGTTTCCTGTGGCTCTGGTCACCCCAAGGCCACCACGGGCTCGGGTCCTTCCCACTGACCCTTAGGTCACACAGAGACACCCACAAACACAAACCCTAAAACCCTCAGCACTTGGCCATGGGGTGACTGCAGCTTTTGGGATGATGTCCCTTTTCCTGCCTCTCCATCAAGGCCTGGAGCAGCAGGAGTTTGGCATCATGGAAGAGAGAGGCATCACAGGGGATGTCTGTCTGTCTCTGTGGGGTTCATGCTCAGCAATCTGCCAAGGCTGCACCCCAAAAGTCTGTGGGGTAACAGACAGCCTGTGCCTGACCATCCCAAATCCAGCTCTGAAAGGAATCCCCTGGGTTAGGACTCTCCCAAAACCTCCAGCAGGGTCCCTAAAGAGGGAAAGCAGCCCCTGGGCTGATGCAGCTTCCCCCAAAGCAGCCCTGGCCTGCCAGGACTTGTTGCCTCTTGCCTCACCCTGCTGGGGGAAGGAAAATTTAGCTGCAGCCTGTGGGAATCCAGAGTGCAGGGAATATTTCTCTGCCTGTTTTGAAGAGAAAAACCCCCTTGGACAGCACGGTTTTTGACCTTTATCCATGGAGAAAACTCCCTACCATCTGGGAAGAACTAAAATCTACACAGATGGGAACTAGGTGATAGAATATGATGTAAGGATGTCACAGGGTGAAGAATTTAGAAGTTTTAGGTTTAATAATGTAGTAAATAGATAAATAATAAAAGTTCCAAGATGGAGGAACCCTTGTAGTTTTTATCTCCATCTTTCTTCTTCTAGTCCCCCATATTCTGCAGCAGAGGTAGTTTAGGATGATTGGATGAAAAATGCCTCAGTTCTGGCCTGCGTGTCAGAGTGATTTACTGAGCATTGGATGAAAAGTAAAAATATCTGTCGTTTCAATTTTTAATTGGATAATTTACCTATAAAAAGGCTTTGGAATCTTGATAAGCAGCCATTTTCTCGCCTTCTCTTGTCATGTTCTGTTCTACTGCGTCTTTCTAAGCTGATAACACCAGAATAAACAACTCTCTGAAGAAGCAGTTACTGCGAGTTTGCCTCGTCCGTCTATCAAGCTCCATGCAAGGACTCTAAAGGACTTTAAAGGGCCTCTCCCAGCAAGAGAGGCTGATTTATGGTGATGCCTTCTCCAGCCACCTAGAAACAGAGACTAGACAAGAGTTAGGGAATAAAGGTCGGTGTTTATTTGAAAGACTTCAAGGTACACCCTGGGGGAGCCAGAGGCTGCCTCCAAAAAATGGACCCCAAGATGGACCCCAGGTCACGAGTTCTTCACACCTTTATAGGTTTGGTTCATTTGCATACCACGGTTAATTCTCCAATTAAAGCCTCAGCTCAATGATGGAATTCCCCTCAGCTTGCTCCCCCCTTAGAGGCTTTGGGTTACACATTTTGGGCCTAGCAGAGCCTGGCTGTCCTTGAAGGCAAAGCCTGGAGAGGCTTTGTTGTGTCTGCCCAGCACGAGAGAGCAGAAATTCCAGGCTACAAGGAGCTGCAGAGTTACACTCTGAGCAGTACAGAACTTGAAAAAATATCAAAGTTAAAACCTAAGGCATCAATGGCACTACCAGTGTCAGCAGCCCGTGGCCTGCATCTCATTTCCAGCCCACTCCGTGGCCACTCTGGGGGGGATGTGGGAGGCTCTGTGGCCACTCCTGTCCCAACCACGCTGCCACGGCTGTGCCAGCGCCGCCGGGAAGATGCCAAGAGAGATCTGCCCACGTATCTGGAGATCTTGGGCCGGTGCCCGAGCCCTGATGAAAGCTGGCACACCCTGGGGAGGGAGAGGGCTCCTCACACCCCCTGCCAGCCGGGTGCTCGGTGACTCCTCCGGGACCACACAAGGAAAGGGCTCCAAGCTGAAATGTCCCGTCCTAGGAGCAGCTTTTGGCTTTTCCCAGTGTCCTGGGGCTGGATCCCAGCCTGGGGCTGGACCCTGGTGGGATCCACAGGGGCTGGATCCTGATCTGGCCCTGGACACAGCTCCTGGATCACATCCTGAGCCCAGCCACGGCTCCATCAGGGTCTGATCCCAGCCTGGCCCCAAGTCCTGATGTTCTCCACCAGGGCTGAACCCCAGGGTTGAACCCATTTCTGTTGATGCTTCCAGCCGCCTTTTCCCCTCTGGAAAGCAGCTGATTAATAACAAATGAACCTTTTTGGTGCAAATTTGGGGTGTTTTGAGTGAAGACTTGGGGGTTGTTTCCTGTTCTTGTCCACACAGAACGCAGCCGCCCAAAACTTAACACATCCATGGAGCAAAAATGCCCTAAAAAGGGTTTTCCTGCAGAAAATAGCCCCATAGGGGTGTGCAAAGAGTGACTTTGAGGGAGATCATCACCCCCACGGGCACCTGGGTGCCACCACTGCCCTGCCAGCTCAGGGCTCCTGGTCCTTCCTCACCGGGGAAGCTCCAGCTCTGCTCTCATTGCCTCAGATGGGCCCAGAGGCAGCTCGGTGACATTTGGGGACAGCCCCAAAAATAAGATGAAACCCCCTTTTCCTGCAGGAATTTTTCTGGCCCTGTCACATTTTCTCAAACTTTGCTCAGGAACTCCCAAACCCCTTCGGTTGTGGAGGGAAAAAAAAAAAAAAAATCCATTTAGGGGATGTTAAACACAGAATTTTCCATAGGAAGGGAACCTCTGGCTGGCTTTTTTTTTTTTTTTTTTTTGTTTTGGGGAATCCAAGGAGGAGCAGAGTTTTGTCCCTGACCTACATACACCTCTCCAGGTGTGCTGGTAAACATCCTCCGAGCAGCAGGATAATGAGGGAGGCTCCCCTGGGAAGAGGCAGCCAGGGAACAGGACTGACCGGAAGGAATCCTCTCCCTCCTCCCACTCCCGGAGCCTCCCAGGAGCTGCTCCGAGCTGCTCCCACCAGTCCCACCCCGGCCCTGGTTGGTGCAGGTGAGTCTCTGCCGTTTCGTTTTGGGTTTGAAATGAGCTTTTTGTCTTTGCCGGGCTTGGTTTGGAACTGGTTTTACCCAGCAGGGCTCAGGGCTGGAGGCATTAGGATGGGATCAGCTCCCAGGCAGGAGTTTGGACATAATTTCCTCACCTGCAGGAGCTGATTCATTCGCCCCACAAGTGCCTGGATGGTTACAGGGAACAGCTTCCCTTTAATTTAACCAGGGAAAGTGGAGAAATGAAGGGAATTAAGGTGAAAGTCCTCAGAGGAGCTGGGAAAGGAAAGCTTCTTTTTTACCTCTAGTAAAATAAAATGTAGGAAGGCTGAAGCTGAGCGGGATACTTGGAATTTTTGGAAGGGAACACGGGGGGTTTTCCTGCTGCCCCTGACAGAGGCTGCAGCCTCAATTTCTGCTCCTCTCCAGGACTGGAGCCATGTCCAAGCTCATTAAAGCCATCACGGACATGATGCAGAGCTCCCAGGGCAATGCCAGGAAGGGCAAGAAACCGGAGCCCTTCAGCAGGAGCGAGTTCAAGAAGCTGATCCAGCAGGAATTTGCTCCTGTCAAGGTACCAGCATGGGCTGGAGTGGGGAAAAGATGGTGGGAAAGGGACTGGGGGGATATTTAGGGGTGGTTGGGGGGTCTGAAACAGCCACCCCACAGCCAGGGCTGGGCTGGGATCTCTCCACTCTTGGCTTTTCCTTAGGATTTGTCCCACAAAGCTCCTGTGCCCTGGGATCTCTCCACTCTTGGGATTTGTCCCACAAAGTTCCTGTGCCCTGGGATCTCTCCACTCTTGGATTTTCCTTGGGATTCATCCCACAAAGCTCCTGTGCCCTGGGATCTCTCCACTCTTGGGATTTGTCCCACAAAGCTCCTGTGCCCTGGGATCTCTCCACTCTTGGGATTCGTCCCACAAAGCTCCTGTGCCCTGGGATCTCTCCTCTCTTGGCTTTTCCTTAGGATTCATCCCACAAAGCTCCTGTGCCCTGGGATCTCTCCTCTCTTGGCTTTTCCTTAGGATTCATCCCACAAAGCTCCTGTGCCCTGGGATCTCTCCTCTCTTGGCTTTTCCTTAGGATTCGTCCCACAAAGTTCCTGTGCCCTGGGATCTCTCCACTCTTGGCTTTTCCTTGGGATTCATCCCACAAAGCTCCTGTGCCCTGGGATCTCTCCACTCTTGGCTTTTCCTTGGGATTTGTCCCACAAATCTCCTGTGCCCTGGGATCTCTCCACTCTTGGCTTTTCCTTTGGGGTTTGTCCCACAAATCTCCTGTGCCCTGGGATCTCTCCACTCTTGGCTTTTCCTTTGGGGTTTGTCCCACAAAGCTCCTGTGCCCTGGGATCTCTCCGCTCTTGGGATTTGTCCCACAAAGTTCCTGTGCCCTGGGATCTCTCCACTCTTGGATTTTCCTTTGGGGTTTGTCCCACAAAGCTCCTGTGCCCTGGGATCTCTCCACTCTTGGGATTTGTCCCACAAAGTTCCTGTGCCCTGGGATCTCTCCACTCTTGGATTTTCCTTAGGATTTGTCCCACAAAGTTCCTGTGCCCTGTCCTGCTCCTGCTGTCCCCCTTTTCCTGTGGGGAATGGGAGGGTGTGGAAGGGGCAGATCCAGGTGTGATCCCTACCTGGCACCGGGATTTTGGCATCCTCCACCCCTGGCTGCTCCTCGGGCTGAGGGGATCCCGTCCTGTCCCTGCTTTGGGAGGGGCTGACGAGCTCCTGTCCCCTCAGAAGCCCCCGAGCAGCAAGTACAGATCCATCCCCCGGGCCTCGGACCCCGACACGGAGCCCATGAACAAGGAGAGGGCTCCTGCCAAGTCCTGCGTGTACTGAGGGGTCTCTGCTGCTCCTGGGACGTGCAGAGAGCAGGTAAGGGACAGCCCAGGAGCACCCAGATTTCTGTTGATGCTTCCAGATGCCTTTTCCCCTCTGGAAAGCAGCTGATTAATAACAAATGAACCTTTTTGGTGCAAATTTGGGGTGTTTTGAGTGAAGACTTGGGGTTTGTTTCTTATTCTTGTCCACACAGAACACATCCACCCAAAACTTAACGTGTCCGCCCCCATCTACAGAGCAAAAATGCCCTAAAAAGGGTTTTCCTCCAGAAAATAGTCCCATGGGGATGTGCAAAGAGTGACTCTGAGGGAGATCATCACCCCCACCGTGCCACCACTGCCCTGCCAGCTCAGAGCTCCTGAGGTGGGGACAGAGCCATCCCCATCCTGGTGTCACCCCAAGGCTTCACCTTTGTGGCCATCCCAGTGAGCCCAGTCCTCTGTGGAGGGTGGGATGGAGCAGGAGCTGAGCTCTGGAGGGGGTTTAATCAGCTCTAATTAAAATCGATCAGGAATTGGGCGCAAATCAGGGCAAAGCAGAGGGGGCTGGAGGGAGGGAGTTGGTTCCTGATGGGTTTTGGGGTGGCTGTGGGTGAACACTCACTGTGAGTTTTCCTCCCTTTCCGTAGGATCCCTGGATTTCTCCATGGGCACCAGCCATGGTGGGATCTCCTTGAGGCTCTCCCTGCTCCTCCAGGCCAGGCCACGTCCTGGGAGAAGCGAAGACCATGCCCAGCTCCACCAATTTACCTCCATGAGGCAAAAATATCCCCAGGTCTCCTTTGGTCCCGATGCTCCAGCGGTGTCTCCTTGGGGTGCTCTGAAAACGCAGCTTAAAGGCTTGGGGTGGGTGGGTGGGGACAAATTTTCTCTTTTCTTCTCACGAAAAGCAAGGGCTGAAATCCCAACCCCTTCACCCTGGTTATTAATGGGGAGAAAGTGAAAAAAATCCCTGGTTAATAGGGCTGGGATGAGCAGGGTAATTACTTGACTCAGCCCATGCAGCAATAATGAATCCAAGAGCGGCGATTCCTCAGGGAAAATTAAAGATTTATTGTTGGGAGCTCGTCTCCAGCTCGTTTGGAGTCAACAGCAAAATTCCCACGGGTTTTTGGGGTGTGGGCACACCAAAAATCCACCTCAGGTGCAGCCAGGCCTTCAGCCCCGACCTGGCTGAGGGGGTTCATCCGTGGTTTTCACAGAGATGTTTCCACACTGTAAATATCCCAAAGGTGTTTTTTCCTGGCTTGTTTTTCTCCTTCTCACACAAACGGTTGTAAGACCACAAAAAACCCAATAAAAACTGCACAGCCTGGTGCCTCTCTGGGTTTCAGGAGCCTCCCGAGGCAGGAGGGTGCTCAAAGCTGGGGTGGGGAAGCTCAGAGGGGTTGGGGCAGGGTTGGGAAGCCCTGGGGGCTCTGGGGTGCAGCAGGACTTGCTGTGGGATGGGGAGAGGTTTTTGGGCTTTGCCCAAAATCTGGGATCTGTCTTCAAGCTGAGGGGGGAGAATGGAGCTGGTGATTCCCCAGGGATGATCCCCCAGGGATGATCCCCCAGGAATGATCCCCCAGGAATGATCCACCAGGGACGATCCCCCAGGGATGATCCACCAGGGATGATCCCCCAGGGATGATCCCCCAGGGATGATCCACCAGGGATGATCCCTCAGGGATGATCCCCCAGGGATGATCCACCAGGGATGATCCCCCAGGGATGATCCACCAGGGATGATCCACCAGGGATGATCCCTCAGGGATGATCCCCCAGGGATGATCCACCAGGGATGATCCCCCAAGGATGATCCCTCAGGGATGATCCCTCAGGGATGATCCCCCAGGGATGATCCACTGGGGATGATCCACCAGGGATGATCCACCAGGAATGATCCACTAGGGATGATCCCCCAGGGATGATCCACCAGGGATGATCCCTCAGGGATGATCCCCCAGGGATGATCCCCCAGGGATGATCCACCAGGGATGATCCCCCAGGAATGATCCATCTACATTAATCCATCTCCAGCTTTCCAGTGGCACAGAAAACAAGGATGAGAAGCTTGGAATCAGCAATCTCAGAGGTCTTTTGCAACCTCATCCACCCTGGGATCCTGAGTTCAAGGAAATCCCAACACAAGAGGGATTTTGGGAATGTAACTCTTTATTGAGCACCTCACGGGGCCAAGGCACAGCCCAGGGCACCAGGGAAGCACCAGCCAGGCCCTTCCCAGGGAATGACGGCTCCGGAGGGCACTGGGGAGGGTTTGGAAGCTCTGGGGAGGTGGCAAGGAGCCGGTCCCTGCGTGGCCTTGGCTGCTGGTGCTGGAACAAGGCGTGGGCTGTGCTGTCACTTCATCTTCTGCTGGGGCATCTGCGGCACCTGCTGCTGCTGCTGCTGCTGGCCCTGAGGCTTCCCGTGGCAGCCGGAGCCGCCGGAGCTGTGGCAGCCCCCGGAGCTGCCCCCGGAGCTGTGGCAGCCGCCACCCCCGGAGCTGTGGCAGCCACCCCCAGAGCTGTGGCAACCACCCCCGGAGCTGTGGCAGCCACCCCCGGAGCTGTGGCAACCACCCCCGGAGCTGTGGCAACCACCCCCGGAGCTGTGGCAACCACCCCCGGAGCTGTGGCAGCCGCCGCTGCTCTGGCGCTGCTGCCGGTGGCACTGGTCCTTCTCCTGGCGGGAGCACATGGTCCTGGGCTGGGTGACCTGTGGGGACACAGGAGCTGTCAGGGGCTGCTGGAGGGCCACCATCCCGATGGTCCCAGTGCCACTTTTGTCCCAATGCCCCAATCCCGGCGTCTCTGTGCCTGCCCCGATCTCGACCCCTCCTCAGCGCCGCTGTGCAGGATCCCAGGGGCTCCTTCCCGGGATCTGGAGCAGTTCCTTGAGTCCACGATGGAGGATTCCATTGGATGCTCCATCATCATCCACGAGACAGGTCCTGACCTCCCTCCCTGCATCCCAAACCCCGCCAGCATCCCAACCCCTACCCCATCCCCAGCTCCGCATCCTCCGCCGGCCAACGATTCCCCAAAGGAGGAACATCCACCGGTGCTGCCAGAGTTACCTGAGCGGGAGGGGAAAGCGAGAGCGGGGAATGAGGATCCCGGGATGGCAGCAGCTTTATAGAGGTGTCCCTCGGTTTTCCCGGAAATGAGCCAGCTCCGTGTCACTGGATCTGTCAATCCAACACCCGATTCCCGACCGCCCGCCCGCCCTCTCTGTTTACACCTCCCTGACTCACTGCTGATGGGTATCGCTCCGTTTTTATCTGTTTCCTGTGCCACACAAGCTGCTAATTGCCAGCCTCGCCTGCCTCCAGCGGGAAAAGCCGTGGGTGCCTGGTTTTCCAAAGGTTCGGCTGCTCGGGCTTTGCTCGGTGAAGTTAAGCCCGGGTTTAATTATAGCCACTACTCCCAAGAGCCTCATCCCTGCTCTGGAGCCGGCACCAGAAAAAGCCAGGAATGATCCAGGTAAAAAGAGGGGAAAGTGGCTTTTTCTTCGCCGTGAGGTGGAAGAGCTGCCACAGCCATGGGGACAATGGGACGAGGGCAAAATCCTCCTGGGATTCCTCTGGAGAAGGAAGCGTTGCCAGAGGGAAATTCCTGGGGAGATGTTGGAGCCAGGAGGGGACAGGAGCAGGACTTGGACTGTTTGAGCTGAAACCCAGCATCGTTCTCAAGTCACATCAAGGATTCCAGCACCAAAAATCAGCTCCTTCCTGCTTTTCCTGGGAGCTGCTGGTGACTTTGGACAAACCCCCTTGGGACGGTGCTGAGCCGGCCCTGGGGTCGCTGTGTCCTGCGTTGTCCACTGAGGCTGGAAAAGACCTCTGAGATCATCGAGGCTGACCTTAAACAAGTCCCAGCTTGGGCAGAGGGAGATGTGGTGACTCTGGGAAAAACCTCCCCTGGTGGCTGCAGTGTCCCCAGGGCAGGAGGCTCTCACATCCCAAATTTTGGGTGCCCGAACTGTCCATCGGGAGTTCCCAGCTGTGGGTGTCTGTCCTACCCCTCTGTCAGTCTGAACCCATTCCCTGTGTCCTGTCCCTGCAGTTCCTGAGGAAAAGTCCCTCTCCAGCTTCCCCGGAGCCCCTGCAGATCCTGGGAGGGGCTCTGAGGCCTCCACAGGCTGCACATTCCCAACATTCCCAGCCTGGATCCATCAGGAAGGGGCTCCAGGCCCTTTATCAAATTCGTGGCCTCCTCTGGACTTGCTCCAACAATTCCACGTCTCATTGATATTGGGAACACCAGAGCTGGACTCAGCATTCCCAGTGGGATCTCACCAGAGCAGAGCAGAGCAGAGCAGAGGGGGAGAATCCCTTCCCTCACCATCCTGTCTCTGTCCTTTTCTTTTGCGGTTGCAGGGAAAAGAAATAACTTTTAACAGGCAGAAGCCTCAGAGGCAAAGGAAAGGGACCTCAAAATTTAGTCACCACTTCCAGGGTTTCCTTGGGATGAGTGGGGTTGGCAGCTGGGCACAGCTGGTACCACCCAGGAGCCCTAAAACCCCTTCCCAGGCCGCTTCCCTGGCTCTGGAAAACAAGATGAGGAGTTCAAGGAAACACCAACACAAGAGGGATTTTGGGAATGTAACTTTTTATTGAGCACCTCATGGGGCCAAGGCACAGCCCAGGGCACCAGGGAAGCACCAGCCAGGCCCTTCCCAGGGAATGACGGCTCCGGAGGGCACCGGGGAGGGTTGGGAAGCTCTGGGGAGGTGGGAAGGAGCTGGACCCTGCGTGGCCTTGGCTGCTGGTGCTGGAACAAGGCGTGGGCTGTGCTGTCACTTCATCTTCTGCTGGGGCATCTGCGGCACCTGCTGCTGCTGCTGCTGCTGCTGCTGCTGGCCCTGAGGCTTCCCGTGGCAGCCGGAGCCGCCGGAGCTGTGGCAGCCCCCGGAGCTGTGGCAGCCGCCACCACCGGAGCTGTGGCAGCCCCCGCTGCCCCCAGAGCTGTGACAGCCCCCGCTGCCCCCAGAGCTGTGGCAGCCACCCCCAGAGCTGTGGCAACCACCCCCGGAGCTGTGGCAACCACCCCCGGAGCTGTGGCAGCCGCCGCTGCTCTGGCGCTGCTGCCGGTGGCACTGGTCCTTCTCCTGGCGGGAGCACATGGTCCTGGGCTGGGTGACCTGTGGGGACACAGGAGCTGTCAGGGGCTTTTCCTTCCTGCCCCTGCCCTTCCAGGCAAGAGGAATCCGGGTGTTCCTTTCCCCAGTCTCAGCCAGATCTCATGATTGTCTTTAAAGCTTGCGCTGGATCCTTTTTCCCCATGGGATCATCCCACTGAAGGTGCTGGGGACACCCAGGCCATGCCTGGCTTTCCAAAGTGGAGCCATCCTGATCCCAGACCCTCCCTCCAAGTCCCAATCTCTGGTCCCTCTGAACTCCTGGGCTCCCTCCTCACCCAGCTCCCTGCAGAACAAACCCCAGCCCAGTTCCAGGCGTGGGGGTCCAAACCCATCCACCCCCCAGAGGATTCCGGAGCCCCCCAGCTCTTACCTGAGCTGCTGGTGCAGGGAAGAGACGAGGAAGGAACAGGAGGGAATGAGGCTTTCCGGGACAGGAGCACTTTTATACCCTCTCTGCACACCCCACCTGGAAAAGAAGCCCCTCCCTGTCCCACAGCTCTGCCCGTTGATTTAATTCGCCGATGGTTTTTCTTTTTATTTTTTTGCCTCCCCATTCCTCGGGCTCCTGGGGTGACTCACCTGATCCACGCTGGGATTGCCTCTCCTTATAGGTCGCCTTTCCTGTCCACAGAAATTTAATTGCTGGCTGTGCCTGTGCAGAGCTGGACTGGGGGAGTCGTGTGGGTGGCCCCGGTTTCCCCAGGTCGGGTTTGGTGTTGATCACACCCGGGGAGGGATCCTGAACCTTTGGGTTCAAGTGGGAAACGATGTCTCACCCCTAAATCACAACATCCTTCCTGAATGGCCTGAGGTTCTCTAAGTCTGCAACTCCCCTGAAAACTGAGATGGGCCTGGAAGTGCCAATAACAGCGTTGGGAAGGGAGAAAATTCTTCTTTAGCAGGAATTCCCTCCGTGCTGGGCACTGGTGAGGGGAATGTCCAGTGCTGTGTCCAGGTTTGGGGCTGGAGACAGAGGGGCTGGAGTGAGTCCAGAGAAGGGAATGGAGCTGGGGAAGGGTCTGGAGGATTCCTGAGAGAGCTGGTGGGCCTCAGCCTGCAGAAAAGGAGGCTCAGGGGAAATTTCTGGCTCTCCACAACTCCCTGACAGCAAGTTCAGGTTGGAATCAGGGGAAATTTCCTCCTGGAAAGGGCGGTCGGGCCTTGGAAGGGGCGACCCAGGGAGGTTTGGGCTCCCCATCCCTGGAGGTGTCCAAGAAATTCCTGGACGCTGGTCTGGGTGACCAGGTGGGGATTGGGCAAAGGCTGGACTCGATGACCTTGGAGGGCTTTTCCAACCTCAGGAATTTTGGGATTTGCCTGGAATCACCGTTGCCTCATTCCTCTTAGAACCAGTCAAAACACGGTGGGGCGATGAAGAAACTCCAAGGTTTCTGCTGTTGCCAGGAGGACCACAAGCAGCTGGAATCCTTATTTTTGGAAGGGATAAGCCCTGCCCTGGCTAGCGATCCAGGATTAGCAAGGTGCTTAATTATGTGGTTGATTCTTAGCCCGGGAACAATTCCGGAGGAGCTTTGCCGTGGTTTTTTTCCAGGTGAGAGGCTCCGGTGCTACCGGAGGAGGAGAAGGGATCCCATGGGAGATCTCGGCCACACACGATGGTGCCACATTTTGGGGAACTGGCAGATTCTGGGGACTTTCTCCAGAGCTGTAGGAACATCGTTTTTCGGTTTTCCCTGATCCCCAATTAGCTCCTAATTAGCCAGTAAATCCCAGTGCTGTTCTGACGGATGCACAGCCCCACACGGAGAGCTCATGACAGGCAATAATTTGGGATACTCCCTGTACCTTTCTGCTGTGTGGGCTGGGAATTCTTTAGGACCACAGAGCTTGTTTGGCCCTTTTCTGTCACTGCTTATGGAAGACGTTTCAATCATTAAAAAGGAAGAAAATAAAGGCTGCAATCCGGATTTGATTTGTGTTTCACCACTTTGATTAAGGTTTTATGGTGACCACAGGGAGATGGAGGCCGAGTGGTTCCTGCCATCCAAAATCCATCCAACATTTGCTGTTACCCAAACATGGAGGATTTTGGGAAAGGTGGGAGGGCTGGGCAGGTGAAGGAACCAGGTGAGCAACCTAAAGCTTCTCTTGTATTGCTAAACTCCTGTCATGATCCAGAACAGTGTCAGGGCGAGCTGTGCCTGGGTTTGGTCGTTGCTCTTTAATTGGGTTTTTGTTCTGGCCTCAGCAGAAATGTGGTCAACGACCTCTGGGAAAAAAACCTCAAAGGAATTTTTGGCTCTTGGCATCACCCTGTGTTCAGTCCCTCGTGTTTTAATTGCTCTGAGTTTGTTAACAATGGGCACCCCTACATTTTGTGGCTGGCCACCTTAATGTGCCCTGAAAATGGGTTTTAAAATGGGGGACTCAAGGCAAATTCCAGATGTGGACAGTGATCCTTGCTCCGAAAACAGGGAGTGAGCTGCTGCCTGCACCCTTTTCAGCAATGCCAGAAATTTCTGATCCTCCTGACGCACTCGAGAACAATCTTATCAAGGTTACATCCATTTCATGAATGGCAATACCAGAGCAATAAATTACCCAATTCGTTTTAATTACCAGTTGAGAAGAAATTCAGCAGTAACGATCATTGTGAAACGATCGAGCAACGCCCCTGGCACGACCCAGAGCTCGGGCAGGGCTGGGCACAGCATTTCTAGAAAGGCTGGCTGGGGGTTTGCCACCAGCACGTGGCCGTACCTCCCCCAAGGGCGACGTTTTGGGGCCAAATGGCAAAAAAAAGGGTGTTTTTTTTGTCTATAGGACTCTTTGGCTCAAAGCATCTCCCAAATTCTGGATTGTGGTGGCCCAAAAGACTGATCCAGAGACAACCGTGCCAGCGTGAGCAAAGAATTTATTTCAGCACCCACAGAGAAGCTCAGGAGAGGTTACAGCACTCACCAGGGGAGGGGAAGGACACATTTTCCTTGGATATTGCTGGGGACATGCAAAGCTTTCGGAACTCGGTGCACGATCCGGGCCATTTCCTGTGGATCACCTGCAGCTGGTGGGGTGATCACTGCATTTTCGAGGATATTTGGTAGATTTGCTGCTGGCACTCCTGCGGCTTTCCATGGCAGGATCCACCACTGCTTCCATGGCAACCGGATCCACCACTGCTGCCATGGCAACCAGATCCACCACTGCTACCATGGCAACCGGATCCACCACTGCTACCATGGCAACCGGATCCACCACTGCTACCACGGCAACTGGATCCACCACTGCTTCCACGGCAACTGGATCCACCACTGCTTCCATGGCAACTGGATCCACTGCTGCCATGGCAACCAGATCCACCACTGCTACCACGGCAACCGGATCCACCACTGCCACCGTGGCAACTGGATCCACTGCTCCTGTGGCATCCAGATCCACCACTGCTACCATGGCAGCCAGATCCACCACTGCTCCTGTGGCATCCAGATCCACCACTGCTCCCGTGGCATCCGGATCCGCTGCTGGGGCAGGAGGACCGTTCCTGCTGGTGGCACTGGTCCTTGTCCTGGCGGGAGCACATGGTTGGAGACCTGCTGGGAAAACTCATCCATGAGTGAAGGAGATGACCAGGGACACTGGAAGTGTCCAAGGCTGGGTTGGATGGGACTTGGAGCAACCTGGGATAGTGGGAGGTGTCCCTGCCCATCTTGGTGCAATGAGCTGATTTTAAGGTCCCTTCCAACCCAACCCATTCCATGATTCCGTGATTCTGTGATTCTAAGCCAAGTTCTGGAAGAGGAGAAGCGTTAGCACTGCACGCCTGTCTGTGGTGGCCTCTTTGGGCAAGGCTTTCTCTAACACATCAGAGAGAAGTTAGAAGAGAAGAGCTGGACAGACTCCAGAGCAAGACCTGCAGAGTCCTCAGCCACCTGAGCTGGGAATTTTTACCTTTTCCTACTTGGCAGAAGAACTGAGATGGAGATAGAACGTGGAAGAGAAGTGCCCAAGAACTCGTGATTGAGGAGAAGCTGGAGAGCATTAAAAGAGCAAAAGCCTGATGGATCTGGACTCACCTGGATCAGAAGGAGCTCGAGAGGAGGCGCGGAGGAGCTGAGAGGCTGAGGAGAAACGGGGAGCGAGGGCTTTTATAGCCCAGCCCGGGCTTCTCCTCCGGAAACGAGATGGGGCCCCACTGGAGGGACCTGATTGCTCAGCACCCCGAGCACTTGGCTAATTGGGAGTTTTTGCACTGCTGTTTTGACTCACGGAGCAGATCGATATCCCGACGTTCCTCTTGTTACTCCATAAAAATGTTAATTGCCCCCCACGCCTGGCCTGGGAGTGGGGCCGGGGAGGGTTCGGGATGGTTTTTGTCGCCTTTGACTGCAGCATTTACCTCTTCATTGTGCCTAAAGCCCCAACTGGGAAGGGACAGATGTTAGAGGGTGGGATTATGGGGTGAGATTGTGGAGTTGTAAAGGGAACCCAGAAAGAAACGGGAAAGAGAACGAAAAAAGGCCATGGTGGAGTGTAGTAAAAATAAACTTACTTGGACAGGGTCCAAATCAAAGAAACACCAAAAATTCTGAGTAAAACCAGCAAAGAAGCACTAAAAGCAGTGTTGCAATTTTTCAAGCCAGTCCTTTCTTTACTCAAAGGCTTTTAACCCGAACAGAAGGAATTTAAAGCCCCGTAGGATGCAGAGAACATCTTGGTAGGAACGGGAGGACATCGGGATCCGGGTCTTTAACGCTCTGCTTTGGGGACAAAAGTGTCTTTCTACCCATGGAGAGCTCCAGGCCTGATCTTCTGCAGGAATCTAGAGGCCACTGTGATATCAAAAATAGCCTAGATTGAATTAAAATAAAATACAGAGTCCAGAGATTCCTTGGTCCCCAGTGGAGCTGAATCACTGGAATTGATAGATGTGGAAATCCGAACGTGACTCGGGGTGTTTCACAAACGCTGGGAGAATGAAAATCCTTGTGAAACTCATTATTCACAATTAATTACAGCCCTGATTCCGTGGATGGGGATAAACCTGTTCCATCGTTTGTTTCAGCGATGGAGACAAACACCTGAGCAGGGCCTGGGGGCACCTGGGCCCACGTGTGGGACAGGACTGTGGTGACCCTACAGTTGGTCTCTGTATCCCCTACAAAGCTCCTGCTCTTTAGGACAGGCACCCCTGGGTCCACTGATACCATTCTGAGTGGGAAACAGCTTTTTTGGGGGGCGTAATTTGTTGGTTTTATGAAGGAATTGCCTTTGCAGAGGTTGGCAAGGGAGGCTTGGGGTAGTGTTAGGCCCCGTCGGCAGCCCCCAGGCATCCACCCCTAAAAACCTCACCCTGCACCTGATTTTTGCTTCTTTTCCTTATCCTGCAGCAGAAATCTCACCCATTAATCCTGGGAAGTGGCTGATCCTGCCACATCCTGGCGCCAGGAGGTGATGGAGGCTCGTGCCTGGGTTAGGTGAGGTGCCAGGAGCCTCCGAGGATGCGGTGCCCTGACTCACAGGTGGCCTCCAGATCCCTGCTTTGCTCCAGAAATCCTCCCAGGGCATTGCTTTCCCAACCCCACCAGACCCTACCAAGAATTTGGGGCCTTTCACCCTCTTAGAGCCATTCCCAAATCCTCTTCCTGACATTCCTCCCAGGGATTTTTTTTGGAGGTTTATGGTGCAAGTCCAGCCGTACCCGTTGCCTCACGGTCCCAAACGGACCCTCTGCTTTTTCCCCTCTCTGATGAAATGTGGTGGTTTTTTTTTTACACAACGTTATTAATATTTAATTACCTTCTTGCATAAACACTCCGTGATGAAAACTGTTACTTCCCAACCAGGAAACCGCCTGGAGTGGGAATGAGGAGCCACCAGGTGGAACCAACCCGGAGCCTCCTTGACGAGGCCGCTGCAAACCCAGCTTTGGCCACCAGAAGGAACAGAAGCCACTCGGAGGGAGGAAGAGGATAAAACACAGATACAAAGGGGGTTTGAGCCAGCATTTTTTATTGCCTCCACGTCTGCTGTGAAATCAGATGAAGAGCATTTTAAATTTCACAGAGACAGCGGGTCACACCTTCAGAGCACGTTACAAGCGGAGGGACAGAGCAGAGATCGGTGACAACGCAGGGCAGGGACACGGGGCAAGAGGGACGAATTCCCTTTGTTTCCCCTCATTCCTCACATCCTTTACTTGATCTTGCGGGCTGGCACTTTGCAGATCTGCTTCTGCTGCTGGCGAGGGATGCCCTTGGCCACGGGCACGCAGCCCTGCTGCACCGGAGGGGGACAGGGACAGGGACAGGGACAGCTCTGCACTGGAGCGGGACAGATCTGAGCTTTGGGGGGACAGGTCTGCACCGGGGTGGGACAGGGACAGATCTGTGCTTTGGGGGGACAGATCTGGGCTGGAGGAGGACAGATCTTTGCTGGAGGGGGACAGATCTGGGCTGGAGGGGGACAGATCTGGGCTGGAGGGGGACAGACCTGCACTGGAGGGGGACAGACCTGCACTGGAGGGGGACAGACCTGCACTGGGATGCTCTGCACGGGCTTCCCACAGCACGGCTTCCCACCCTGGGCCCCTGACCCGTGGCACCTCTCGGAGCAGACGGATCTCCCGTAACCCTGGCACCCCCCAGAGCCCCCGTAGCTGTACGTGGGCCTCCTCACACAGGCAGAGCCCCCTCCATGGCACGATCCCGAGGATCCATGGCACCTCTCGGAGCACACGGACCTCCCGTAGCCCTGGCACCCCCCTGAGCCCCCGTAGGTGTACGTGGGCCTCCTGACGCAAGCAGAGCCCCCTCCGTGGCACGAGGAGGAGGAGCTGGAGTAGCCGTGGCAGCGCTCGGAGCAGCGGGGCTGCCGGTAGCCGTAGCACCGGTAGTCGTGGCCCCTCATGCCCTCCACGCCCTCGCTGTCACAGCCCGAGGAGCAGCAGTTGGCGTAGCCGTAGCGGAAGGGAGTGCGCCGCGTGTCCAGCCAGGATCCCGAGGGGTCGTACCAGGTGGAGTTCAGGTTGAAGTAGGATTCTCTTCCGGAGGAGTAAATCATGTTGGGGTTGTAGGGGGGAAACCTGGAGAAGAGATGGGTTGGTGTAGGTAACGCCTCTGATTCCATTTAATTTCCCATGAAGTTGTGTATGGGCTTATCCCGAGAGCTTGGATCCTGAGGAAATCCCTGCCTTTGCCCAACAGATTACAGCCAAACCCTCTTTCTGACCTTCCTTTTGATGCCCCTCCAGGAACAAAACCAACCCCAAGGCACCACAGATCGTGGTGGCACCGCTGTGAGTCCCATCCCCAGGTCCCTCAAGAGCTTCTCCCGTGGCTCAGCCCATCACCCCTGGGAGCAGAGCGTGGTCTGAAGGGTCAGGCGTGACCTCCCAAATCCACACCCCCACCCAAGAAGGGACCCAGCTGAGTCTCACCAGCTCTCGAGCGAAGTCAGGCGCTGCCCAGGGGAGCAGAATGTGAAAGGCCAAGGGGCCGAGGGCTTTTATAGAGCCCCGAGTGTTCCCCTGCACATGAAACACGCAGCAGGAACGAGGATTAAATTATTTATTGGGAAAACATCTCCTCCATTTGGATGCTGTTCCCAGTGCTTGGCATGTTCTGCTTGACTCACAATTTCTGATAAGCATCTTTAATTATAACATCAGGCCCCAGCGGGGCACATAAAAGACTGACATGGCTTAAGCCACACTTGGCCTGTGTGAGACAGGTAATAAAGGACTTATTCACCCTCTCCAGGGGACCAGGACACTGACGGGTGACCTGTGAGTCAGGAGCTGGGATGGCACAGCTCTGGCCAGGCCCTCTCTTCCTGCTGCCCGTGAGGAGCATTTCCAGGTGAAGCACGAGCAGGTGATGGGAAGAGCCAGCTCAGAGTCACCAAAAACAAATTGTGCTCGGTGATGAAGGGGTTGGGTCTGTGCGTGAGGGAGCGAGGGCGGGGAGGGCCTCACACGGGTTTTCCAGGGAATTTCTGGCTGCCTCATCCCTGGAAGTGTCCAAGGCCAGGTTGGACAGGGCTGGGATAGTGGAAGGTGTCCATTGGAGTGAGATGATCCTTAAGGTCCCTTCCAGGCCAAACCATTCCATGATCCTGTTCCTTCTGTTCCTGCATTCCAGACCTGCCCCCCTCCCCATCACCAAGATGATCTTTTGAGGTCCCTCCCAACCCAAACCATTCCATGATTCCACGGTTCTGAGTGCAATAATGGTGCTGCCCCAGCTCCCAAGGGGTTTTTGGCACAATCTCCCACAGCAGCCTTGGGGTTAAGCTCTGGTGGAGGCTTGGTCTGGGTGGATGAACCACGTGGGGGTGGAAAAGGGGCTGATTCTGGTGCTGGTGCTGTTTAACATCTCAATTAAAGCCCTGGATAATGGGATGGGCTTGGAGAATCCTCAGGTGGCTCAGAATTGGGGTGAGTGGCTGGAATTCCTGAAGGAATGGTCCCGTGGCTGGGATGGGGTAACTGGGATGGGGTAACTGGGATGGGGTAACTGGGATGGGATAACTGGGATGGGGTAACTGGGATGGGGTAACTGGGATGTGAGGGCTGCTGAAAAGCAGCTTGGAAGATAAACTTGACCAAATAGGACCTGCAGGTGAGGGCTGAGCTGGCCCTCGGTCTGTGGGCTCTGAGTCACTGTGCTGGGAATCAGGGAAAGGCTGGGAAGAAAATCCCTAATAAAAAAAAAAAAAGGGGCTCTCCTAAGTTAAATTTCACAGGTAAGTGGTTTTTTTAATTTGGCTAAAATGAGGCATGAGAAAAATAAGTGGTTGTGGTGAAGGAAACGAGGATGAATTTGCTTTCATCCTTTCCAGGTCTCCACGAGGACACGCCGGGGTGATGCTGAGGCAACGCAGAGAAATCAAATTAGATATTTTAATGCACTTTGTGGGGGGATTTTCTGGCAAAGTCAGGAGAAGGAGCAGGTTACCCTTGCGCCTGCAAGAAAGAGCCTGGCCTGCACCTTCCTGCGGGAGTGAAAAGGCATCCCCGGCATGCACAGCCGCACCTCCCGTGCCGGGCCACGCGCTCATTATCGTAATTAACATTTGAATGAAGATGCCCTCCCCGTGCACTGCTTCTATCCGGGGGGGGGAAGGTGCTGGCATGGCCACAGAGGGAATATTTGTGCCTGGATCTGTCCATCCCGAGGTGGCTAAACCGAGGTGGGGAGGATTTTCCACTGCCCCTCCTGGTGGAACTGCTGCAGCCAGAGCTGAAAGCCTCACGTGTGAACCCTGATTCTGATTGAAATGGAAAAGTTTCCTCGTGAGAGTTTTAATGGCTTTTAACATCATCTCGTCCTAATGTCGGTGATGCTTGTGGGGGTAAGAAAGAGAGGAACCGAGCGTTTGCTCAATGTTTTCCAACTTTATTCTTGAATACACGGGGAGGAGATAAAATCGCAGGAGCTCTTGGTGCTCCTGCCGTCACAGCGATTCCTTTTTTTTCTTTTTTCCCCAGGAAAGTCCTGGTGCTGCTTTCAAACAGCCTTGAAATCACAGTCCGGTGAACCGCCGGGAGAAAGCGAATCCGTGGCAGCTCCTCCATCTCCCGGCGCTCCTCAGAACGGGCAGCGCCCAGCTCCTGCTCCCCAGGGAAAACCAAACCAGGCAGGGGAGGACGCTGAGAATTTAAAGTGTCGGTGCTGGGGCCAAGCAGGGCATTGCGGACCCCAAATCTGATGTGCAAAGAGCAGGAACGAGCCCGGAGCGGGGGGTGGGAGCATCCTTCGGGCAGGGGGTGAATCCCCACGAGGGACAAGGAGCTGGGGAGGGGTCCCGGCTCCTCTCTGGGCTCAGTTCTTCACACAGACCGGCACCAGAGTGACCTGCTTGTGCTGCTGGTGGTGGCAGGGCTGTGGCGGTGGCAGGGGGACAGCGGCCGGGCAGCAGCGCTGGATGGGCCGGGGGCAGCAGGGGATGGGCCGGGGGCAGCAGGGAACGGGCCGGGGGCAGCGGGGGGGGGGGGGCTGGATGCAGGGACAGCGATGCTGCAGCGGCCGGGGCTGCAGGACCACCGGGGGCTCCTCATCCTCTTCGGGACATTGCTCCACTCTCCTCCTGGGCTTCCCGCAGGATTCGGGCTCCGGGCAGGGTGGGCACGGGCGGTGCTGCTCCAGAGGCCGGCGATGGATCTTCACGGGCGGGGGGCACACGGGGGGCACCGGGCTCACCTCCACCCTCCTGCGGGGCTTGCAGCTCTGCGGGGGCGGGCAGCAGCGGGGCTGCGGTGGGCACAGCTCGCCGGGGTGGCAGCCCTGGGGAGGGCTCTGGCAGGAGCCCTCAATGTCGTGGCTGAGGCTGCCGGGGTTGTGGCAGATCTTGGGGGAGTCGTGGCAGTGCCCGGTGGAGCTGGGCCATGTCCAGCCCTTCTGGCCGCAGCCCGGGGAGGGATGGCACAGGTCGTGGTCGGTGCTGCCTTTCTGGTAGAGCATCCTGGGGCAGAGATCACAGATTCCGAGAGTTATCGGGGTTGGAAAAGAATTCCAGGGTCATCCAGCCCAACCTGTGGTGGATCGACATCGTTTCGCCCAGCCCAGAGCACTGAGTGCCACATCCAGGAATTCCTTGGACGCCTCCAGGGATGGGCACTCCAAACCTCCCTGGGCAGCTCCTTCCAAGGACCCTTGGTCACCTTTTCCAGGAGGAAATTCCTGCTGATGTCCAACCTGAGCCTCCCCTGGCACAGCTTCTCTCCTCCTGTCCCTGTTCCCTGGGAGCAGAGCCCAAACCCCCCCGGCTGCCCCCTCCTGTCAGGGAGCTGTGCAGAGCCAGGAGGTCCCCCCTGAGCCCCTTTTTCTCCAGGCTGATCCCCCCAAATTCCCTCGGGAGCTGCTTCCCCCATGACTCACAAATCCTTTGAGGGTGACCAAGCCCTTGGGCATAAGCAGGCCTGGGAAAAAGAAAACAAACCACCCATGCCTGGGTTTTTTGGTTTTTTTTTTTTTCTTTTGCTATTTCCAAGGAAAAAAACCGAGGAATCTGAGAGGGCTGAGAGACTCCAACTCACCCTGCGAGCGGAGACGGACGGGCCGGGCAGGGAGTCGGATTCCTGAGGACAGAGCTGGGGCTGAAAGCTTTTATACGTGGCCGAGCTCTCCTGGGAATGAGGCATGTCCTGGGAATGAATAGCTGAGCACTGAGGCCGCTGCCGTGTGTGTGTGTGTGTGTGTTTTGTTTCTGGCACTCGCCGTCGGATTAATCAGCCCCAATTAGCGCCTGCCCCGGTGTCAGCGCAGCTCCGAAGAGGCAGTGGCCATTATCTCATTAGTTCTGCCACTGGTCATGCTCAAATGGGCTCCTATTTCGTGTTAGTCAGGCGGGATCCTGGGATGAGGATACCTGGGATGCCGGGATGCTGAGTGATGTGCCCAAAAGGAGGCTCTGGTGGCAGTGGGAAAACCACGGAAAGGCTCGGGAGCCCTCCCGGAGGAAGATGAAGGATTCCAGGGTGACCCCAGGGGTGTGAGGAGCAGCCAGGGGTTTTTCCCGTGGGGGACTGGGAATCCAGGATCCCCACGGACATCGGGGGACCACGGCAGGCTGGGGATGGGATATTTATTCCCCGATTTAAACGGATTAATTCCCTCCCAAGCGAGCGGCTACGGCAAGGAAAAAGCCTTTTATGTGTGGAAAGTCCGGAATGGGGACAGCAGAGCAGCGATGACCTCACACACAAACAATTCCAGCCTCTGCCAAGAACCCCGTCCACCTTTCTGGCATTTTCGCTTTGATTCCGAGTTCCGTGGAGCTGCTCCATTTTGCATTTCTGTGGCCGAGACATTTTTGAAGTACCAGGAAAATTCCTCTCCCGGGAGCCCCCGGGGCTCCAAAGGCGTTTCCATGCGGAGGCTCTGTCAGGGATGCTCGGAGCTGCGTCCAGTGGAATTTGGGTTTGAATCACTGGGGAAAGCATGTGCAGAATTCGGGGGTGTGGCTCCAGGGCTGCGCTGGCACCTGACAGGGCTCTGCTGTGATTTATTCTGTAGCTACTGGAGAAGTGGAATTGCCTGGCAGGAAGCCCTGGGATTTGCGTGGGAAGGTGGAAAAAAACCTCGGGATCTGTTATGGCCAAGCAGGATTTTAGGTTTGGAACTCATTGCCAGAGTCCCAAGTTTATTCTGGGTTTGGATTTTTTTTCACATTTAGAGGAGTTTTGGACTCCCTTCCCACTCTGAGGATTTCACAAATCACCAAATGCGAATATTGAATTTCTGAATCTCATCTCTTAAAGTTTCCCACATTTGAACTGAACCCAGAGAAAACGACTCAGCATTTCTGAATCCTTCAGGCTGGGCTTAAATCGGAGCAACCCAGGCTAGTGGGAGCTGTCAGGGGGTGGGACTGGATGAGTTTTTCAATCCCTTCCAACCTGAAGGATCCTGAGATTCCATGACCTCCACACCTTCCAGTGATTCTGGTCTATTTAATCTCATTGACAAGATATCAAACCTTTTAAGATGCCTCCCTTAAAGCTCTGCAAATTCTCTGAAAAGATTCCCATTAGGAAAAAAAAAGACCTTCAGCTCCGGCTTTAGGACCACAGAGATGCTTTTTAGGATCACAGAGATGCTTTTAGGACCACAGAGCTGCTTTTTAGGACCACAGAGCTGCTTTTTAGGATCACAGAGCTGAGCTTCAAATCAGCACGAAGAAGATGGAATTAAACTGATGTTCCTCTTGCTGAGGTGACATTTTTCACTTGCCAAGTCCCAGCTCACCGGGTACACGGGGTGCTGTCATCGCAGAGTGACAAACATGCAAAATTAATTACGTTAACCAATTAGGCAAACGCTAAACACATCCCGCACCGGAGCTACTCTTTAAAGGATAAAGATAAATGAATAAACATAACTCGGGAGTTTGCAGGGTCAGAACTTACAAATTTTATTGTCTTTCGTGACTAATTGGGGATTAAAGAAAGAGAAGGGAGAAGGGAGAAGGGAGACATCAGCAGCATTAAACATCCCACACACCAAGAGGGAAAGGAAGAGCAGGACCAGAAACTCGCTGGGCAGCGGCTTCAAGACACAGCGAAGCTCTTGGGGATGAAGAGCAGCAAAGAGGAGAAGTTCTACGGTGTCTAAGCACAGGAGGAAGAGCTTTTGGGGTGGTATCCACATCCCACATCCATATCCAGGACGGAACGAGCCGGGCAGGGCTCAGTTGCCACCGCAGCAGCCACCGCAGCAGTTGTTGTTGTTGCTGCTGATGGTGTAGCAGCAGGACATGGGCATGCAGCAGGACTGCATGGGCATGCAGCAGGGGCTGCAGCACTGCATGGGGCTGCAGCACATGGGCGTCTTGCAGCACCGGGGGCTGCTGTAGCAGGTCACGGAGTAATTATTTCCGCCGCAGCATCCTCCGCAGCAACCGTTGGGCATCTTGGGGGTGGTGGGAGAGGAGGAGAAGCTGGAAGGAGAAGAGAGAGGTTGTGAGTGGCAGCAGGAGGTTTGGGAATATGGGGGTTAAACCAAAGCTCTGTTCATTAATTCATATTTGGGGGTTCGAGGAGGGGAAAGCCAGGGGTGTCTCGTTTGTCAATCGTGGCTGGGACTCCTCTGGGTTTTTCCTGTGGTGCAGGTGCCCAACGACTCATTCTGGGGCATCCCTGGTGTTTTAGGAAGAGCAGCCCAGCACCGAGTCCTCACTCCGGGCCCTTCTGGAACATTCTCCATCCCCTTGGCCTGCATGGCCCCGGTGACACTCCCAGAGCCTCCCTGGACTTTTCCAGCTCATGCCTTGTGCAGAATTCATAAAACCCCGACTTCCAAACCCATCCCAGATCCCCAGAAATACTTGGACACTGCTGTAAGATATCCAAAATTCCCTCTTGGGAAGCGAAAGAAGAGTTAGAAGTTCTCACTTACCCTGCTGAAGAGTGAGGAGTGGTGAAGGGAGGAGAAGACGAGCGAATGAAGCGAGCTGGGCCCAGAGCCCTTTTATACTCCCGGCCATCCTTCCTCCTGGAAGTGAGACAGCCATTGACCATTCCAACTTCCCTGTTTATCCATCCAAACCCATATTTTTTAGCCATGTGTGTTGCCTGGAATTTGCATTTCGCCTCATTACTGGTGATCACCACCCTTCTTCTGCCTCGTCACGGTTTAGCCCGGAGATAATCAAAGGGCTCTCATGAATTTGGATGAATTTGTCCTCCCCACAACCTTGTGAGGGAGCCAAAAAATGCGGCCTCGTATCTGCTGGACAGAGATGTTCCAGGACTGACTCAGCAGCAGCTGGTGCTGAATCAATGCAGGAGCTGAAACCGAACCCCGGCCTCGTGCCGGGTGTTTCATCGGAATGGTGTTTGGAGCAAATTGGGAAAATGTCAGGAAAATGGAGGTGTTTGTTCCCAGTCACCGGATGAGGACGTGAGGAGGGAGCAAGGAGTGTTTGGGATGTCTGGGGCTCAGTCACCCACACGTGACTCCGTGCAAAACCATCGTGGAAGGGTTTGGGTTGGAAAGGATCTTAGAGATCGTCCGGTTTCATGGGCAGGGACACGTCCAACCAAACCAGGTTGCTCAGAGCTCCATCCAGCCTGTCCTTGGACACTTCCAGGTTTGGGAAGTTCTCGTTTCATTTCTTAATTTTTATTGTTAGTAGTATTTTTTATTAACGTTTTAATTCAAAGGTTGAGGGGCAGCTCTGCCTGTGCAAGAGGCAACACAAGGGACGGTGGCTCCGGGACTGGGTGTGATGCACCCCAAGTCAACATTTCCCTCCTGCAGCCTCTCCTGGCCTCCAGCTGAAATCCAGCTGGGTCCTGAAATCCTGGCCCTGAGCAGGACCCCCCCTGCTCAGCCCCCCAGCAGGGAAGGAAGGGTTTGGGGTTGGTGCAGGGCCCTCTGAGGGTATTGGAAGGGGAAGGAGCCCAGAATGAACCAAAGGTGAGAAGATTGAGGTGGAAGAGAAGTGCCCAGCACAGAAACTGGTCCCAACTGGGCTGGTGGAGCTGAGTGGGAGGCAGGGACTCAGGAAAAGACTTTGTTGAGGTGAAACCATTTTCTGGGAGGGAGAGAGGAAGGGAGGGAGGTCAAGGCAAGGCAGAGCCTTGGGCAGCTGAAGCCTGGCAGGAACACCAGGGAGGAATTTTGGGAGGAATTTTTTCACGGTCTGAAATTGCAGCTCTCAGTTGAGGACCACATTATCCTGAGAGCTGCCTAATGAGAGGATGGTGGATCCTGCCTGGCCAGTTCCCTGCTGCTGCCTGACATCCTCAGGGATCCTGGGGCTGCTCAGGAGAGGGGTCGGCCCAGGTGAGCTGAGAATGGCCCCGAGGATGGTGACGGGGACCTTGGTTTGCTCTCTGTGCAGTGCAAGGGGGAGCAGATTGAGATTTCGGAGTTGTTTCATCCCTGCAGGAAATGCCAACAGCTCCCTTCTGGGCTTCCCTGGCACGAGAGCAATTCCTGCAGTGAAACACTGGAGAAGTAACGCAGGTAATTGTGAGTTCTCCATGAAGGGCAGGAGAACACGTGTGGCATTTCCTTCCTGCTAGGAGACAGAAAATGCTCTTGGACAGATGCGTTCATTAATTCACAAGGAGTTAATGGGGCAGAAGCAAAGGGACACACTCCACTTGTGCCTCCTGAGGGAAATTTTCCATTGGCAAATCCTGCAGCTGCGAGAAGGGAGATTGAGGTGAGCATTTCCCACCCTGGGTGGTCGTGTCCAGCTCTTGCTGGAACCAAGGCACCTGAATCTTTTTGGGGAGTGGGGTGTGGATCATAATGCAAACAAGGGACTGAAGCAGGGTGGAAACGGAGCCAGAAAAGGGCGTTAAATACACCAGAAGGACGGTGCAGAACCTTCATGTTTTGGTACAACCCCAAGTGACCCTCGAAGGAAGCTGAGGTTTCTCAGCAGTTGTTTTACAACTTCAGCTCAATACCTGGTAACTCAGTTTGGCAGAGGCAGGACCTCCAGGAACCATCAGGCTGTCTGCAGGGACTGGCTGTAGGTCCTGAGGCAGATCTTTGGCTGGTGGAAATCCACGGAGCTTTCCTAGCTGGGATGTGTCCGTGCCAGACCCTTTCAGAAAACATTTGTGAGTTTATGAATTATTTTCATAGAATCAGAAACTGGTTTGGGGTGGAAGGGGCCTTAAACATCATCCAGTCCCACCCCCTTCCACCATCCCAGGTTGCTCCAAGCCCCGTCCAGCCTGGCCTCAGACGCTTCCAGGGATGGCGCAACCAGAAATTCCCTGGAAAACCTGTGCCAGGGGCTCACCACCCTCAAAGAGAACGATTTCTTCCCGATATCCAACCTAAATTTCCCCTCTGTCAGTCTGACCCCATTCCCCCTTGTCCTGTCACTCCAGTTCCTGAAGTAAAGTCCCTCTCCAGCTTCCCTGTAGCCCCTCCAGGTCCTGGAAGGTGCTCGGAGGTCTCCACACGACCTTCTCTTCTCTTATTTTCCTCCTATTTCTCCATTATTTTATACTGAGAGGGCAAATATCACTCCCAGAGGTGCCAGAAACTCCTGTTTGAATTAATGTATGAGGGATGCCCTGATTTTCTCTCTGTTCCTCTAGTGAACGCCTTGGAGACAGAAAAAAAAACCACCAGGAAAAGGAGAAAAGTGCAGCAAAACCCTCTGGATCCATCAGCGAACAAACAGACCAACACCAGAAGGTTGCAGGGTCACAAACTACAGATTTTATTGGTTTTTATCAGACAGACTGAAGCAAAACAATGACGAAAAAGAGTGAAACATCCCACACACCAAGAGGAAAACGAAGAGCAGGATCAGCGCTCCCGAGGGAAACTCGCCGGGCAGCGGCTTCAGGGCACATCACGAGCACACGGTGAGAGGAGGCAGGAGAAGAAGAGGAGCTCTACAGTCTCTAAGCACAGGAGGAAGAGCATTCGGGGTGTTATCCATATCCACATCCATATCCAAGACGGATCGAGCCGGGCGCCTTCAGTTGCCGCCGCCGCAGCAGCCGCCGTTGTTGCCGCCGCAGCAGCCGCCGTTGTTGTTGCTGCTGATGGTGTAGCAGCAGGACATGGGCTGCATGCAGCAGGACTGCATGGGCATGCAGCAGGGGGTGCAGCAGGGGGTGCAGCAGGGGGTGCAGCACTGCATGGGGGCGCAGCACATGGGCCTCTTGCAGGTCTTGGGGCTGCTATAGCAGCACACGGAGTAACTTCCACCGCCGCCGCAGCATCCGTTGGGCATCTTGGTGATGGGGGTGGAGGCGAAGCTGGAAGGGAAAGAGAGAGTTTGGTTTTTTTCTCTGCTTGGATCTACCAGAGGGTGAGGCAGCTTAAAGCATTCTTTTCCCCAAATCCACCCCAAACTGGCCAGGGAAGGGCTTGGTGTCCAGAATCCCAGGACAGCCTGTCCCTGGAATCACATTCCTGTGTTGGACTCTTGTGCTTTTGGCATCTTGTCCAGCACTGGTTCTGTCAGAGGAAAACCACCCAGGTGCAGCCCAAAACCAATCTCTGGTCCCAAAACCAATCTGTGATCCCAAATCTTCCAGTCCCAAACCAGAGAGCCCAGAAAATCCTGGAGAAGCCCATGGAAACAAGAGTCCCAAAGTAAAGGCAAGTAGCAAAGACTCCAACTTACCCTGCTGAGCAGTGAAGGGAGGAGAGGAGAAGTCGAGATGATCGAATGAAGACCCCTGGGCTGGGGAGCCTTTTATATGCTCCAAAGCCTCCTCCCCTGGAAATGAGGCATCCCTTGGCAATTCTGACTCCCAGTGGATCACCCGGAGTATCCCCTCACGTGTCTTCCGGTGTTTAATCTTTACCTCTTTCTGTTTGCTCACCACCTCAATTTTGCCCCGTAATTACTCGTCCAGAGGAACAAGAGATGCAAATTTTCTAATGGATTTGCGTTAATGGGAGGGAGCTCTGAGGTATTCCCATCCGCTTCCCAAGGAACAACCTTGGGACACAGGGATGCTTAACAATGTGCCTGGGGGGAGCCAGGTGCTGAAGCAGTGGGACAACCACGCCTGGAACTTGGAACTGTCATCGCTCATGTGTCCCCTCTGCCCTCGGCTGGGACTTTTGGGGCCCAGTGGAAACTGTTGGTCAATGGGAATCCTTTTTTCCCTGCCTCTGTGGTCAAAGTTTAGGCTGAAATTTCCCCTTTCTCAGTCTTGCTCTTGGGCTTCCCTTCAGGGTTCTGGATCCTCCAACTCCCTGGTTTTTATTTTTGTTGTATTATTAAGATTTTTTTTTTGTTTTTATCCATGGAATGGATGGATTGAGTCTAAATGAAGCAGCTTTCAGAGTAGCAGTGCATGTGTGAAGGTTTCTCCCTGTGCTGGTTCCATACATCCCATTTTCCGAGATTACTCCAAAGGTTTCTGAGACTGAGGAGACTCGTGGTGGTCACATTTGAGTGTTCACGTGAGGAACTGTGGCCACAGGCACAGCAGGGACAACTCCACGTTAGAAGGTGTTGATGGTGCTTCCATGTGATGAGAGGGGCTTCCAGTAAAAGACGGCAATTCCAGGATGCTGAGGCAGCGCCAATTCATGGCAAAAAGAAGCTTCCATCACGTTCAGGAGACTCTGACTGTGAGGCCGACAGGATGGCAGGTGATCCCAGGTGACTGGGACAGGATCTGCCTTTCCAGGATGTGACCATGACCTGCTGTGACGTCGGGTGTCCCTTCTGGAATTGTCCCCAGGGGAGCATTGTTTTGGTCACTCAATAATCAAGAGTCGCCTGCAGGAAGCAACGTCCTCCTTGTGTAAACCCTCAAACATCTCCCCTGAATCAATCATTCATCGCATTTTTATCGGGTTTCATTGTTGCCCTGTTGGCCAAGACGATCCCAGTGTTGTAGTCATGGAAATATGGAATGGTTTGGGTTGGAAGAAACCCCAAAGATCATCCAGTCCAACCCTCCTGGATGGGCAGGGACACCTTCCACTATCCCTGGTTGCTTCCAGCCCCATCCAGCCCAGCCTTGGACACTTCCAGGGATGGGGCGCCCATGGAATATCCTGTGCCAGGGCATCACCACCTTCACAGGCAAGGATTTCTTCCCAATATCCCAGCTAAACCTGTCTCTTCTCCAGGCTGAACCACCCCACCACTCTCAGCATTTATGACGTTTTCCTGCTCCTCAATGCCTTTTATCCTGCACTTGGGTCAGAAATAACATCTACATCAAGTTCCTTTTGCAGGCCACATTCCATCCTGCACTTCCATGGTAGTTCTGTGAGTTTGAGCTGCAGGATCTTTTTGAATCTGTTCCTGCATCTTTTCCAATGTAGGATAAGGCCAAGGTTGGATGGAGCTCTGGTCTAGCTGGAGGTGTCCCTGTCCATGGCAGGGGTGCTGGAATGAGATGGTTTTTAACGTCCCTTCCAACCTAAACCATTCCACGATTCTGTGATTCAAAGGTGGAATGAATATTCACAAGGTCCCCGTAACAAAATGCACTTTTATAAAATGTTCTGTTATGGGATATACTTCTGCCCATGTGTTCTGCCTGATTTACTATAAATAAAAACCATCCTCAAGACCCAAGTAATGTTTTCAGAAGAGTCAAAGACGTAGAGAAGATGATTTTAATGCAGCTGCCATGTGTGAAGGTTGGAGGAAACAAATCAAGCCAGAGCTCCAGGCATTTTCCCCAGACCTGCAATTCCGAGCTGAGTCCTGCATTTGAATAGCAAAGAAAGTCCCAGCCAGGGAGGGGAGGTATCGTTGACTCACGGGTTTGCTATTTTAGGAATGAGGCTTCTAAACTGGATGCCAACCCCGGGTTTCATTCCAGGGCTGGTAGTCCAGGAACGTGCAGGGGGGAAACGCTCTGCTCCTGTGAAAATCATTCAACGATTTCAGGGGGTTTCTAAACTTTTATTTTTTGGAAGACGGTGGTGGGAAGAAGATGGAAGATGCCGCCTGCTGTGCAGTGAGTAGTGAATTCCTCTTGGTACCTATGGGAATTCCCTTTCTGAGATCAGGGATGAGCTCCTGTGCACCTCATAGCTGTCCACAGCTTTCTCCCGAGGGGCAGCTCCCATCTCTGCTCTGGGACCAAGGAGAGGACCCGAGGGAATGGCTGGAGCTGTGCCGGGGGAGGTCAAGGTTGGGTATTTCTGGAAAGTTCTTCCCCCAGCTGGTGTCGGGCACTGCCCAGGCTCCCCAGGGAATGGTCACTGCCCTGAGGCTGCCAGAGCTCCAGGGGCATTTGGACAACCCTCCCAGGGACAGGGTGGGATTGTTGGGGTGTCTGTGCAGGGCCAGGAGTTGGACTCCATGATCCTGGTGGATCCTTTCCAAGTCAGGATGTTCCAGGATTCTCTGATTTATGGAGCGCTGTGTTTTCAGATGGTGCAGCTGTGCCTCCTTCAGTCCTTGCCCTTTGAGTTTTAATTACTTCAGTTTTTAGTTTTGTGGTAAAATCGGAGCTGTGGCAAATGATCAGGAGGGGCAAGAAGGGATCAAGGAATGGTTTGGACTTTAAAGCTCATCCCGTTTCACCTCTTTCCATGAGACACCTTCCACTATCCCAGGGTGCTCCAAGCCCCATCCAAGCTGACCTTGGACACTTCCAAGGATGGGGCAGCCACAGCTTCTCTGGGCACCCATTCCAGAGGATCAGGAATGCTCTGCTTGCTTCAGACACGACCTAATTTGTGCCAACAGCCTGGAGAGCTCTTTGTGTCCCAAATGTTCTGCTGTGCCATTGGGACACATCCAGGACCTTGGCCAAAGGCACAGATGGTGCTGGAAATGAGGACAAACTCTGGGCAAAGTGACAAATCCTGGGCAAAGTGACAAATCCTGGGCAAGGTGACAAATTAAGGGCAAAGCCATGTAAGAACGACCAAAAGACCAAATGTTGTGTTTTGCTTAATGCTAAATTTTATTGTCTACAAGTCAAGAGAGGAAATGAAGCGTGATCACAGTGACAGCGAAGGTTTCCCAAACACCAAGAGAAGCATTAACACCCCACTAATATCTAATGCCTTATACAATGGCTGATAAATTCAAGTGTACACAAGACAGTCAATAATTAAAGAGAGCCAATAACTAAAGGACAGAAAGAAGCAGCAGCTTAAGCTTGAAAAGAAGAAGAAAATGGCTCTGACTTGGCTCCATCACGATGAGAACCAGAAGCAAAGGAGCAGCTTTTCACCTGCTCGTGCCTGTTCTCCTTTCACACCAGGGCTGGAGCCATCAGAGCCACCCGGGCACAGCTCAGCAGCTCTTCTTGAGGTTGGCACAGCACTGCTGGATGGGGATGCAGGGCACGCAGCACTTCCTCACGGGGGTGCAGCAAACCACCACCGGCTTCTTCACCACGCAGGAGCAGCAGGACAGGGACCCGCAGGGGCAGCAGCAGGGCCGTGGGACACAGCACACGGACTTCTGGCACACCTTGGTGCAGCACACGGACTGCTGGCACGGGTCACAGCAGACAGACTGGCACGGGTCACAGCAGGGCTTCTGGCACGGGTCACAGCAGCAGGACTGCTGGCACGGGTCACAGCAGGGCTTCTGGCACGGGTCACAGCAGACAGACTGGCATGGATCACAGCAGGGCTTCTGGCACGGGTCACAGCAAACGGTCTGGCACGGGTCACAGCAGGGCTTCTGGCACGGGTCACAGCAAACAGTCTGGCACGGGTCACAGCAAGGCTTCTGGCACGGGTCACAGCAGACAGACTGGCACGGGTCACAGCAGGGCTTCTGGCACGGGTCACAACACACGGTCTGGCACGGGTCACAGCAAGGCTTCTGGCACGGGTCACAGCAAACGGTCTGGCATGGATCACAGCAGGGCTTCTGGCACGGGTCACAACACACGGTCTGGCATGGATCACAGCAGGGCTTCTGGCACGGGTCACAGCAGCAGGACTGCTGGCACGGGTCACAGCAGGGTTTCTGGCACGGGTCACAACACACGGTCTGGCACGGGTCACAGCAAGGCTTCTGGCACGGGTCACAACACACGGTCTGGCACGGGTCACAGCAAGGCTTCTGGCACGGGTCACAGCAAACAGTCTGGCATGGATCACAGCAGGGCTTCTGGCATGGATCACAGCAAACGGTCTGGCACGGGTCGCAGCAGGGCTTCTGGCACGGGTCACAACACACAGTCTGGCACGGGTCACAGCAAGGCTTCTGGCACGGGTCACAGCAGCAGGACTGCTGGCACGGGTCACAGCAGACGGTTTTCTTGCACGGCTCACAGCACACGCTCTTCTGGCACGGGTCGCAGCAGCAGGACTGCTGGCACGGGGAGCAGCACACGCTCTTCTGGCACGGGGAGCAGCACACGGTTTTCTGGCAGGGCTCGCAGCACACGACCCTCGGGCACGGGCTGCAGCACACGGTCTTGCTCTTCACGACGGAGCAGCATCCCGTGGAACAGCATCCAGTGGAGCACATGGTGTTGGGAGAGGAGTGAAGAGTGGTCGGAGTGAGGACCTGGAACACAAAGGACTTTGAGATTCAATCCATCTTTTCATGCTGCCCAAGCCTACATCCCACCTCGCTTCCTATTTCTTTGTCTTGAGTTGGAAATCCAAGATCCTCACAGGAATCCAACCCCCTGTTGCTGTCCCAGAGATATTTGAACTCTCCTGGGAGCTGCCTGCCCTGTGCTCATCCAGAATGTTCCCTCCCTGAATTTCCTCCCCAAGAAGTTCATTTTCCACCGCTCTCTCCACCTTTTGCAAGAGGCAACAGATCAACAGGCTCAGAAAACCTGGATTTCAGAGAGAGCTGTAGATCGCGGAATCCTGAAACCATAGAACCCTAAAACCATGGAATCATAAGCCCATGGAATCAAGAAACCATGGAATCATAAACCCATGGAACCATAAACCCATGGAATCACAAACCCATGGAATCACAAACCCATAGAATCACAAAACCATAGACTCAAAGAATGGTTTGGGTTGGAAGAGACCTTTAAAGGTCCACCCAGCCCAACGCCCTGCAGAGATCAGACACCAAGACACCACCTCAATTCACTGCTTGCCCAAAGCCAAATGAGAACCGAGGATCCCTGGTAGGAGACACTCACCGTTCTTGTTCTTGCTGAGAACTGAAGGTGTGTGAGGAGCAGAGGCACCTGGAGACCTTTTATTGGGGTCGGAATTGCCCTGCCGGACATGAGGTACCCCCCAGCAATCTGTGATTTACGCACTAAGCCTGTACTTATTCACTGAATGGGCCTCCATGTGTTTAAACTTTGCCTCGTGGCTTTTGACCAACCCCTCAATTTTGGGTTATTATCAATTCGTTGTGTGAATTTTTTACAATTTTTTAATGTCAAGTTAATTCTTGTGGGACGCTCGAAGGGGTTGTTTCTGCTCGCTTTGCATATGGTAAGGCTGCTGCATGGAGATGATTAATTAACATAAAAATCCTAATTAAGATCGAGGTGCAGTGGATTCCAGAGGCGTGCAGAAGCTTCTGGATGTCAGTCGCTCCTCGAGAGGATTTTTAAAATAGAATTCCAGGAAATGCAATTCCATGGGCCCGAGTTTTGTGTTTGAATGCAGAAATGGTGGAGCCCAAAGTCCTTCTCTGGGGTGACCAAAAGGGCAAACCCAGAAAGTTCTTGGCATCTCATCCCTCGCTGCCTCATCCCATCCGTGCATGGAAAACCTCGGCCTTGGAATAGAATCATGGAATCATGGACTATCCCAGGCTGGAAGGCACCCACAAGGATCATCCAGTCCAACCTCTGGACCTGCACAGCCCCAAAAATCCCACCCTGTGCCTGAGGTCATTGTCCAAACCCTCCTTGAGCTCTGTCAGGCTCAAGGCCTTGCCAATATCAGACATTTTCACTGCAAATTCATGGTAGAAATTTGGAATTGGGTTTGGGTCAAATCGGAGCCCGTATTTTTCCAATTCCTCTTTGACGTATTTAAATAAAAGCAAAATGCAAAACTGCTCTGGAAGTTTTGCATCCTGTTCATGCTCAGCATAACTTGATCTACAAAATTCCTATTCAATTCTTTTCAGATTCGAAGATGCCCTGGAGTAATGGAACAGCCACCTACGGATGGTAATTCTGGAATAACTCCGTGCTCAGCTCCCAGTCACCCCCTGGCAGCGATTAGCGCTGATGTTAATGATCGTGTCGTGATCAGTCATTAATGATGGATGTTAATATTTATTTTGCATAAAAGCTCCAAGGCCCCACGCAATGTCCTGGGCATCTCAAGGATCTCAAATTAAACCACGACTTTATAAAAAATGATCTCTCTCCGCTCAGGGGAAGCTCACGGGACCCACGGCTGTGAATGACCCCAGGCTGTGAGTGACCAGGTGAAATTTTTGGTGTCTGAGGTCACCCCCAGGGCAACGGCTGCTGCTGCTGGGGGCTGAGCACCAAAGGATCCCCGACATCCCTGGAGACCCCTGACTTCTCCTGCCGTGAAGGAGGGGAGATTTAGGCTTTGTTTGCTCGTCCAGATCCTGGATGTTGAGGTCACTTTTTGTCACCAGAACCTTCCATTTGACCCCTGGTGACACAAAACCTCTGTTTCCCCTCAGCCGTGCTCTCGATGTTTGGCTACGTCACCATTGGAGGAGCTGGTCCTGCTTCCAAGAACTCACAGGACCATGAAGTCACCACTTCTCCGGGCAAGGTCACCCCAAGGTCAACGTTCCTGTTCACTGGAAGCCTAATTTCCAATTGTGTTCAGGTGTGTTAATGACCTTGCGCCGGGCGCCGCCCATTATCACGTAATTAATGATTGAAATTGACACCGCCTGCGCACCCACGGCTCGGTCAGGCTTGGGTATTCCCAAACACTGGCATTAGAAATGTGGGATATCCTGAGCAGGGAGGTGAAGGAAGAGAGGTTGGCCAAAACGAGGCCTTTTGATGTTGACTTTGTACGGATTTGGTGCATGGATTCATCCAGTGCTCCAAAAAACCCTCACTGTTAGAGCTGGAGGTGAACAGAGGTGTTTAAAGCTCTGCAAGGTGGAGCATCATCGATTTTATACAGAAAAATATTCAAATCAGGGCCATAAAAATTTCCCAGTTAAATTTTGCATTGCGCGAAAGGACTCAGCAGGCTCTGAAAGATGCCCAGAGGAGCAGAGCTCCATTTGTTTGGATTGCAGAAGCAGCAATCCTTGTTGGGACACAGCTGAGGCGAATTCCTCCTCATTAATCCCCGGGGGTTTCCTCACAGTTTATCCTGGCTGTGGAATCCACTGTGTCCTTATTTGACGTGTCCTCAGCAGAGCAGAAATGTCCCTTTAGGTGACGTGGAGTGGAGGGAGAAAGGATTTCTCTTGCTAAATGTCTGTGGTTCTTCAAGGTGTCCCCACCCTCACAGGCAACAATTTCTTCCCAATATCCCACCTAAAATTCCTCTCCATCACTCTGAAATAATTTCCCCGTGTCCTGTCCCTGCAGTTCCTGAGGAAAGTCCCTCTCCAGCTTCCCTGGAGCCCCTGCAGATCCTGGAAGGGGCTCTGAGGTCTCCACACAACCTTCTCTCCTCCAGGCTGAACATTCCCAACCTGTCCTCCATAGGGGAGAGGCTCCAGTCCCCTTATCGACTTCATGGCCTTCTCTGGATTTGGAAAAGGAAATAAAATGAGCCGTGGTCAGTGACAGAGGAGAAAGTTGGAAGCTGGGGCAGTGCAGGGAAGTGAAAATCTCTGCTTGAAGACCAAACCACTGCTGTGGCCATGAAGCCTCAGTAACTCAATTCCCACCTGCAGGGAGGGCAGGAATGAGTAAGAAAATTATTTTTTAAGGCTCGTGTGAGGCTGAGCCACCTCTTAGCCAGGGCCAGAACCCCCAGGCAGGTGAATCATTCATTGCTCCCTGTCCTGGCTGCAACTTTTCCTTTTTAACCCATTCCTCTCTAATGAGCGTTTTCTCCATAACCTATAAATAAATAATTCCAATTACTTATTGACCAACTGGTCATTTACTGGCTATTGCAGCACTCAGCTCATTCCAGGCTGTTTCCCACGCCAGGGATGGGTGATGAGGGATGAATCACACCGGGGAAACCTTCACTTATTTTACGCCGTAGAAACCGGTTAATTGAGGCTATTCCAAGTTCCAGACCCTGCAGGGTTTGCTTTTGTTTTGGTTCCAAAAATAGCAGCAGAAACACGCAGGGAAAACATGAACACACAGGTCAGGCTGGCAACCTGAACCCCCAACATCTGCTGAGCCCAGGGCAAGGATTTGTTTCCCCCAGGAATTCACCCCACGTGCTCCTGGCAACACTGCTGGGGCTGCAGGCATTTTCCATGGATTTCGTGTTTCCTTGGCATTCTTCGGGCTCCAGGGATTAAAGCACGGTTCCAAATCCACAAGAAAACCGAGATGCCACCAGACCAGCACAGAATCCCAGAGTAATCCCAGAAAAAAGAGCTCCCAGACCACTGAATCCAACCTGTGCCCGATCCCCACCTGGTCACCCAGCCCAGAGCATTGAGTGCCACCTCCAGGCCTTCCTCGGACACCTCCAGGGATGGCCACTCCAAACCTCCCTGGGCAGCCCCTTCCAAGGCCTGGCCGCCTTTTCCAGGAAGAAATTCCTCCTGATGTCCACCCTGACCCTTCCCTGGCACAGCTTGAGGCTGCTCCCTCTCGTCCTGTCCCTGTTCCCTGGGAGCAGAGCCCAAATCTCCCCTGGCTGCCCCCTCCTGTGAGGGAGTTGTGGAGAACAAGAAGGTCCCACACTATTCCTGCTACAATCCGGGTGCCATCGGCCTCTTGCCCACCTGGGCACCCCTGGCCTCATGTCCAGCTGCTCCCACCAGCACCCCCAGCTCCTTTCCCAGCTTTCCAGCTGCTCTTCCCCCAGTCTGGAGTGTTCCATGGGGTTATTGTGACCCAAGGGCAGGACCCACCCCTCTGGCCTTGTTGACCCTCACTGCATTGGCCTTGGTCCATTGATCCAGCCTATTCTGAAAACATCCAGGACTCTTAGGTCAGCTTGAAACACCATTTTTTATTATCTTGCTGGGGAACAAAGCAGCAAAGCAAGAGGGGAGCCACTCCCAGCGTTGCCAGAGAAAACATAAACAGCTCAGAGCTCCTTAAACCGAGAGGTTTCATCCTAAAACTGCATCACCTCCGACAGTTTTAGAAGGCTTTGCTTGCAGAGAAGTGACAAAGCTGAACAGCCACGAGCACTGGGGCGAGCTGGAAGCTTCGGGCGAGGAGTGACCTGGCACATCCCAGTGCTGGGGTCGGATCCTGCTCTCAGTACTTGGGGTACATTGGCAGCTTGCAGATGTTCTTGGTGACCTGGGGATAAACTGGGGGGCAATAACGCTGCACTGGGGGGTAGCAGGGCTGCACTGGGGGGCAATAACGCTGCACTGGGGGGCAATAACGCTGCACTGGGGGGCAGCAAGGGGTCACGTAGCTGAATTTCTGCACAGGCTGCCTCTGGATGGTGTAGTGGCAGGAGGGCCCCGAGTGGCAGGAGCTGGATCGGTGGCAGGAGGACTCGTAGTCGTGGCAGGACCCGCGGGAGCACATCTTCCTGGAGTGCTGGCAAAGCTGTTTGGAGCAAGGGATCAATGTGGTGAGAGGAGGCGCTGATTCACCTCTTTATATTCCCCCTCCTTTTCTTTTTATAATATTTTTCTTGAGATCTCCAGTGAAATGTTTCTCTCTTTTTATCACCTGCTTAATCCAGACCTGATGCACCCTCGATCCCGCTGGATCTGCTGTGCATGCTCTGGGAATTGGGGTGTGAAATCAGGTCCCTGTGAGTCAATTGGAGCCCCAGGAGCCCATCTCCCAAACCCCAGTTCCTGCAGAGTTTGTGTCACCTGAGGATCCCTCCGTGGGCTGCACCTTTCCCAGGAATCCTTGCCCCTCCATCTGCCATTCTTCACCCCTCAGAGACATTTCCCTAAATCCCAGCTCCTACGAGATCCATAAAAACCCCTCGTGGAGTTTTCCTCTCTGTCAGCAAGAACAGAAACAGTGAAATTGGCCTTACCCTCTTCAGCTGCAGCGAGAAATTTCTGGAAGCGAAGGCGAGCGACTGCCGAGGACGGTGCTGAGGGACCTTTTATACTCTCCCGAGGTTATCTGGGATGTGAGGCACCTCCTTGCGATGACACTTTAATTAATTCCGCATTCAATCCCGCAGATGTTTGCACTTCCCCCGTTTTGAGGTGTTCCCTCCTTGACGCACCGGGTCCCGTCCCGTCGGTGATTCCTAAGGCAGGGATTTTGGAAGGCAGCTCTCTTCCATTTCCTGGAGACTGACACTAATGTGATGGGTGTTAATTAGGGGCAAGGGACAACTGGGATTGCATCAGGGACAGAAACGACTCAGAAACGCTGACTCCTGGGGTTGGTCTCCCGTTGGGTGCAGGTGACAGCTCAGGATTTTAATTCCCTTGTTGTTGAGTGCCAAGAGGAAATGGGATTACCGGCTGCAATTCCTGGGGATGGCACAATGCTGGAAAATCCAGCGGGATCTCCTAGGCTCCCTGGAATGGCAAGAAATAAAATGTTCCTGATTCTTCACGTGTCCCTGGACTTGGCAGATGACTGGGATGACCCCATCAGGCTGTTCCACATCAATCAAAGGTTACTAATGTGCAAGATTAGAGGAGAATATCTGACTCTGAACTCTGTACGAGGTTTGAGGATATTAAATTTTCCCACTCCTTGGTTCCTCTTTCTTTTAGTGATTCCTCACATTTTTTTCACCTGACCTCACCAAAGGATTCGGAGAAGAGGAGCTGGAGTTTGGGTAAATATTGGGTTTTGTCACTACCGGTGGAAGTTTGGGCTCCAAAGCTGGATTTATGACCTTGTTTGACTCAGAACTTGAAGTGTAAGAAAATGAAACTCCTCAGCCTGGGAAAATATTGCCCGTTAGAGCGATTCACTGACTGGGAAGGGAAGATCTCCCAAACTGGGGGTGTCCCAGAGCTTTTCTCCAGGCTAAAGGCCGTGCAATTCCTTGCGGTGAGTTTTATGGAGCAAGGGAGGATTGCAGGAATTCCTCAGGGACGTTTGGTGACTCAGTTGTGGGTCCCTCAGCAGCCTCCCAGGTGACAAAGTGGGAGCATGTGTGATGGTTCTCCTTTTGTCCAGGCTTTGGCCTGGAGCATCACATTGATATTCTCCAAAATCTTTCTACCTCCTCAACAGACTCCCAAAAACACCCAAAAAACATCTCTGAATCTTTCAAATTCCAGGCCTGCTCAGGAAAATGGGATCTTGAAGGAGTTCTCATTGTCCTTTGCTCACAGTTCTTTCAGAGGAATTTGGGCCTTCTGTTTTCAGAGGCTCAAAGAGTTTGAGATATTTGAAAATTTATATCCAAGGTCTGAAATAGAGCTCGGAGTCAATTATTACATATTGAGAAAGAGCATTGGCAACTGTGACCTACTTATTTCCCTTCCATTTAATTTCTTGGAATCATTGAGGTTGGAAAAGCCCCCCGAGATCATCGAGTCCAACCTTTGACCATCTCCCCCTTTCCTTTACTGATGTGTCTTCTATTAATTCCCGAATGAATGTGGGAATTATTGGCCACCAAATATTGGGATACTTTGGAAATACAGACAAATTCAAATTGAAAACCCCTCAAAAATTAAAAAAAAAAAAAATCAAGGAAAAATAAGAATAAAGGAATTCAAAGGCAACGAGGGTCTCATGAATCAGATTTATTGTTTCCCACACCCAGATGAGTCTGAAACAGAACTACAAGACAGAGAAAGATTCTCAACAAAGTAATGATGCCAGGAATAATTAGAAAGGACGTTTCCCAAATAATTAGCAAGAAAAACACCACGAACATTAATTAGGGGAACACTTCATCCCCACCAGGATCCCACATGGCAGAGCCCCAGGGATTTCAGCGTGGATGAGATGAGCCGAGGTCGGAGCATCCAAGGGAGGAGCCGGCGGCTCCAGCTGCCGGGATTGGATCCTGTTCAATATTTGGGACACGCTGGTGGCAGATTCCAGATGTTCTTGGTGTACTGGGGGCAGTAGGGGACCTGGGGACAGCAGGGGACTTGGGGACAGTAGGGGACAGGGGGACAGCAGGGGACAGGGGGACAGTAGCGCTGCACGGGGGGACAGCAGGGCGTCACGTAGGTGCATTTCTGCACTGGCTGCCTCGGGATGTAGCGGCAGGAGGGCTCCGGCTCGTGGCAGGAGGAACGGGATCTGAGGCAGGAGAACCAGGATCTGTGGCAGGACGAGCGGGAGCCGTGGCAGGAGGAGTCGTAGTCGTGGCAGGACCCGCGGGAGCACATCTTCCTGGAGTTCTGGTAGAGCTGGAAGGAAGAGAGAGAGATTGTCAGGCTGGGACAGCTGCCCCACTGGGACCTCCTGCTTTTTCCTTGGCTCTTGTTTGGGATTGGAATGGGAAATGTTGTTTTCCTCTGTTTTGTGATGTGTGGGACATCGTGACCCTTCCTTTTGGAGGACACTCCATGATGGTCCAGCTCTGATGGGAATTTCCCTCCCAGGATGCTCCTGTTGGCTTTTTAAGGTAAAATTTTCTTCTACAACTGCTCTGACTTGTCTGATCTCTCACTTCCTCCATCACCTGCCAGTCTGGGAGTGAATTCCTCGCTGGCTCCCAAAGACTCCGTGTCTTTGCAGATCTGCTCTTTCAATTATTCCTATTTTTCTGTCATCCCATCCGTGAGCAAACCAAGCACACCTTGTGCATATTCAGGCCCCCAATAATCAAAAATAAGGAATTTCTAAGACAAAAGCAAGGTCTAAACACAGAACTCTGTGAACTCCTGCTGCTCAGGAGTAGATAAATCAACGTAATCCAACTCACCCTTGGCTGGAGCAAGAGGAAGAGCACAGGGAGCTGATGCTGAGTGAAGGATGGACAGGGAATGCCGGACTTTTATATCTCCCGAAGGGTTGTCCCAGGAATTAGACACCTCTTGCTAATGCTGACACAAACCCTCATATTCATATTTATCTCCTGTGTCTCGTTTTTAGCATTTCCGACTTGACGCAGTCAGGAAAAAAAACCAGCGATGACTTTTTCCTCAGCACTTTAATAAGCAACGAATTTCCCAACCTGCTTAGAAGGGAATTTTTGAGGCAGTTGCATATTTCCATGGCAAAAATGAACCTATCCCTGGAGTTATTAAGTGATTTGTCGTTGGGCAACCGGGATTGCATCAACTCCAGAGGCTTGACTCCTTCCCAGCGTGCTGCCCCTGGTTCTCCGTGGCAGAGTCACATTTTGATTGATAGTTTTTTTTCCCTGACACAAGGGACTGTAATTAAGAGCCACAACTCCCAGGGACTTCATTAGAGGGAGGTCCTGGTGACTACCTCAGACCCGACGCCTCAGCTCCGGAGGTGACGCCAAAAGGACGTCCTCAATCCCAATTTTTTTCCATTCCGTTTGCAAACCATCAGCTGTTTTTTTTTTTGTTTGTGCCACAATGTTTTCCTGTTCACGTTCCTCCCGGATGGAGGGGGTTTCAAATCCCCTGCAGGAAGGGTTTGTGTGAGGATTTTACCTCTTGGTAACCTGTTTTCAACCCCAAATTTCTGTGGGGTCTCATCTTATTTAAGCAGTTTCGTAATTTTTATTCATTCCAGCATTTCACTCTTTGCTTCCAAATTTCCCTCAGAGCTGCCCAAGATTTTAGGGCAATAAAATAGATGATTGTCCCTTTCCTGTGACTTTTATCCAGGTGAGCACTACAGGAACAACTCACAGCTCAGGGAATGAGATGATCTTTAAGGTCCTTCCCAACCCAAACTATTTTATGATTCTATGATGCTTTTTATTTATTTTTCTAGGCCGTGGTTTAGAAACCCAAAAGATTTAAGAAAATCTTTTAGAGCCAGGAAAATCGGAAGTCCTCTGGAAATGGCTGGGAGCTGGGAGTGATGTAGAAATGCTTCATCTGTGTGGAGAAAACTCCTTTTTGGGGGAGGCCCCTGTGTCAGTTCTCCGTCAGGCAGGAGGAATTCATGGAATCAGGGAATCACAGAATGATTTGGGTTGGAAGGGACATTAAAGATCAGCTCATTCAACTCTCAGAGTTATTAATTTAAGCTGAGTCTGGTTGTTGAGTTCTCGGGGAAGCTGATGCAGCCACAGAGCCTGTTCTGGAACCAGTGTCTCAGCTGGACTGGGAGATAAGGAAAGTCTGAGGTTGTAAAAAGTCCAGAGAGATCTCACACTTATTTTAAGTGTCTGCAATTGTCATTGAAAACAGTAATTTGGAGCTCAGTGAAAGAAGGAGGGTTAGGAAAACCCACGAGGTGCTTATTTGCATTTATTAGACACCTCAAAATGTTTGTGACTCTGAGTCAGAGGGACAAATGAAGTGTGAGGAGCTGCTGAGGAGGGAACTGAGTGAGACAGATCTGCACCAAGTGGAATCCTGGAATGGGTTGGATGGGAAGGGACCTCAAACATCACCCAGTGCCACCCCTGCCATGGGCAGTGACACCTCCCACTGTCCCAGGGTGCTCCAAGCCCCGTCCAACCTGGCCTTGGGCATTTCCAGGGATGGAGCATCCATGGAATACCCTGTGCCAGGGCATCACCACCCTCCCAGGGAGGAATTCTTTCTGGATGTAAACGTGTAAATAAGTAATCTGCATATCAATATAAAAGCACACAGGGTGCAAATGAGCTCCCTGAGCATTCACCTGCTCCAGAAATGCCTCTGGAAATCACTGGCTTTTATTATTTTGAAATTTTAGGGACATTTTGTGCTCAGCTTGAAGAGAAAAGAGTGAGAAGTGGTGACTAAGAAGTCAGAGGTAACAATTATTCTGGAGTAAAAAGGTCAAAGAATAAACAGACCATATGTTTCTTTTACTTTTGGAAATCAAATTTTATTATTTTGGAGGTGAAAAGCAGCAAGAATCATTCCCAGTTTTATGGGGAGCAACCCGAGCTGGATTTTGCGTGCTGAGCAAATCAAACCAAATAGGACCAAAACCAGGAACCAAATTCTAATCAAGGACGAGGAATTCGAGGATCAAATTAAAAATGGGAATAAACACCCATCAATTCAAGCTTGAGGCATGGAGAGCATCCAAGGCAGGAGCCATCCAGTGCATCCCAGTGCCGGGGTCGGATCCTGCTCTCAGTACTTGGGGTATGATGGTGGCAGCTTGCAGATGTTCTTGGTGACCTGGGGATAAACTGGGGGGCAGTAACGCTGCACTGGGGGGTAGCAGGGCTGCACTGGGGGGCAATAACGCTGCACTGGTGGGTAGCAGGGCTGCACTGGGGGACAGCAGGGGGTCACGTAGCTGAACTTCTGCACAGGCTGCCTCTGGATGGTGTAGTGGCAGGAGGGCCCCGAGTCGTGGCAGGAGGAGCTGGATTCATGGCACGAGGTCTCGTGGCTGTGGCAGGACCCACGGGAACACATTGTCCTGGAGTTGTGGCAGAGCTGGAGGGAAGAGAGGAACGGTCACAGCGGGCACGAGCTTATAGACATTTGTTCTGGGATTCCCCATTTTCTTCCTAGTTTCCGGTTTTTCAGGGGTGAGAAAGAGGTGTCAGTGTTGGTTTGGAGGTGCTTTAATCCCTCACTAAACCCAGGACCTTTTGTGGATGGGACTTGATTTCCAGAGAAAAATTCCAGAGAAGAATGGTCCAAACATCCATTTCCCAAGAGGAGCTCCAGACCCTCAGGTTCCTCGTGCTTGGAAATCTCCAAGTCCCTTTTCCACAAAACGCTATGGCTTTCCTCTCTTTGTATTTTCCACCCTTTCTGTTGTTCTGGCCTCTGCTCAAGGCCTTTATTTATTTTATTTTGTCATTTGTTTTAATAATTTGCCCTTGTGGCTAACAAGAACTTGGTCTGCAGCACGACCGAGATCCAGAGGTGAGGAGGGAGTATCCAACACTTCAATTCCACCCAAACTCACAGGAAATCATCCAGCTTCCTAAAGAACCTCCAGGGGAAGAGAAAAATTGAACTCACCCTTCCAGCAGTGGGGATGGAGCTGTTTTGGAGCAGAGCAGCGAGTGAAGGAAACTGGGATGGGAAACCTTTTATACTTTTCCAAAAGGGTTATCTGGGACATGAGGCATCCCTAATTACAGATCCCAGCCCATTTCTATCCGCTGTGTTCAGCTTCCCGTATTTTCCCTTTGATGCTCTGTGCTTTCAGCATTGTAATTATTAATAGCTCGTTAATTTCTTCACCTCCCTGTGAACGAGATTGGAAGGAATTTCACGTGAAGTGACGCCAGCACCAACACCAATGGATCTGCTCGTGGACAACGTGGATCAGGTGGGAGAGGGGTCTGTAATCTGGAAGTGCCAATTTCTCAGGGTCACATGGACCAGGAGCTCAACGTGATCGATTTCCACGTCAACAAAAAGTGGTTATTGGTGTTAATCCCTGGGGATTATGTCTAGGGCAGGAATACTCCAGAGGAATTGCCAAATGGGGCCGGATATCTCAATCAGAGATTTGCATTAACCCAAATCTGCCCTTCACTGATAATTCCCAACCTGGCTGCCCAGCGTGGCCCACCAAGGATTTCTCCTCCTGGTGCCCACCAAAGCCACAAGGTCTCGGGTCCTGCCACCAGACCTGCTCCAGAGTGGGTTCCTGTCCGTGGGCCCACAGGCCCTGCCACCTCTGTGGATCCCCATCCACCAAAACCTGGCCAAGAAAACCCAGCCCGAGCCTTTAGGTGCTGTTTTAGTCTGGTTTTGCAACGTGGTGTTGGGGGCAGTGGTATCGAGTCCTGGGACAGGAGGGTTTGAGGTGGAGAGAATCCCAGATTTCCAGAACCACTGAGGCTGGAAAAAATCTCCAAGACCACTGAGCCCAACCTTTGACCAATCCTCACCTTTTCAACCAGACCCAGAGCACTGAGTGCCATGTCCAGGCTTTCCTTGGACACCTCCAGGATGGCCCAAGTCCTGATCGCACTTCCAGAGATGATTTTGGTTATTTTCTCTTCTGATTTTACTCAGAATTCTTTAATTTCGCCAGGACAAAGTGTTGCTGTTGCTGTCCTGCTTCCAGCACTCCTGGAATGACTTCAGGGATGACGAGACAGGGATGATGCTCAAGGGGAACATAAACACAACAATGTGATGTAGGAGACACTTCAGGACCTGGATTTTCCCGTGAATCACAGGTGAACTTTGGTCTTCCATGCCTGGGTACCAGTCATGCCCATCTGACCCATCAATTACATCTTCTTGTCCCATAAAAGGCAGGAATGTGTCAACATGGGGATGGCACTGGGGATTAGGCGTGAGGCACAAGGGATTTGGAGTGATGCTCTGCTGACTCACTGGGATCCCTCAAACTGGTCCATTCACAGCTGAGCTTTGGTATCACCGTGTACAGAATGAACCCAATAAACACTTCCCTGCAAGGTTTGGTTTCAGCTGCAGTCAGACAGCACCTTTAGGGATTTTTGGGCACTTGTGGGAGGAGATTTGCTGTCACGTGAGAGAGGCGAGGAGGGAAAAACAAAAAAAAAATCGGTTTCAGATGTAAATTTCAGGAACTGAGGGCAGGAAACAGAAATGTCTGAGGTCAGGAGAGGGCAAAGCACCCATTCTCCAGGAGTGGCTCACTGTGGAAGCTTCCAGCCCCATAAAGTGTGGGATGAGCAGCTGGAGCAGAGCAGCAGGGCTGCCACTCCCCTGTTGTTGACTGAGGGGGTTTCACCAATTTATTATCCACAGACTCTGTGTTTGCCCACTTGACTTGGCTCTGCCTGAACCCATCTGTGTTTGTTGTAAACAGTGCGAGAGGGAGAGATTTTCTTGAGAGAGAGAGAATGTTTCTCTGCAGGGATTCAGCACCTTTGCTGCTGAGGCCTTTGTGGCAGGGGAAGGTGGGGACAATTTCCTGCTGGAGTTTTGCAACCTTTCCTGCAGCTTTTCCTGCTTTCCTGCTTCACTCTGCAGATGTGTGAGGAGATAACAGAACTCCAGCTCAGGAGAGATTCCCTGCCTCCATTCCCCAGGCCCTTCCCAAGCCTCCCCTTCCACGAGTGACACAACCTGGATCTCTCCTGCTCAGCCAGGAGCGTAGGTGAAACCTTGGATTGCTTTGAAAGGATTCACATTGGAGATTTTATCTCCTCTTCCCACAAAGGTTTGCAGTCAGACTCAAACCCGACCTGGAGCCTCTCGCCTGGCTGGCTTTCAACCTCTGTTGGCACAGGGTGGGTTTGGCACTGCCCGAGGGGTTTTGGGGGATGGGGATTGGTGCTGGCACCACTCCATGTCTCTGTGCCAGGCTGGAGCCGCACGTTCCCGACCCCGACGTTCATTCCTTGCTCCTGCAATCATGGACCTCGCACCTGGGATTGAGGCTCCTCGTTATTTTAATTAAGAATAATAATAAAACAAGTGCTAATAATAAGTTTCTTGTTCCTTTCAAAGGTTCAGCACAAACCCACGGCTAATTAAATATCTCGTGCATTACACACACAGTGCTGCTCTCAATCCCTCAGAGCCACCGGCCTGGTGGGTTCTGGGAGAGAGCCCAGGGATGGGTCTGGAGCGATGGGAAATCCAACTGCTGATTTTCATGGACATCTGTTCGTCGGAAATTCCTTTTATTCCTTTCCCATCTACAAAGGGGGGGGGGGTCAGAATTTTCATGGTTTATGTCAGTTTAAACCTTGGGAGGAACTGGGAATGTTTTTTCTCATTCAAGAGAGATATTTAGGGTCTGGAGCGTGTCCAGAGAAGGGAACGGAGCTGGGGAAGGGGCTGGAGCAGCAGGAAAAGGTCTGGAGAACTCCTAAGGGAGCTGGGGGGGCTCAGCCTGGAGAAAAGGAGGCTCAGGGGGACTTTCTCTCCCTCTCCAACTCCCTGACAGGAGGCTCAGGTTGGACATCAGGAGGAATTTCCTCCTGGAAAGGGTGGTCAGGCCTTGGAAGGAGCTGCCCAGGGAGGTTTGGAGTCCCCATCCCTGGAGGTGTCCAAGGAACACCTGGATGTGGCCCTCAGTGCTCTGGGCTGGTGACAAGGTGGGGATCAGACCCAGGTTGGACTCAGTGATCTTAGAAGGCTTTTCCAACCTCAATTACTCTGGGATTCTGGGATTTCCTCCGGGGAACACAGACTTTTGATGGGATTTCCAAAGCAGGGAGAGTTCCCTAGCACAAAAGACCAATCTAACCCCAGATTCTCCATTTACAGAAAGGACACTGAGCATGATGTGGTCCTTCCTCTGCTCCTATCCTCCTGTTTATGGAGATCAGGGACTTCCAGACTTCCTACACGGAGCCTGCTCTGTGCTCACCAGCCGTGGACAAATTGCGAAGCCTTCCCAATGTGCCCGTGATTAAAGAGATGCTGATCTGCACCTTCAGTCCCAGACAGCTTTTGAAATCAACCTGGCAGGTGCCCAAGGTGTGGGGACTGCAGATCTGAGCCATCCCAGCCACTGGAATGCCACGGGAAGGGGAGGAAGCTGTGAAAAGCAGCTCCCCTTAAACCTAGACAGGCTTGGGGATGATGCCAACGATAAGGAAAAGCAGGGGAAAAACACCAGGACGCCAGCACATTTGATGAGCTTTAGGTTTTAATATCACACCTTTGCTACTGGAGACAGGAGCAGGGAATGAAGAGATCGGAATTCCCGCTCGCGCGGGGGAAAAAATCCCAATTCCACCGCACTAATGCCACTTGGGGTTCTCAGGAGGAGGGAAGGGGCTGGAGGGATGAGGCAGGGCCTGTCCAAGCTCAGGGACAGGGGACAGGAGCAGCTCCGGGCCCTTCACTTCTGCTGCTGTTGTGGTGGCCACTGCACCGGCTGCTTGATCTGCTGCTGCTGCTGCTGGCACGGAACCTGGGCTTGGGGCACCTGCCCTGTCCCGGTGGCCACCGGGCACTGGGGGGTCAGCACCACCACGGGGGTCACGTCCGGCACGGGGGTCACCTCATGGCACACGACCCCCTCGGAGCCGTGGCAGGACCGGTCGCTGTCGTGGCAGGAGGAGCCTCTGCCGTGGCAGGAGGAGCTCTCGGAGCTGTGGCAGCCTCTGTTCTCACGGGAGCACATTTTTGGGCTGGTTGGAGAGAAGGTTGAAAACCTGGGGAGGAGAGAAGTTTGGCATTAGAGGAGGGAGGGCGCCTTTCCCATCTCTTCCCCTCCTCTGCTGTGGGGTTGGATTCCATCGCTGGGCTCATGAGCCCACCAGGGCCCAGCAGGATTCGGCTTTCTGCCTGTCCAGTTTGCCCAGTTTGGGGCTTCATTCCCACACTGCTGGACAATCTGAGCACCCTCACAAGTCCCCACAGCAGCCCTGGCCTCTGTTTCTACTGGGCTCCATGAGCCATTTCCCTGCTATTCCTTAAGCCATTTTCCTTCTCTCCCTCGAGCCATTTCCTGCTCTCCATTGAGCCACTTTCCTTCTCTTCCTTGAGACATTTTCCTGCTCTCCCTTGAGCCATTTTTCTGCTATTCCTTGAATCATTTCCCTGCTCTCCTTGAGCCACTTTCCTTCTCCTCCTTGAACCATTTTCCTGCTCTCCCTTGAGCCATTTCCCTGCCATTCCTTGGCTGCATCTTGGGATGATCCTGGAGGAGCAGATTCTCTGTGGGATGCCAGGATATCCCGAGCCACCCAGAGGCATCTTGGCAAGAATCCCAAAAACTCATAGCCTGGAGGGGCTCTGGCACAGCCGGGACTGGTGGCAGAGCCCTGGCAAAATCCACTTCCAAAGGCAGGTGCCCAAAATAGAGACATTCCTGTGCCTTCCTCCCTCCTTGTGTCCTCTGCTCCCTCCAGCCTCAATTTCCTGAGCACGAGGAAAATCCTCTGTCCACATCCCAACCCCCTTCCAAGGACTTCTGGGATTTCAGGGAGGCAAAAGGCATCCGGGATGCTGAGCTGGAAGAGGATCCTGCTGCTCCTTCCTCTCACAGTTTAAATCCACCTTCTCTGCTCTTTCCTAAATTTCTTCAAGGACGTTTTAATACTTTCAACTCCTGAAAGTGTTTTTTTTCAAAGGAGCTTAGTAAAGGAGTCAGGCTTATAAATGCAATTAAAATTCCCAGCTTAACCCCAACATTTCTTATGAAAGATCAGCCTGCTGCCTCCCATCCATCCCCAAATCCCATTATTTGCTTTTATTCATTTCCAATTTGTCCTTTGGATGCTGGAAAGCACCGGACTAATCCAAATATAACTACAGGTGATAAATTTTGCTTCTCAGCACAGGCAGTCCTAATTTTTGGAAGCATAAAACAACCCAAGCCACAGAGCCAAGGATTTGGCTTTCAATAACCCCAGGAAATGCCCCCAGAGCAAAGCCCAGCTCAGTGCAGGGAATTTTCATTGGAATTAAAGGTTAGCGGTTGAGCAGGGACTTACCTTGGCTGTGAAGGCTCTGGAGGACGAGTGGAGCTGAGTGAATGAGCTGCTCTCCCCTCCAAGGGACTTTTATACAGTTCCCAAGTCTCTTCCTGAAAATGCAATAACCCCCTGGGGAAAAATGACCAAGGTATTTACAAAACAGCCACACCCTAATTACCCACCACCTTCAAAAGCTCCTTCAGCCCGATTTCTTTGATTGACTTGTCAGGCTCTGGATTGTCTTCCTCGTGTTACACAGCTTTAATTGCACCCTGCCCTTGGCGGGCTGTGAGTGAAAACCGTGTGGGCGGCTCGGCTGTCTCACCCTCACGGCACGATGAGTTTTAGGGTTGCAAAATGGATGGCAAAGGTGGTGAGTTTTTGGGGTTCCTGTCCTCCCAAAACCTCTCACCTGGAGTCTGGCAGGAAGGAGAGGTCCCAGTGCCCAATCCTCCCTGACTGGTCTCGGTAGGACTGGGCTCTTGTAGAGAAAACCCACCGTTCTCAGGTTCTCGCCACGAAAAACAGCAAATTCTTAGAAAGTCCTGGTTGGACGTCCTTGGAAAACGTCTTTAAAGTCGTTTTCACCCTGTGAGACACCTGCAGGTACCAGAACTGAGCTGAGGGTCCCCTCTCTCTCACAGGCTCATTTCCCGAAGGAACAAAACCAGGATAATGAAATCCGTGGCCACTGTGGGAGGCTCTGGCTGGGAAGTGACCCATCAAACCCAGGTGGTGGCACAGGCCACTTTCGGAAGTGTTGGCTTCTACCTGTCAATTCCCCCAAAATGTAACGAGATTTCCTCAACATGAGGGAGAACTTCTTCCCATGGAGGGGGGCAGAGCCCTGGAACAGATGCCCAGGGAGGGCCTGGAGTGTCCATCCCCCTCTGGAGTCATTCCAAACCCACCTGGATGTGTCCCTGCTTCACCTGCTCCAAGTGACCCCGCTCCCCAACTCTTCTGGGATTCTGTGATTTTAAGATTCAGGGATTCTGAGATTCTGTGGTTCCATGATCCCATGGTTCCGTGATTCCCTACCCGCGTCCCCCCACTTCCCACCCAATTTTACAGCCATTCCACCATCACTGACACAGTCACCGATTTTCATTGCTGACATTTTTTTTCTGGCCAACCCCAAGATGCCCCACACAGAATTTCTTTTTGAAAACTTCAATTTTGCTCGTATTTTACTCTTTTTTATTTGCTGGCCTCTGGAGAAATGATGGGAAATCGGTGCCGACGGAAGCCGCTTGTGCAAACCTTGCACCCATGAGTAAGCTGTGAGTAAAATGCTGGGTCAGAGACCACACATCCGAGCTCCCCACGCATCCCGAGCTCCGCCAGCTCTTCCCTGGGGCAGGATGGGAGCACCTGGGTGCAGAGCACCGGGATGGTGCAATCATGGATGCAACCATGGCTTCGCAACAGCCCCGATTTCTCATTTTCCCTCCCATTCCTGGCCTGACCATGGAATTCCAGCAGGACTCCTGATGTGTTTTCACTCATTTTCCACCTGAACTCCCTCATGGAGCCACGAGGTTTTGCAGGGCAGAGATCTCCTGAAGCCGAGGGGTGGCTCCCGCTTGCTATCACTGAAACAATTTCTGGAGTTTCTATCCAGAGGCGCCAGTTGGAGACTTTCATCCAGAAGCCAGATCCGTGTTTACTGCTCAGCCTGTTTACCAACAGCTCCAGGAGAGGGGCCTTGGTTTAACAAGCACCGACAGGCTCGGGGCTGACTCCTGTCTTATCAGAGCTGGGGATGAGCCCTGTGTTATCAGAGTTGGGGATGAGTCCTGTCTTATCGGACTTTGGGTTGAGTCCTGCGTTATCAGAGTTCAGGATGAGTCCTGTGTTATCAGAGTTCCTCAGATCATTCCTCAGGATGACTCGTCCCTGCCCTGTTGCACAAGGAGAGGGGAGGAAACCTCCCTGTGCCAAGGATAAAACCCAGCCTCGGACTCCTCCCAGCCTCAGGCTGGAGCTGAGCTCTGGAGAGGGTGGATCAGCTCTGTCTCCTTGTGTCCAACCTCTGGATGTAAAACCATCCTGTATTGAACCATCCACACTTGGGGAGTGCCCTTTGACAGGAGCCTCAACAACCAGAGAATAAGAAATGGAATTTTCAAGTCTTTGTTTTGGGAGGGACTGAAATTTTGGGGTGGTTTTTGGTCAGCTGGATAAACACAAAAATTTGAAGGCTCCGGACTTGGTTTTCTGGAAGTCTCTGGGAATTTGTTTGAGCTTTCAGAGTTCTTTTGCTCCCTTGATGAAGGAAGGAAACCCAGAGAAATATCAACAATGAAGTGGTCGATTTTAGAAATAGATGCAAATAAATGATAACGCCGCCTAATTTTAGAATGGAATTTAATGGGGATGGTGACGAAATCTTGTGTAATTTTCCCCACATGATGATCTTACGACATTTTACAGTGTGAAGGATCTTCACTGTGGCATCAAACATGGGTTTAGAGCTCAGAGGATTTGGGTCTTTGGTGTTTCAGGGCAAAGTTTTCTGGATTTTTATTGAGTTAAAAGGGTCAAAATCCCCCCAGGTGGGTGAGCACAGAACGGTAAAAACCACACAATGTGATTTTATGTCTCAATTTTAAATGGGCCCAGATCTATGGGTGGCTTTTTCTCCTTCCTAACAAGTATTTGGATGAGTCAAACAACCCCAGAGAAGAGTCCTGGAAGATTAAATGTTGGGCAAACCCCACGTCCCAACCAGAACTGGAACCGTCCTCTCCCTGTGCCTAATTTAGGGCCTGATCCTATCAAAAAATGCCATAAGCAGGTTATGGGGAGGAAGCCAAGGAGCTCATTGGAGTTGCCTCATGCACGAGGTTCTACGTGCTTGGGGTTACGCCATCCCCAGCAATCTCTGAGACAGGAGCCTGGAATTGTGGCCAAGTAAACAACCTTTCACTCCCGAGGTCACGCTGTAAATAATAATCAGTCGTAAATCCCCCGGGAGATCTGCAGATCTCATTAATAATAAGGCTTGTAGGGCCTGGGCTCCCTGGGGTGGGAACAGCACCTCCAGCAGGAGCCAGGTGAAGAACAGAATCCCAGAATTCTGGAGTAGGTGGGGTTGGGAGGATCTCTGGAGATCTCCCAGTCTCCACCTGGAGCAGGGGGCACAGGGACATGTCCAGGTGGGTTTGGGATGTCTCTGGAGGGGGACACTCGACTCCTTCCCTGGGCAGCTCTTCCAGGGCTCTGCTGCCTCCATGGAAAGAAGTTCTTCCTCATGCTGAGGTGGAACTTGGGGTTTGGTTTATGGTCACCCTCCTGGTCCTGTCACTGGGCACCCCTGGGAAGAGTCTGGCACCGTTCCCTTGCCACCTGAACTTCTCTTGCTGTTGAAAATGCTGTAGTTTAGTTCTATTAAAACAAATGTTATGTTTAAGCGTGGGTGTAAAATAAATGTGGAAAAGGTTGGAAGAAACCCTTTGTGTTGTGGAGACTCCTTGAGGACCCATTTGCATTTTGAGGGAAGGAGCCAGAAATGAAAGAAATCATCCTAGTATTGAAACTACCCACAGTCCGTGAGGTTTTATTTTCCAACCCATGACCCGAAGGAGACGCAGAAAAGAATCTTTTCCCGTCACCACAGCACAAACCCCTTTTTCCAGCATTTCTTGGGGGAGTGTTGTCAGCACAGCCCCATGTGAGGAACGTGGAGATCTGTGATTGTAATGACACGGGCAGGGAAAAATTCCATTGTGGCACGTCCAGGGGTACTTCTGGGATGTGGGAACTGCTGCTGGCACAATCACTTCTTCTGGATGGGGGGCCAGTGGGTGCTCTGCTTGCACTGCTGCGTCTTGATGGTGGGGACAACCACGGGGCATTTCTGCTGCACCACCTGGGCACATCCCCCACCTTCAGGGCTGAGCTCTGGGGCTGGGAATGTCCCAATTCCATATCCCAGCCCTCCACCATAGTACCCTGACCCCTCAGTGACCCTCCCCGTGGTTAGGGTATCACTCCGGGGTGCAGCGTATCCATACCCAACCCCTGCTCCCTCAGCGATTCCCAAATCCCCTCTGTGGTAGGTGGATCCTCCTCCTCCCCCTGCGCTGCTGATGACAGGACCCAAGTCCTCGCTGCTGTATCCCATTCCCACTCCGGAACCATAGACTGGGACTGCCCCCACTGTGACATCCCAGCCAGATGTGACCCCACAATCCCCACTGGTGACCGTGATGGACCTGTCAGAGTCACAGGAGTACCCCCCTGAGATGCTGTAGGGGGCTGGCGCTGGCAGGGGCGGGCAGGACGAGGGTCTCCGGCTGTAGGTGACGGAGCCTTCCCCACCACAGGAGAAGGAGGCTCGGCCGTGGGGGTTGGAGAGGGCCCCGGTGCAGAACCCACGGTGGCTCAAGGAGATCTCCCTGCTGTAGCCTCGGTTCCTCCAGGGACATTTCCGCCAGAGACAGTGGTAAAGCTGGAAGAGGAAAGGAAAACAGCCAAAATTGCATCGTTTTGCTTCATGTTTGTATCGGGGCAGGTGGGGAGGTGCCAGGTGGTGTGGCCAGGAAAACTTGGCCAGGGCCTGGGGTAATTCCAGGTTTTGGAACTGAGTATTGCTGAGCTGTCAGAGAATCATGGAATCATGGATTGGTTTGGGCTGGAAAAGATCTTAAAAGTTCATCCAGTGCCACCTCCTGCCATGGGCAGCGACACCTTCTGCTAGAACAGGTTGCTCCAAGCCCCTGTTTTTCAAATCCAAGGACATCTGGACTCTTCCTGGGACAGCCTTCCTCTTTCTACCTCTATTTCCAGAGAATCCAAAAGCTGAAATATATTCTGAATCCAAAACCTGAAATATAAAATCTGAAATATATTCTTTTCCCATCTAATAACTGCCATGGTTTTCCCCACTCATTTTCATGTCCACAGCCACAGAGCTGCAAAAATACCCGAGGATCATCCTCGTTTCTGTTTCCAAACTGCTGCAAGAGCGATGGATCAAAGTTTCCACCCTTTTTGGCTCTGCTGTTGCAGCCCCAAAATTCTTTTCTAGAAGGTGATTGCCCCAGACACAGAGGTTTGTGGCCATTTTGGGGTCCAGCACAGGGTTGTTAATAATTAGCATCAAAAACGTGTCCTGCACATTTAAACCCACAAAAGTTGTGCAGTCCCCACGTGCTGGTCCTGCCACAGACCCGAGGTTTTTACCCTGCTCATCCCTCTGCACCCCAGCCTTGATTTCACCTTTTTCCCTAGGGATTGGATCCATAATGGAGCAAGAACTCATCCAGATCCCGAGGACTTGGCTCGGGCAGAGGGGTCCTGCTGCCAGCATGAGCCAAGGTCTCAAACGAGCCGCATCCCACGATTAGGAAAGTATAAAATCCCAGAAAAAAAAAAGCAGACTTACCCTCTTCAGCCATCGGAAACACATTTAGGAGGTAAAAGTCGATTGAATGAAGGAGCTTTAACAGCCTCGGGAACATTTATATGGCGTTTAACATGTATGGGAAGTGAGACACCCTCGGGAATGAGAAGGATTTATTTACCAAACTGGCATTTCAGTGTTTGCTTTGACTCCCGATCCATATCTGCTGCCTTCGAACCGCTCATTTCGCTGCCGTAATTGTTACTTCTGCTTAATGAGCCTATTCCCGTGCCCCTGCCCTAGGCTATGCAGGAATCCTCCAGCCCCCAGCCCCGGGAGAGGTGGGTGGGGATGTGGGTGTAGGAGATTAGGGAGTGTGGGGCACAGGGGAAGAAAAGCTCACAATGCTCTGGTGACAAGTTGTTCCCTCCCCGCAAATCCCTGGTGGCTCCAGGGGGAGTTTTTTTGGTTTTTTCCCGAGGAAAACATTTGCATATGAACCAGAAGGTCGTCAAAAGTGATTGATGCCCGGACCTGGAATTTTGCAAGGGTGATGTAAAGAGAGTTTAAGGACAGAACAGCGGAGGTGTGAATGTCCTGGTGCTTAAACCCAGCCTGGCTGGATTACTCTTTAATGAGGGATCATGCCTCCAAATCCCTCCCTTCCTTCTTTTTCATATCCTTCCTCTGGTTTGGAAAGAACACCAGGCCCCAGGGATTGAAGGAGTCTGGTGGGGGTTGCAGATCGGAGCTGCTCCAGCCCGACCCTGCACAGCAGCTCCTGGAGGCTGGACCGGCTCCGTTCAGCTCCAGGAAATTTTGCTGTGGGGACAGAGAGTCCCAGTTTTGGCCAAAACCCCATCCCCCGGGCAGAAATCCGTGTATGGGGTGGTGGCGCTGCCAGGGCAGGGTGCAAAGCTTGGTAAGGGAGGGGTTTGAGGCCTGGAGGAAGATTTGGAGCTGCCTGAGGGATTTGCTGCTGGTTTTATTCCCCCCTGCCTGGCCCAGGGTTGATTTAGCTGGTTCATGGGTGAGGCTTCCCTCTGGGTACAGATCATGGAATCCCAGAATCCCTGAGGTTGGAAAAGCCCTCCCAGACCACGGAGTCCAGCCTGTCCCCCCTTTGTCAGCCAGCCAAGAGCGCTGAGTGCCACATCCAATCCTTCCTTGGACGCCTCCAGGGATGGAGACCCCAAACGTCCCTGGGCAGCCCCTCCCAAGGCCTGACCACCTTTTCTAGGAGGAAATTCCTGCTGATGTCCAACCTGACCCTCCCCTGGCACAGCTTGAGGCCGTTCCCTCAGGTTTGCTGCAGGAAGTGGGAGGATGGCAAGGCTGTGGATGTTGTTGTGGTTTTATTGCCCATCTGGGGCATCACCAACTGCTGTTGGGTCATCCCCAATCCCTGCTCTTCCCAACCGAGCCTGCTGGGCCTGGTCAGGTCTCCCATCAGCCCCACAGATGTGGTCATTGGGTGCTGGCACCTTGGAGCACACAGGGGGGCCTACACCATGCCCAGGCAGCAAAGGGGTGTTGTGCTGTGGTTCTTTGGAATTTTGGGATCTTCTGTTCCTCCCTCACGGAGTCCAGGTGGAAAATGAAAGTGCAAAGTCTCTGGGACAATAAACCGGGTGGCTTTGGGGTGAAACATCTCATCAGAGACATTTCTACATGCCAAGACCATGAAGTGCAGGTTGATAATGCAAGAAATAAATGAATTCCCCAAAAAAAGGGCAGCTTTGAGCCATTACAACATTTATTGGATATAAAAAATGCCTTTGGAAAAGCAACAGAACATTATCAAAGGCACCCCAACACCAAGGCACAGCAGGGGAATCCTGGAGTTCTCACACAAGGGTGCAGCATCCAGGAGAGAGGAGAGGACACGCTGGGAAGGACCAGGCCGCCAGAGCCAGGGCTGGAGGCAAAGAGGTGCCTTGGCAGAGACTCAGAGCTGGAGCTGCCCGTGGCTGTTACTTCTGGCTGCACGGCCAGTGGGAGCTCTGCTTGGTCTGGTGGGACACGACGCTGGGGATGACAATGGGACATTTCTGCTGGGAGGAGCCTCCGCCGCCACCTCCAGAGCTGATGATGATGGTCTGGCCCGAGGAGCCGCCGCCGTATCCTCCTCCCATCCCGTAGCTGGATCCTCCACCACAGTAGCCAGAGGAACCTCCACTGCCTCCACCTCCAATGATGGTCTTTGATCCTGAAGATCCACAGTACCCTCCTCCCATCCCATAGCTGGAGCCTCCACCACAGCATCCAGAGGAACCTCCACTACCTCCACCTCCAATGATGCTCTTTGATCCTGAAGAGCCACCACCGTATCCTCCACCCATCCCGTAGCTGGATCCTCCACTGCAGCATCCAGAGGATCCTCCACTACCTCCATCTCCCATTATGATCTTGGTTCCTGAAGATACACCACCATATTCTCCACCCATGCCATAACCTGAATATCCTCCACCACAGGAACCACCACTACCTCCCCCTACAATGATGCTCTTTGATCCTGAAGATCCACCACCGTACCCTCCTCCCATCCCATAGCTGGATCCTCCACTGCAGCATCCAGAGGATCCTCCACCTACAATGATGCCCTTCGATCCTGAAGATCCACCGTACCCTGCTCCCATGCCATAACCTGAGGAGCCTCCACTGCAACATCCAGAGGAACCTCCACCGCCTCCACCTCCAATGATGGTCTTTGATCCTGAAGATCCACCACCATATCCCCCTCCCATCCCATAGCTGGATCCTCCACCACAGTATCCAGAGGATCCTCCACCTACAATGATGCCCTTTGATCCTGAAGATCCACCGTACCCTCCTCCCATCCCATAGCTGGATCCTCCACTGCAGCATCCAGAGGATCCTCCACTGCTTCCGCCTCCAATGATGACCTTTGTCCCTGAAGATCCTCCACTGTATCCCCCTCCCATCCCATAGCTGGAGCCCCCACTGCAGCATCCAGAGGATCCTCCACTGCTTCCGCCTCCAATGATGGTCTTTGATCCTGAAGATCCACCGTATCCTCCACCCATCCCGTAGCTGGAGCCCCCACTGCAGCATCCAGAGGACCTCCACTGCCTCCACCTCCAATGATGACCTTTGTCCCTGAAGATCCACCACCGTATCCCCCTCCCATGCCATAACCCGAGGATCCTCCACTGCAGCAGGATCCACCACCAGAGCTGATGATGACTTTGCCGGAGCCCCCTCCACCCCCACAGCAGGAGGATCCCTGGGACTGGTAACTGGAGGAGCCGCTCCCGTGGCAACCGGAGCCCTCGCTGTGGCATCCGCTGGACTGGGAGGACATCCCATGGCAGCCTCCGGAGCTTTGTCTGGAGCACATCTTGGAGCAGTGACCCTGCAAGGAACAGAGCTGTCAGCGAGGAGAACCTTGAGGAGGCAGCTGAGCCTTCCCAGCAGACAAAGAAGGAAGAGTTCCCAGGAATTACCCCTTTTGTCCCATCTTCTGCTGCCCTACAGGGATGGCAACTTTAACCTCCCTCACCCCTGTGAGAGCTGCCATGGCATCCCAGGGAGCTCTCTGCAGGTCACAACAGTTCCAGGAAACACCTCTGCGTGCAGGAAGGTTGGGAATACTTCCCGAGGTTTGCACACATGCTCTGACACGCCTAAAAAATTGTGTGGATCCTTCTGGATGTCTCATACTGACTCAGCAGCTGAAAGTTCAGCTTTCAGAGTTCCAGCTGCAACTCCCCTCTCTAAAGGGAGGGAGTTCTGTTGGCACCTCCAGTTGGTTTTTGGTGGAGCCACCACGGTTCAAAGAAATCCAAAAACCAACTGGTGGAGAGATTTCCCTGCGTAGAGGTTCCAGAAGCTTCTGTATCCACGGGCTTACCTTCAGTGCTGGTGGGAACGTCGTGATGCTCGGTGTTGGCTGAATGAGGAGCCCTGGGATAGCTGAGCTTTTATACTGGGCACATCGTGCTCCCGAGGGGAGTGAGACACCCTAAGGAATGCTGAGAGATTTATTTACAGAACTTGGCTTCAGCTGCCTCCTTCCTTGACTCACTTGCAGCAGAGGTGATGCGAAGGAGGCGCATCAGCCCCGTTCTGTATCGCAGTTGCTAATTCTGGTTAATGATTCTCTTCCGGGAGCCTCGCTCCGAATTTTTGGGGCAAACGACGCCTCAGGGTCTGTTTTAGGGGGTCCCCAATGTGTTTCTGCTGGGCTGGAGGTTCTGGGGTGCTCAGGGACTGAGCAGATGCCGAGGGATGGGGACTGGAGTGAATTGGAGCCAGAGAGTGATGGAAGGACAAGGGTAAAGGATGTGCTGGAGCGAAATCCCAGAGGATTTTGGGGAATTTCCTCAAGGACTGGCAAGACGGGGAGCAGGAGTATGTCCATCCTGCTGACAAAGGCCAGAGGTACCACCCCGATGGAGTGCCCTGCTTTGGAGCTGCCCAGATCTGTGTCAGAGGACGGTGTGAGAGTGACAAGGAGAACATTTCTCCTCAACCTTTTGGGAGCCCAAGGTCCTAGCTGCTGTGAGTTTGAGCCCAGAGATCCTAGCTGCTGTGGGTTTGAGCCCAGAGATCCTAGATGCTGTGGGTTTGAGCCCAGAGATCCTAGCTGCTGTGGGTTTGAGCCCAGAGGTCCTAGCTGCTGTGGGTTTGAGCCCAGAGGTCCTAGCTGCTGTGGGTTTGAGCCCAGAGGTCCTAGCTGTTCCAGCTTCCAGGGGTCTCAATCTCCAGGTTGGAGTGGGGAAAGCCATGAAATCCTGCTATTTTCATGGTTGCACTTGAAGGCCATCAAGACCTTACCCTTGAACTCTAGGACGTTAAACACCCCCTCTGCCTCAACAGGACCCATTTCTGAGGGTCTCCACTGGCCACCCCACCCACGCCTGAGGTGGGGATTCACCTGGATGTTTTCCCTGCTGGAGGATGACAGTTTGTCAGCACAGCTGTCCCAGCACTGGCTCTGTGTCACGCGTGTTTGGAGCCTGACAGCAGCATCCGCCCTCCTGGGGACACTGAGTAGAGGAAGGATTAATAGGGGGTTTTGGCGGTGGGGACGTGTGACAGCAGCAGCAGGTCCTGGCTGTCACCACGAATGTGACTTTGAACACGCACACGCGACACCCTTAGGATGGGGACGGGGCCACCAGCGCCAGGGATGTGCAGGGGGTTCCTTTGTTGGGATTTGGAGTCCCTCCCGTGGCCTTATCTTTGTTCTCATCTCCTGATCTGAGGTGTCACCGCTGTTCTGGCTCCCAGCTCTGCCGTGTGGGTGTTGTACTCCTGAGGATCTCAACGCCTTGATCCCTTTCCGTGCCTTCCACCTGTAGGGACTTGCCCAGAGGGACACCCAGGATTAGCAGCTTGTTGGCACAGAGGGACACCCAGGATGATCAGCTCATCTGGACCCAGGGATGAGGAAAGGCTGTGGAGGCTTTTGGAGGGGTGGTGAGAGGAGATCTCACAAACCATGGAGTGTGGCGAGCCCAAGGTTGGACCCCCTGGAAGCGCTGGGCCTGTGGCACATGGATTTGTTTGCCAGAGGTGTAGGAAAGGTGTGGCTGGAAGCACAGCTACTGGAAGGGTCGGCACTACCACAACCTCTCTCCCAGGTTAGGGAGAAACTTGGAGACCTGTGATGGGGAAAGGGGAATTGGGATGTAAAAATCTCAATTTTGTGATGCTCTGCTGGGCCCTTTTCCCCACAGTCCTGGAAGCCTTTGGATGGTCATGGTCAGGTCACGGTACCTCTTCATCTCCTCACTGCAAACACCTGGGAGGGTGGTTGATATGAGAGAGGACAAATCCCTGGCCGGATCCTACAGCACCCTGGATCCCTTTTCCCAGCAGATTCCCTCACGCACAGTGATGCTGACAATGTGGGATGTGGTTCCTGGAGAAGAACGCTCCAGTTTTTCTCCAAAAGGCAGGAGCCTGTCAGTTGTGATCCCTCAAGAGTTTTGTGGCTGATGATCCCTCTGATTCCTAATTTTGTTTCCTCCCTACCAGCTGTGTTTGTGAGATGGACAAAAACCTTCTGGGCTTACAGTTTACTGAACTCAAGACTGATCCCAAAGACAACTTCTGGAGTCCTTTTTGAGAGGATTTTCCCACTTGGAGAGGAAAGCCAGCTCTCTGTGGGCTGCATCCAAAGGAGGGTGGGCAGGATGGTGAGGGAGGGGATTTTTTCCCTCTACTTTTCTCTGGTGAGATCCCACTGGAATGCTGTGTCCAGTTCTGGTGTCCCCAACATGAGAAGGACATGGAATTGTTGGAGCAAATTCAGAGGAGGCCATGAAGTTGATAAAGGGCCTGGAGCCCCTTCCCTATGGAGACAGGCTGGGAGAGCTGGGAATGTTCAGCCTGGAGAAGACAAGGTTGTGTGGAGGCCTCAGAGCACCTTCCAGGATCTGAAGGGGCTCCAGGGAATCTGGAGAGGGACATTTCCTCAGGAACTGTAGTGACAGGACACAGGGAATGGGGTCAGGCTGAAAGAGGGGAAATTTAGGTTGGATATTGGGAAGATCTGTTAATGAGCACTTGCTCCAGAACCGGAGGCTGGAGAACTTTTCCCACGGAATGTTTTGGATGTTTTATTCCTTTTTTGGGAGGGACAAAGGAGAAAAGCAACCTCACAAACCAGTTCTGTCCGTGCACAGAAATCTTTTATTTTCCGTCACATTTATGGCACAGAGGAGCCACCTGGGAATTCACAGCACAGGGATGCAGCACCAAGGGAACACAAGGGAAGGGGATGTGCTGGGAGCAAACTTGGAATGCAGAGACTCTGCTGCTCCCAATGGGAACTGGAGCTGCCCGTGGCTGTTACTTCTGGCTGCACGGCCAGTGGGAGCTCTGCTTGGTCTGGTGGGACACGACGCTGGGGATGACAATGGGACATTTCTGCTGGGAGGAGCCTCCGCCGCCACCTCCAGAGCTGATGATGATGGTCTGGCCCGAGGAGCCGCCGCTGGATCCTCCACCGCAGCATCCAGAGGATCCACCACCGCCTCCCCCTCCCATGATGATCTTTCCTCCTGAAGAGCCACCACCAGATCCCCCTCCGCAGCATCCGGAGGAGCCTCCTCCTCCTCCTCCTCCACCAGAGCTGATAATGATCTTCTGGGCTGATCCCCCACTGCCACCACCGGATCCTCCACCGCAGCAGCCAGAGGATCCTCCTCCACCACCACCTCCCATGATGATCTTTGAAGAGCCACCACCGGAACCTCCACCACAGCATCCGGAGGAACCTCCACCACCTCCACCTCCCATGATGCTCTTTGAAGAGCCACCACCGGAACCTCCACCACAGCATCCGGAGGAACCTCCACCACCTCCACCTCCCATTATGCTCTTTGAAGAGCCACCACTGGATCCTCCACCACAGCATCCGGAGGATCCACCACCACCTCCACCTCCAATGATGATCTTGGTTCCTGAGGATCCACCACCGGATCCTCCTCCCATGCCACCCCCACCACAGCATCCAGAGGATCCACCACCTCCCATCATGCTCTTTGAAGATCCACCGCCGGATCCTCCACCACAGCATCCAGAGGAACCTCCACCACCTCCACCTCCCATTATGCTCTTTGAAGAGCCACCACCAGATCCTCCACCACAGCATCCAGAGGATCCCCCACCTCCCATTATGCTCTTTGAAGATCCACCGCCAGATCCTCCACCACAGCATCCGGAGGAACCTCCACCACCTCCACCTCCAATGATGATCTTGGTTCCTGAAGATCCACCACCGGATCCTCCTCCCATGCCACCCCCACCGCAGCAGCCAGAGGATCCACCACTACCTCCACCTCCCATCATGCTCTTTGAAGATCCACCGCCGGATCCTCCACCACAGCATCCAGAAGATCCTCCACCTCCCATCATGCTCTTTGAAGATCCACCACCGGATCCTCCACCGCAGCATCCGGAGGAACCTCCACCACCTCCCCCTCCCATGATGATCTTCCCTCCTGAAGAGCCACCGCCGGATCCTCCACCGCAGCATCCAGAGGAGCCTCCTCCTCCTCCACCGCCAGAGCTGATAATGATCTTCTGGGCTGATCCGCCGGAGGATCCTCCACCGCAGCAGGATCCGCCTCCTCCCCCGCCGGAGGAGCCCTGGGACTGGTAGCTGCTCCCCTGGCAGCAGCAGCAGCAGCCGCAGCCGTGGCACCCGCTTTGTCTGGAGCACATCTTGCAGCAGTGACCCTGCAAGAAACAGCTTTTTACTCCAGGGCAGCCACCACCCTCACAAGAATTTCCCACAGCCCGTGACCCCTGTCTAACCCAACACCACTTTGTGGTGTCCAGGATCATCTTTTAAAGACTTTTATCCCATCTCCTTATCCCAAAGCCATTCCAGCTCCATCTCAATACTGATGAAAGACAACCTTCAGTAGCACGGGCTGATCCTGCTTCTGTTTGGTTGGTGGGACCAAGGCATCCCCAGGAGATTTAAATTCATCCCAACAACTTTCCTGCCCTTCCACTACCACCCCCCAGACGTTTTTTACCAAAACTTCTGCGTTTTGGAAGCAGGAAAGGAAGAGAAATATCCCTCCCTTGGGCAGACCTGGACTTACCCTTCTCGGCTCTGACCACGGACACCTCAGGGCAAAGCTGAGCGAATGAAGCACCCCGAGATCCACCAACTTTTATACCGTTTTTCCCGAGTGGGAAGTGAGGCATGCATTGGAATGGTGTAGGTTTATTTACTAAACAACCTCTCCTCCTCCATCCCACTTGTCCTGACTCACTGGATGCGGACGATGCCTCTCCCGTGCATCACTTCCTCGGCTGCCCTGCATCCACTGCAGGTCCCACACGTGAGTTTGGCTCCTGTGGTTGAGTTCCAAGGTAGGATTCTGGGGCTCCAGAAGGATTCTGGGGCTCCAGTAGGATTCTGGAGGTTGCCACCCTCCACTCCAGCCGGGAGATGCCGCTGGTGACGACACCAGAAAGGGCTATGGAGCCTCGTTTTATTGAGTGTTACAAACTGGAGGCACAGGGAGCGATTGGTGGGGTGTCTGTGCAGGGCCAGGAGTTGGATTTTGATGATCCTTGGAGGGGTCTCTTCCACCTCAGGATATTCCGTGATTCCACAATCCTATGACTGTGGAGATTCCCAGGGGAACAAGGGTGAGACTGGCGTTTCTGGGGCACCAAAAGAATCCGCCACGTCAGTGGGACATTTCCCACCACGCCAGTGAAGGATCGATTGGAATTTTTGTTTGATTCCACCACTCTGGAGAGAGCGCAGGTCAGGCAGGCCCCACCACTTCAATGATGGAGATGAACATCCCCCCTGTGCTGCAGCACCTCCATGGATATGGACCAAAAGGATGAATTCCTGCCCGTTTTGGGGGATAACTCTGGCATTTCTGAAGAAGCAACGAGATTTGAGGCCGTGCTGTGCTCCTGCAGTCACCCTGAGAATCTCTGGAATTTGGATCTTGGTTTTCTTGCTCCTGGGCCATTTCTGAGGATGGGAATTTCCCTGATGTGAGACCCCAAAACCCTGGCTTTGCTCTGTGCCAGCAATATCAATATTTGTGCAGTTCCCAGGTATTTTAGCACCTTCTGAGTTCCCATAATAAAATCCCAGGGAACTCAGCTATTCCAGTGGCCACACTGGCTGGAGGGGCTCATCTGGACATACTTTGAGGTTGTTTTGTGTTGCTGAGGTCCCCAAGGGGGAGAGGGCAGAGGGTGGAGGGACAGGAGAAGCCGTTATAGCCGTGGGTCACTCCTCTCTCTCCTGGGACAATTCCAAGTGTCCGTCACCTGCCTCCCGTAGAACAATTCCAAGGTTTAATTCCCTTTCCCTGCTAATTGCCAGAGTAGACCACATCAAAGACATCACTTCCCACAGGGAAACTCCCTCGGAAGACTCACACCCGGAGCTGTGTTTTAGCCCTGTGGGAATGAGGAAATCCCCAGGTATTCCAGGCTGAGCATCCCAGCCCTTGGAAGGGCCTGCCTCTGGTTCCACTGGGGGTTCAGAGCTGGAAAAGTGCTGGAGCACTCCCTCATTTCTCTTCCACAGCTGCTTGTGAGAGCACCAGGAGCTCCTGCACCACCTCATGAAGGGCCTGAGCTTCTCTCACCCCTGTAATTACACCTTGAAATCCTTTGTAGCTTAATTTTGGCATCTTCTCTCTCTGGACCCACTCAGAACTTTCTTGGGCATCACCAGAATCTTGGTGGGGTAGGGAGACCCCAATGATCAGCTTTGTGGTACCTCCTCTGACAGGCAAAAGTCAGGATCATCATCACCAAGAGACATTAAATGGTGACCTGAGAATATTTACTGAATCCAAAATCTCTTCAAGTTTCGGTGCAGTTTTGCTTTGGAGCTTTATTGCAACAGCATCAGCTCGGAATAGAACCAAGGATGGAAATAAAGCAACCAGGGCCGGAAAATGCAACCACTCACACACGGAACTCTCTAGAACTGCAAGTTTTATTATCTGGTGCAAGCACTAGAAAATTGAGGCAGGAACAGACACACGGAACAACCCTGGCTGGAATTATGGAGACACAACACCAGAGGTTCCGGTCAGAACATTCCCGGGGGGAAAGGAGAAGAGAACAATGCAAACAATCTTAAATGTAACAGAGGAGGAAATGTGAGGCATCTTCATATCTTGGGCTTCCTTGGTGTCAGAGTCCTTCTGGCAGCCACTACTTGCGCTTGGTCTGCGGTGGCCAGCAGATGGGTTGGGTCTGCTGCTGCATGGACATTCCTCCAGAGCTGGAGGAGCCACCTCCACCTCCACCTCCACCTCCGCCTCCACCCCCGATGATGACGACGGGACCTTGGCCCTGGTGGCCTGAGCCTCCTCCACCTCCTCCTCCTCCACTCCCTCCCCCAATGCACACAGGGCCTTGGCTTTGCTGCCCTGAGCCACCTCCTCCTCCTCCTCCACCACCACTGATAATGATGGGACCTTGGCCCTGGTGCCCTGAGCCACCTCCTCCTCCTCCTCCTCCACCACCACCTCCAATACAGATGGGACCTTGACCCTGGTGCCCTGAACCTCCTCCTCCTCCTCCACCACCACCACTTATTATGATGGGACCTTGGCCCTGGTGTCCTGAACCTCCTCCTCCTCCTCCTCCTCCTCCTCCCATGCCACCCCCACCAATGCAGATGGGACCTTGGCCTTGGTGGCCTGAGCCACCACCTCCACCACCACCACCACCACCACCACCGCTAATAATGATGGGACCTTGGCCCTGGTGCCCTGAGCCACCTCCTCCTCCTCCTCCTCCACTGCCACCTCCAATGCAGATGGGACCTTGACCCTGGTGCCCTGAACCTCCTCCTCCTCCTCCACCACCTCCTCCTCCACTAATAATGATGGGACCTTGACCACCTCCACTTCCACCTCCTCCTCCTTTGCCACCCCCACCAATGCAGATGGGACCTTGGCTTTGTTGACCACCACCACCACCTCCTCCTCCTCCTCCTTTGCCACCCCCACCAATGCAGATGGGACCTTGGCTTTGTTGACCACCACCACCTCCTCCACCACCTCCTCCACTAATAATGATGGGACCTTGACCACCTCCACCACCTCCTCCTCCTCCTCCCTTGCCACCCCCACCGATGCAGATGGGACCTTGGCTTTGTTGACCACCACCTCCTCCTCCTCCTCCTCCACCACTACCTCCTCCAATGCAGATGGGACCTTGGCCCTGGTGGCCTGAGCCACCTCCACCTCCACCGCCGCCACCACCGCTGCCTCCACCAATAATGATGATTCCTTTGCCCTGATGGCCTGAACCTCCACCACCACCACCACCACCACCACCACCACCACTTCCTCCATCAATGCAGATGGGACCTTGGCTTTGCTGACCACCACCACCACCTCCACCACCTCCTCCTCCCCCTCCGATGCAGATGGGTACATGGCTCTGGTGGTCAGAACTTCCTCCTCCGCCACCTCCACCCCCTCCAATAATGATGGGACCTTGGCTTTGTTGCCCTGAGCCCCCTCCTCCTCCTCCTCCTCCTCCTCCTCCTCCTCCTCCTCCTCCAATAATGCAGATGGATCCTTGGCTCTGCTGGCCGCCACCTCCTCCTCCTCCTCCTCCTCCTCCTCCTCCTCCTCCTCCTCCTCCTCCTCCACAGGAAGATGATGCCATGTGAGTCTGATAAATGATCCCGCCACCTCCACCACTGCCACCGCCGCCGCAGCAGCCGCCGCAGCCTCCTCCTCCTCCTCCTCCTCCGTGGCAGGACGATCCCTGGCTCTGGTATCCCATCGATCCTCCTCCACTGCTGTGGCAGCATCCTCCTCCACCTCCTCCGTGGCAGCAGCAGCCACAACCGCCGTGGCCGTGGCACCCTCCGGACTGCTCAGACATCCCTTGGCCCTCTCCTTTCTGCTGGTGGGAACCCATGGTTTGTGTGATGGGAGTCCTGCAAGAGAGAGAGAAGCCAGGCCTGAGCACTTCCAGAGGGAGGAAAAGTTGGGTTACTGGGCCACCCTTCCAACGTGGAATTGTTTTCTTTTCCATTTTCTCTCCTTCCTCCACCCCTGACTGATGCAAAAATTTTCGACCTGAGGAATTGATGAATTAAACTGAAAACCTGGGAAGTTTTCAGCTTATTCCATCTACAGAACCTCCTTATCCACATGTAACTGTTCTTTTTTTTTATCTCAGACAACAATCATTCCTTAATAATTCCTTCTTGCAGCAGGTGTGTCCCTGCAAGAGGCACACAAGGCCATGGTACCCCAGAATTACCCTCATCCAAGGGTATTTTGAAAGGGCTGCAATGCTCAGGGATAGGGATTAATATTCCCTTGGCTGCAGGAAAGAACCCGGTTTGTCATTTGCATAACAATAACTTCATTGTACTTTGAAATTCTTCAATCCCTCTTTCAAAGGAGCTCAGTGTGTAATTTCTCCTTCAGAGACAAGGAAGAGGAACGGCCTGTGGAAAAGTTGTTCAGTGATGCAAAAGAAGGGAAAAAAAAAAAAGCCCAAAACTTCAGCAGCTCCAGGGCAGCACTTGCAGGGTTTGGTGTGTCTGTATTGGAGAGATGCTCTGAAGTTTGAGCACTTAATCCCCCCCCTCAGCCACGTCCTTGTCTGCAGGAATTGATGTTCCTGTGAAAGGGAAGGGACAGCTCTGAAAGGAAAAGATCAGCAGGATCAGGTGTCCAAATGCCTGAGGAGAAAACAAGAAGCAAAATGCTCAAAAGAAACCCCTTTCCTGTTTAGATAAAAGGGTGGAAAACGAGGATAGAGCCCCACTTTGTATTTCTGTTCCTTTGTTTCCGACTCTTTGCTGAGTATCTGCAAACCCTCTTTTTCCTGCCCTTTCCCTCAAGGTTTATTTTCCAGGAATATTCTGGAGTTGTGTTTTTTTGTGGTGGCACCATGTGGTGCTGGGCCCAGAGAAATCCAAACCCCCCTATTTTCCATGTCCCAGCGCTCTCCTTTTCCTGTGTGGTTACATAATCCCTGAATTGGTAGGAAAACAAAAAATAACTGCAAATAAAGAGGAATTTTTGAACCGTGAGACCCGAAAGCCACATTTAATCCCACATTTCCATCTTAGCATTCCAAGCCTAATCAGCCAAATTAATTTTCATCAATCGCCTGAAATCTCTTACCGTGTCCCACAGCACAAACCAGTGGAAAGGAGTCAACGGGAGTGAGGGAACGTGGTATGGGAGAACTTTTATATAGGATCTGGTCCTCCTCTTGGAAAGGAACAATGACTGATTTATTTACAGCCAAACCCAGCCCCAGCTGCCCACTTACTTCGCATAATCTCGGGCTCGTCATTGCAGAGATCAGTATCACCCTTCCTTCCACCACCTCTTTTGTTGTTGGCGGCGTTAAAATTATTGGATGGCTCCACCTACTCCAGGTAAAGTGAGGAAATAGGGAAAACCAGACACATTTTCAACCTAAACAAGTGATTTAATTTTATGCCACTCTCTGGAAAAGTCCAGCGTTCCAGAGAGGAAACGTGAGGGGGGGTTTTTGCCTTTATGGACACAGGGAATTTATTTCTCATCCTAGAAAATATTTCTGAACCACCAGATGTGGCCTTGGCGTGTCATTAAGGTGTGATGCAACCCCAGTTGTGGATTATATGTTCCTAATGACACCCACATTATTGCCAGGGGCTGGAGGGACACGTTGGTCTCCGATGAGTCTGAGGACCTGGAGCTCCTCAAAACACAACAAATGCCTCCAGAGGCAGAGGTTGGAGTGATGCAAATCTGGGAGGCTCCAGGTGATTTACGGCCTTTGGACAGTTTGACCTACAGAGAAGTGGAGGGGAAGAAACCCAAAGAAGGAGCGAAATGGTCTTTGGGTAGATTTGGAGAAAGGCTGAGGGAGTTGGGATTGTTCAGCCTGGGGAAGAGAAGTTTTGGGGTGACCTTATCATGGCCTTGCAGGACCTGAAGGGGCTACGAGGAACAGGGGGAGAACCTTTTTTACAAGGGTTTGGAGTGAGAAGAGAAGGGGGAATGGGTTGAAACTGAAAGAGGGGTAATTTTCATTGGATATGGGGGAGAAATTGTTCCTTGTGAGGGTGGTGAGGCCCTCATCCTTTAACTACAGGGGAATCCACTCTGGGTAGGGTTTGCTCCCACTTCTCCTCTCTTTCTTCTGCCAACCTGGAATTGTTCCAAGCAGCAGCAGGAAGTTTCTCCAGCAAAACTCTCCAGCTCCAGGCAAGCTCCAAAGCGCCAGAGTTGGGAGGATCTTTCGCTCAGATGGAGCTGATTGAGGCAACGGGAACTTGATTTATTATTTCAGAGCTGTGCTTGGTGACAGAGCCGGAGGCTGCGCCACCCAAGTGCCACCTTCCTGCCCAATTCCTGCCCTGGAGCGTGAGGCTGCTCAGCCTTATCTCATCTTTATCTCACCCTCCCCAAACCCCACCACACAACCTGGGTGGAGGTGACACCACCACCACTGGTGGCACAAGACAAGGGACCCCCTCCCCAGCACACAGCTCTCATCTGAACAGGATTTCATGGGATACCTGCAGGGTTTTGTTATAAGAAACCCCAAAATTATATTAACATTTTTTATTACGAAAACTTTTGCAAGTTTTTTATCCGCGTCACTCCCGAGTGCTCACACCTGGCTGTTGGAGGATGAGCAGCCAAGTGGGTAGAGCCAAATACCCACAAAAAAGGTCAATAAAATACATTAGAAAATAAAGCAAAAAAGTTAAATAAAATAAAAATCACCTCCCCTTCCCGCCCGGCCTTTCCCAAAGTTTGATGCTGCATTTCCCACAAAACCAACGTGAAGTTTAAATTCAGCAACACCCAGCTGAGACCACCCAGCTCCCAATGGGAATGTCCAAGCCCCTCCATGAGGTGTCTGGACTGGGAGGAAAGTAGGGCAGGGAAGGGAGACGTGAAGGGATTCCGTGTTTGTCTGAAAAGCAAATGAAGGGCTGTGGTTGCAGCAGATGCTTTGCATATCTAGAACAGTTTGTTTATCTCTGCTCTTGGGACCAAGGGTGCTCAGGATGCAGCTGTCAGAGCTTCAGCACGTTCTGGCACAGAAAAGATGAATCCTGGGATTTCTGATCCATGTTAGGGAACGACAAAGCTTGGTTTGGTGGCTCTCAGGTGAGGGGCACCTGGATCCCGTGGCCAGATGTGGGCACAGATCTCACTGCAAGGACACATTGAGGGGCTGGAGGAGGGACTGGAGCTGGGAAGGGGCTGCAGAGTCAGTCCTGGGATCACATTCCTGAAATTCCCCAGCAAAGAGAAAGGCTCACATTGACTGGGCTGAACTTTAGTGCCAGTCTCAGTCCTCAGTGCCCGTTTCTCCACCCAGGCCCAGCTCCTGCTCAATCCCTGGTGTCACACGGGAGCAGGAACTGGAAATGGAGGATTATTTTTAATCTGGAAGTGTTTGTGCCTCCACCCCTTGAGTTGTGCTTCTACTTTGGGGATCAAAGTTTCAATCCTTTGCTCACGTCAGTGCCAGCTCTCCCTCCTCAGGTCTGTCCATGAGAAATTATCCTTTTGTCTTTATTTTGATATTAAACCCTCTGGGATTATGGCCAGGGCTCTTTCTGGGAGTTATTTCTAATTATTATTGGGAGTGTTTCTCTTGATTTCTGGGTGCATTTCTCCTGAATCCTTGGAGCATTTCCCCTGATTTCAACACCTGCTGTGATTTGTGTCTCCCTGCCAAGAATTTCAACACAGCCACTGAGGTTCGTGTACCCCAATCAGGGCAACTTTCCCCAATAATTAGTTGTCAGTGGTTTTGGCAGTGGAACAGTCGATTGTCCAGCTGTGCCTTCCTTCCCTAATTTCACTTTTATTTGGTCCCTGCACTTTGCCACAGACATTTAAGCCACGGCCACACCCTGGTTTCCATTTTCTTCTTTCCCCCATCCTGGTTCCTCATTCTTTCGAGGCTCGTTGGGAAATCGTCGCTGTTTCACTGGGAATTTGGGAGCTGGGAGCACTGCAGCTCTGGGATAGCCCAAAGCAAAGCTCAGCTTAACACAACCTGGCCTGGCTTTAAATCCCAGAGGAATGGAGATCAAAATATTTCCAACTTCTCTGTTTAATTCCTGGCAAAGCTTGGTGGGGTTGAGGTGGAGGATCAGGAGGTTGATGAAGGGGATTGGAGCCTGTTCCCTATGGAAGCAGGCTGGGAGAGCTGGGAATGTTCAGCCTGGAGGAGAGAAGGTTGTGTGGAGACCTCAGAGCCCCTCTCAGGATTTGCAGGGGCTCCAGGGAAGCTGGAGAGCGACTTCTCCTTGGGAAATGCAGGGACGGGACACGGGGGAAAGGAGTAAAACTGACAGAGGGGAAATTTAGGTGAGATATTGGGAAGGAATTGTTCCCTGTGAGGGTGGGGAGGCCCTGGCCTGGGTTTTTCCATGGATTGCCCATCCCTGGAAGCATCCAAGGCCAGGCTGGAGCCACCTGGTCTATGGAAGGTGTCACACTGTGGGCAAACTGAAACGATCACGTTTAGATAACTGAAATTTCCGAAAAAGTGAAAGAATGTTTTGAAAAAAAATGAAATCTGAGCCTTTCTGGCAAACCAGGAGCTGGAGCTGAGTCTGACCGAGACAGACACCAGCGGCAGATGAAACAAAAAGGAGAAGAAGTCAAAATTGAGCAAGAGCCCCTCTCCACCAGAGGTGCAGATCCCTTATCACACCCACAGCCTCATCACGGGAGGGTTTGGTAATGGCAGCAAAGATTGGGGCCACTTCCTTCCTCCACACACCAATCTTTGGCCCATTTTGGTTGTGTCATTCCAGCTCCAGTCCAATTATCCCTGCCCTTGGGCTTCCCACCATGATGGTGACCAGAGAGAGCCCCAAGACCATCGTCCACCACCTCCTTGGGTGGGAAAAGACAATTTCCTTCTTCTTCCAGGTGGGGAATGAGCCACGGGAGGGTCCCCCAGCCCACACCCACCCCAGAGTCCTGTGGGATGACCAAAGCGTGACCTCGGAGCCAAACTTCCTGCGCTGATAAGGGAATTTATCCTGTGGTTTGCCAAGCAATTATGGACACTCAGCTGGACATGACCAATCCATCCAGCTCAGGGCTGTGGCTCAGGCACCTCCGAGGGTTTGGGGATGGGACATGTGACAGGATGTTCCCAAGGAAGCAGCTGCCACTGCCCAACCCACTGGCACGGGCTGGAAGGAATATTTTCAGTTTTAATGAAGCTGTTCCTGGGCTGGGGCAGCGTGAGGAGAGCCAGGACTGCCTGGAATTTTTTCTCAGGTTATTTGCACAGCAGGATCCTCTCCCAGGAGGGAATTCTGCTATCTCCCAAAACCCTGGGAGAAGGGTCCTGGCCCATAGCAGGGGGTGGGACCAAGGTGATTTTTGACGTTCTTTCTAACCCAAACCGTTCTGAGATTCCGCAATTTTGACATTTCAAGATGTCCCCCAGAGGGAACAGCATCCACCATAAAGGGAGGGAAATAAATCCTTGTGGTTTCGTCTTGGGTCACTCCCTGCAGCTCTAAATATTGGAGTGAGTCTTTATTTGATCCCACTTCGCTCCAAACCTTTTGTCTTCTTCACACGCAGGAGTTTCCAGAGCACCTCCTGGGCATTTTTTCCATTCTCTCTCCTTCCCACCACGGAGCTGAAGCATTTCTGGGATGCCAGGAGGCCTCGTTGGCCAAACCTGTCATTGTCACCCAGACAGCAGCAAGGCCCTGACTGCGTCACTGCCAACCCCATTCCAGTGTCCACCAGGGATCCGTGGGGACACAGCAGGACAAACTCCTCGGGAAGAGGGAGCTGCTCATGCCCTGGCCAGTTTAACTGCATTGCTTCCTATTTTTGAGGATCCACCCAGCTCTTTACTGGGTCATCTGCCCAGTTTTTCCCTGTGACACTGAGGCAGCTTCCTCCCCTTGTTATTCAGAAAATTACAGTCATCAAATGGAAAGTCTTAATTGCTCCATTCATTATCCTCGGGAGTCATATCCGATTGTTAATTTACTCGCCTGGGAACTCCCCAAAGGCTTCGCGAGGTTTTTGGCCTAAATCGGGATTAGCTGCTCTGAGGACAGTTGGAGGAAGGAATGTCACCAACACAGGGGACCTTCTGCAGTGCCCCCAGCTCCTGGCACCACTGGGGCCACCAAAACCAACCCCAATTTTCAGCTGCCAACTCTGGAGCGGGGAGAAGCCTCGTGGCTCTGGGGCACTGTGATTTTTTAGGATGTTGGAGCATTTCCCCCTCACCGACAGCTGATGTTTGGTTGTTCCCATGAGGATTTCCATAGAGGACAGGAAAATCAGGACCTGTTCTGTAGGACACGTTTGAAATGTGATGTTTTTGTGTGGGGTAGAGGCACTGAAAGTCTCCTTATCTTGTTTCCAAAGGCCTGGAGTGACAGGACAAGGGGGAATGGCTTCAAATGGACAGAGAGAAGGTTTAGATGGGATATTGGGAAGGAATCCTTGGCTGTGAGGGTGGGGAGGCCCTGGCACAGGGTGCCTAGAGAAGTTTTGGCTGCTCCTGGATCCCTGGAAGTGTCCCAGGCCAGGTTGGACAGAGCTTGGAGCAACCTGGGATGGTGGAAGTTGTCCCAGCTTGTGGTGGGGGTGGAATGAGATGAACTTTAAGCCCCTTTCCACCCAAACCATTCCATGGTTCCATGATCCTTAGGACTCACATTTCAGGGGCAGGGTTCCCCCAGATTCTCCTGCTGGAGCTGCACCTCCAGCACAGCTGGGTGAGGTCAGCCCTCGTCACTCCTCAGCCTCATCCCATCAGCACCACCCAGAGAGAGCTCGGGGAAGTTGGGATGGAGAGGGAGAGACGAGAAGATTTGCTGAGAAAACAACAAATCTTAATTCTTCCTGCAGCGTGAAGATTTGATCTGAACGACCATCAGGATTTTCTCCTTTCCAAGCCTCCAGCTGCTGTCAACGCTCCCACAGGATTTGAGCAGGGTAAACACAGGCAGGTGCAGGAATAAACTGATGGACAGCCTTGGATAAACTCCCAGAAACTCAGCTGTGACCCACCGTGGTCCCTTCCAGCCTCCCCTGGTCTGGGATTAATATTTATCAGGTTTATCCCCTCCTTTCCTTGGAGTGCTGCCTCATTTCTCCATCATTTCTCTCGGTCACAGGCAAGAACCACCCCAGAGGAGCCCCAGGGACCACGGACCTGCTTTTCCACCTCTCCCCACGGGCCCTGCTCCATCCCTTTATCACAGCAGCGTCAGCAGGGAGGCAATTTGGGATTTCAACAGCCGGGAACGCCGCTCCTGCTCCACCTTCCCCACCCACAGCGGCTCCGAGCTCCCCAAATCCCCGTGGGCAGCAGCTCGGAGTCGGAAAGGCAAAACCTGGCAGAAATGTGGGTGGAATTTGTGTCTTCTAGAGGTACAAGGGACTGGTTGAGGGCCCTGGAGGATCTTCCACAGCCTGTCCGTCCCTCTGTCTGTCCCTGCGTCTGTCCGGCTCCTCCCTGGGCAGCTCCCATGGCGGGATCTGGGGCTGGAAATTAGCAGAGCTCATTACCCAGCAGTTAATTACAAGCACCTCCTTCCCACCGGCTCGTTCCAGACGCCTCCAGCCACTCCAGGAATGAGTCAGGAGGGAAAATTCCAGCGGCTGGGCACCCGCACAGCCACAGGATGGGGCTCTGAGACCGTGGAATGGTTCGTGTGGGATGGGACCTTGAAGATGCTCTCATCCCACCTTTCCCTGTCCCAGGCTGCTCCAAGCTCTGACTTTGGACACTCCCAGGGATGGAGCAGCCGCAACTTCTCTGAGAGACCTCCCGTAAAATCGTCAGGGGCAAATTTAGCGTTAACTGACAGAATTGCTGTTTGTTTTCAGCTCCCAACACCCCCGGGAGAGGCCGGGCCAGCCCAGGCTGAGCTCCCCGGGGCACAGCTTGGCTTTGCTGCTGGTTCTGTGGCATTTCCAGCACAGCTCTGGCTCCAAATTCCGCCCCCCCCTGGAACTGGACTGGGATAACTTATCTCCCTGGGCTGGGATAACTTCACCACGCCGCATTTTGGGTTTAATCCCCTTGGTGCATCTCTCTGCCTCTCCAGACGGTTCTCGATGGAGATTCCTGACCGGCAGGGATTCTCTGAATGCCCCTCGAATTCCTCATCCTCCGTGTTTTTAATTAGGAATAACAAAGAACGCGGCCGCCCGGTTCATTGGAGGAGCAGGATGCTGAAGGGGCTCCGACGCATTGAAACCCAAATCCCGGGGAGGTTTTTTGCGGGGTTTTTGTCCAGAAGTGGTGGAGCTCGGCTGGACTGAGTGGATGGGGAGGGAGATGTGGAGAAAAGGACGAGCTGAGGGCACGAAAAGTTCTCCGGGTGAACACCCGGGACCTCCTAAACCTCCCCTCCTCACGGGGGAGATGAAGGTGAAGGTGAAAAACCACGGGGAGAGGCAGAAAAGGTCCTTTGTTGGTGTTGTTGCTGCCAGGTCCCTCTGCTGGTGTGGGTCACACCTCGATCTTGGGGCTCCCTGCTGCTCCCTGAATCCTTTGGCCACACGATGGAGCACAAGGAATTCTCGGTGTGCGGTTTCCAAACGCGCACGGAACGATTTAGGGGAAATTTGGTTGGGATTTTGTGGTGGACAGGGTCGCTCACATCCTTTTTTTGGGGTTTTTTTGGGGGTTTTTTCCGGCAGTTTGATGTCCTGCTCTGCCCTGGCAATTCCAGCGCCTGGCACTTACTGATTCCCTGTTTTTGTCATCCCCCCGGCTTTTTCCTGAGTTGATTTAAGATCCACTCTGGGGATCTGGGTGGTTTTTATCAGCCCCGGTGGGAGTAGAGTTTGTCTTTGCATGATTGATGGAAAACAGGGATTTTCAGCTCTCAGTCAAGTGAATAGGGATGTAGAGGGGAAAAAAAAAAAAAATTAAGAAAGGAAGTAGTTTGATGCAATAGAGGTTTTATTGTGGGTGTTGGGGATGTGACAGAGAGAATAAAATAATGCAAACTATTCAGCAAACTCTCTGATATTTAATATATTCATTATATTTAAGGAGTTTTTATTATTCTATTTAAGGAGTAAATGCTTTGAGAGTGAATTGCTTGATGTGGGCCCCCCTTGACTTGAAAGTCAAATTCTGCTTTTCACCATTTTCCATGTTTTTGGTCTTATTTCTGTTAGTTTCATAGACAATTAAAATCCCAGAATCCCTGAGGTTGGAAAAACCCTCCCAGACCATCAGCTCTGACCTGTGCCCAATCCCCACCTGGCACTGAGTCCTGGGACACCTCCAGGGATGTGACTCTGCCACCTCCCTGGTCAAGAAAACCCAGATTTCTTTACAAATTTCCCTCTGGAACAAAGTTGGGAGCAGAAAAAAAGTTTATTTTTTAGCAGCATTGGCACGGGGGTGGCACTGAGGCCACTTGGATGTGGTGTCATCCTTGTGAGTGGCCAAACTCACATTTTCTTCACACAACCATGGAAATCTCCTCGTGCCTCGGAGAGCTGAGCCCAGTGGAGATAAGGGAGGGAGATAAGAAAGCTACGAGACCCCAAAATCGAATATGGAGAGGATTAAATAAGGGCTGGTTCCTAAAGGTGCCAGAAGGCTCCCAAAGGTGCCAAAGGTTCCTAAAGGTGCCAGAAGGTTCCTAAAGGTGCCAGAAGGTTCCTAAGGGTGCCAAAGGTTCCTAAAGGTGCCAAAGGTTCCTAAAGGTGCCAAAGGTTCCTAAAGGTGCCAGAAGGTCCCTAAAGGTGCCAGATGGTTTCTGAAGGTGCCAGAGGTTCCTAAAGGTGCCAAAGGTTCCCAAAGGTGCCAAAGGTTCCTAAAGGTGCCAAAGGTTCCTAAAGGTGCCAGAGGTTCCTAAAGGTGCCAAAGGCTCCCAAAGGTGCCAGAAGGTTCCTAAAGGTGCCAAAGGCTCCCAAAGGTGCCAGAAGGTTCCTAAAGGTGCCAAAGGTTCCTAAAGGTGCCAGAAGGTTCCTAAAGGTGCCAGAGGTTCCTAAAGGTGCCAGATGGTTCCCAAAGGCGCCCAGGAGTGGTTTCAGCAGGAGAAGCGTTGTGTTCGTGGGAGCTGCCGCTCAGTGCTGGATGTTCTCGGGGTTCTTCACACCCTGGTTGTGCCCTGGGCACCCCGGTGAGGTTTTACTGCCCACACTTGTACTGGTAACTGTTGGACCACTGGTAGGAGTAGGGCCAGGAGCCGTCCTGGCACACGGGGGCCGGGGCACACACCTGGGGACACCTCCTGAGCACGGCCTGCCCGCAGCGGGGCACGCACAGCTCCCTGCCCTGCACCAGGGGCTGCGGGAAGGGCACAGAGCAGGGATTCAGACACCTGGAGCTGCTGCAGGACGAGGAGGAGGAGGAGGAGTGGTGGCCTTCCACCACGTGGGTCTCCACGCAGCCTGGCTGGCAGGGCCCAGGGCACCGTGGGCTCGCCAGGGTTTTCCTCATGGTGCAGACTTTGGTCCCTGTGGGGGCACAGGGAGAGCAGGACCCACAGGTCACCACGCCAGGGCTGTGGCACTGCTGGGTGAAGGTGGGTGCTGGGCATTTCATCCCGCTGGGAATGTAGCACTGCTGCTTGTACTGGTACCCGTAGTAGGACATGGCGCTGCAGGATCCTGGAAAACACGGGAGGGAGGGGAAGGAATTCCCTGCTGGGCTCTGGCACAGGAATTTGAGCTCTGGCTCTCAGCCCTGAGCTCTCCGTCCAAATCCCATGGCAGGGACACCTCTCACTGTCCCAGGTTGCTCCAGCCTGGCCTTGGATGCTTCCAGGGATGGGGAATCCGTGGAATAACCCGGGCCAGGGCTTCCCCACCCTCACAGGGAACAATTCCTTCCCAATATCCAACCCTTATTTCCCCTCTGTCAGCCTGAGCCCATTCCCTGTGTCCTGTCCCTGCATTTCCCAAGGAGAAGTCGCTCTCCAGCTTCCCTGGAGCCCCTGCAAATCCTGGGAGGGGCTCTGAGGTCTCCATGGGCTGAACATTCCCAACATTCCCAGCCGGGCAGACTGATCCAAATCTGGGTAATTATCACCTGAACTACTGAAATAAGTGGCCTGTAATAAAAGAGAAGTGTAGAATTCAATTTTAACAAAGCAAAGAAAACATACGGATCAAAGAAGAAGATGGAGAAACATCGCATCCCAAATTGGGCGAGGTTCTGTAAATCTCAGGCTCTACTTTAAACCCCTTGATCTGTCCCTGCCTTTAAAAAAAAATAGCAACAAACCCAAGAAAGAACCTCTAAAAGAACAAGCCTCTTAATTCCCAGTGTCAGGCTATTCCTGCAGGATCCAGATTCCAGTTGCAAGTCCCAACAAAATGATATTTTCTTAGGAATAGAAATAGGGAAACAACTTACCGAGCTCACGGTGGAGAGTAAGGACTGGATGGGAAGCTTGGAAATGGGGGTTTTTATATGGAGTTTTTATAGTCCTTCAGACTTCATGGAAAACCTGAGCCACTGAGTATCAAATCCTAATAAACCACAGGAGGGAATTTGTTCATGTGCAACTTTTTCACTGGCTGTAATTATTTTACTCACTTGGGCTCATTAATGCATTGCTATCCCCAAATCCCATGAAAAAACACCTCACACCCTGTGGGTTCTTTCCATTTTAAAGTTTATGGGGAGAAGGAAAAGCCGCCTTTTATCCCATTGACCTCGTTAGGTGCCTAAAGAAATCCGTCTCTGTCCTCCTAAAGCTCCTTTTGTTGGAGTCACAACTGGGGAGCAGCAATTGATGGTTCTCACTCTGTTTTTCCTGCAGAAAGGCAGCTGGGACACTGAGGAATGAAGCTTTGGAAAGCAGGATTGGGACAGATGTACCCAAGGCTGGCACTGAGCTGCTCTTGGTGTGACTGATCCTGTGCTCCTTGAATTTTGTAAGAGCCATTCCCTGACTTTGCTCCAAGCCCCATCCAGCCTGGCCTTGGACACTTCCAAGGATGTGGAATCCATGGAATAACCTGTTCCATGGCCTCCCCACCCTCACAGGGTGGAATTCCTTCCCAACGTCCCATCTGGGCCTCCTCTCTGTCAATCCAAACCCATTCCTCATTATCCTGTCACCACCTGCCCTTGCAAAACTTTTCACCCCAGCGATAACAGAACAGGGAATTCTTTCCTCATGACCCCGTTGTCCCACCCTACGATGATCCCAACAGCTCTGGGATCATCCCAACAGCTCTGCTTTGCACCCAGAGCTCGGCTCCATCCCTGTGCCTCGTGCTGGGCCCTCGGAAGGGATCCTGCTGCCGATGCGTGATTTCATTAGGGTAATTAGCAGCCTTTGATGTGCTGAGACGCGGCCCTGAAATTGACTCTGTGCTGGCGTTGTTCGTAATGGGGCTGAGCCAGGACAGCTTGGCTCGTGTCAGGCATTAATGAGCATTTGTGAGGGGTTTACGAGGTCCTGTTATGAAGGTGTTGTTTAATGTCCTGTCAGTGCTGCTCCTGCTTTTTGAGCCAGCTCAGCACACCAGGAGTGTCTTCATTAATCAGTAGTGTCCTTATTTATCACCAGAGTGTCTTCATTTATCACTAAAATTTATCAGTGGAGCAAAGCTGAGTTTTGGGGTGAGAACAGGCCCTGATAAAGGTCTTTTTCCCTCTTTCCAGCTCTGATCATCCCTTTAAAAAAAAAACAAAACATGTGGATGTGGTGGTTTAGCTCTGATTTTATGTATCGATTAAATATATTACATATTTATGTATTGGAAAGGGGAGTAAAAATATCAGGGAATCGTGGAATGGTTTGGGTGGGAAGGACCTTAAAGAAAATCTCATTCCATGGGCATGTGGGAGGTGGAATTCCCTCTCCAAACTCCTGACAGGAGGTTGGAGCTCTGCTCCCACGGACCGAGAGGGAACGGCCTCAGGCTGTGCCAGGGGAGGCTCAGGTTGGATAATTGGGAAAATTCTTCCTGGAAAGGATGGTCAGGCTTTGGAAGGGGCTGCCCAGGGAATTTTGGAGTGGCCATCCCTGGAGGTGTCCAAGGAAGGACTGGACATTGGTCTGGGTGACCAGGTGGGGATTGGGCACAGCTTGGACTCGATGACCTTGGAGCTCTTTTCCAACCTCAGGGATTCTGGGATTCTGTTTTTGGTGTTTGATTGGTGTCAGGGATGGGTTGCATCCCTGCTCCCTGCTTTTTTGAACACTTTGCCCACACTGGTGTCCTCCGGGATCTCCCTGCTTCTGGGCTCAACTCTTGCTCGATCCTTTCAGTTTTATCTTTACAAAGCCGGTGATTTTTGTGCTTTTCATCTTTACCTTCAGAGGAGTTGGAATTTGCTCCTTCAGCCTGTTTAAGCTGGTAAATTGAGCTGACACTGCTCTGTCGTGTTCCTCGCTCAGGTGCTGAGTTTTGGCCACGTTTCATCTGTTGATTCATCACTTTTATTTCCTGGTTGTGTCTGAGCTGTTAAAACTCCTGTTAACAACGATACAATGACAACATCAGGACACTAATGAGCTTTTATGATGTGTTTGGAAACACTTCCAGAAAGCCTTGATATGGCTCTTGTCAGGGTTAATGTTCATGTTCACAAAAATCCACCCTGCAGTGACAGGAGCCCCGAGCAGAGGGAACAACTCCCAGCACTGTGGATTCCTCCCACGCTGGAGTAAAAATCTTCATTTTCAATTATTAATAAATCCCGAAAATAAGATTAAACATTTAATTTTATCTTCAGCTGGCTAAAGCCAGTAATTAGGTATTAATTCCAATGTTTTTGACTTTGGGGATAAATTGCTGGCCAATCTAAGCTGAGGTGAAGGTGGATGTTGCAATTCCCATGGTTATCTTCCATTATTAGTTGTGGGTGTCCCACCCCTGGAAGCGTCCAAGGCTGGGATGGACGGGACTTGGAGCAACCTGGGATAGTGGAAGGTGGAATGGGATGGTCTTGGAAGTCCCTTCCAACCCAAGGGGGAAGGCTTTGAGGTCAGGTTTAATAAAAGAGAGCAGAAGTAGGAAAATGCTTTTGTTTTTAAACCAAATGGAACCAGAATGGAGCAGTTGGTGGGAGTGTCCGTCCAGCTCACGCCCGTGCCATCCTTGGCATCCCTGACTCCACTCCTGGCTGTCCCAGAGCCTCCTCCTCAGGTTTAGCAGGATGATAACCCCAACCAGCAGCTGGGATTCATCAGCAATTGGGATTCCAGAGGCGTCTCCCACTTGTTGTTCCAACGGCGTTGGGTGCCCTTTGATTGGAGAAGTGACTCCCTGGAAAAAATGCCTGACAAGGTCTTGCCTCGGTCACACCCCATTTATGGCCTTTTTGCCATTCCCCAAATCCAGTCATGATTTCTGGTTTTGAAAATATGGGGTATTTAACGTGATATAAAACGTGGTCTTGCTTTTCTTTCTGTTTTATTGTTAAAATGTGTAAAGGAATCGTGCGCTCGTTTGAAATCAGGTTGAAAGAGGTGTCCTGACTTATTTGGGTCTATAACTATGAAATTCAGGATTTTTGCAGTGTGCCAGAGCTTTGATCAGACTTCTTATTAGTCTGAAGAACCCTGAACACAGATTATCCCTCTTCCATCAAATATTTCATCCAAGAACCCAGAACTCCGGTTTATCCCTCACTTTTTCAGCCCTTCCTGGGCTGAGTCAAGGATATTTTTATCCAGAAAAGTGTTTGGGTCCCCCCTGCCCAGGAATGAGTCCATCTATGGAGAAGATCAAGCCTAAACCCCATAAACCTTTTGCCTTTGAGACGCAGAGACAAAGAATCCCCTCTCTATAAAGCTGAAATTGCAGAGTGGGGAAGGCAGTAAAGGACAGGTCATGCGGGACAGAAGGACAAACCAGTAATTAGCAAGAGTGATTTATCTAAAACAATTGGCATCCATTAACAAAGTTGGATCTTGAAAGAATCGTGGTTAGTAATTGATTAGGAAGTTCTTCACGTGGGTGGTTCATGTGCTGGGCACTCTGGGGTTGGGTATAAAAATGCTCGACCTCACATCTCGCACGATCATTTCTCTTCTCTCACTTCTCTTGTGCTGTAGGTAAGTGAATTCCTGAATTCCTTAACTCCTGAATTCCTTCTCTCACCAAGCCTTTGAGTGTGGTTTTGGGATCTGTCTGACATTCTCCTGGTGGAAAGCACCAGATGTGACACTTGGTGCTCTGGTCTGGTTGAGAATTGATGGTGGGGATTGGTCACAGGGTGGACTCGGTGATCTTGGAGGGCTTTTCCAACCTCAGTGACTCTGGGATTGTGTAAATGAATCCATTTGTGACTGTTCACCCACTGGGAAATGCAGATCTGGGTGAGATCGAATTAATATTCCATGAGAACTCTTTCCCCTCGTGCTCAATACACGATTTAGGGATGCATTTTAAGTGCCGAGCTATGAGAATTCTCCCTGTCCCTTGAGTCTCTTCATAGCCTTTTATCCTCATGTTCGATTATGAAACTGATATGAATTTGTGTTTCATTTTCCTGCTCTTCCCTTGCCCCACAGATCCCCACCCCTCAGCCATGGTTCACTCCCTGAGCCCCTGCACCGACGGCAGCGCCTCTCCCTGCGGGGTGGCCGTGCCCCAGCCCGTGGCTGACTCCTGCAACGAGCCCTGTGTCCGGCAGTGCCCCGACTCCACGGTGGTGATTTACCCTCCCCCTGTGGTCGTCACCTTCCCCGGGCCCATCCTCAGCACCTTCCCTCAGCAGAGCGTCGTGGGATCCGCGGGAGCCCCCGAAGTTGGAGCTGCTGTAGGATCCGGTGTTGGAACCGCTGTTGGAGGTGGTTTTGGTGCTGCCCGAACCCCTGGAGCTTCCCAAGTTTATGGTGGGGCCAGGTGGGCCCGGGGGTATCCAGTTGGGAGCTGCAGACCCTGCTGCTAAAGCCAAGGAGTGGCTGCTGGAAGATGATGACCAGCAGGATGTGGATCCACGGCTGAGCTCCTGGGCACAGCACTTAGGGAGAGTTGAACATTTGGGGCAGAGTTGAAAGCATTGGGGGATGTTTGAACCCCTCAAAAATCCATTTCCATCCTTCTCTTCCCCTTCCTGATTTTCTTTCTCTAAAGCTTTCCTCTCTTTCCAAGCACTCTGTTCTCAAAGCTATGGGCTGTTCCTTGGGGGCTTGTAGGGATTTTTGTGGCTTCCCACTGACAGTAGGTTTAGATTAGATTTTAGGCAGAAATTAGGAGGAAATTCTTTCCTGTGAGGCTCTGGCACAGGTTGCCCAGAGAAGCTGTGGCTGCCCCTGGATCCCTGGAAGTGTCCAAGGCCAGGCTGGACAAGGCTTAGAGCAAGCTGGGATAGTGAAAGGTTCCCTACCCATGGCAGGGGTGGAACAGGATCATCTTTAAAATCCCTTCCCACCCAAACCATTCTGTGCTTCTGTGACTGTGGCAACGTCAAGGATCTGGTACGAGATCCACTTTAGATCCATTTTCTAGCACTTTCCATGGTTACTGGTGGATAAAAAAGGTTCTGGAGTGCCCCAGCCCCTGCTCTGCTGCTGTGCCAAGCGATCAGGGCTGGGTATCACCACAGGAGAAGCAACTCCACACATTCCCTGAGTCACCCTGGACCAAACCACGGCTTGTGGGCAATTTGTAACCTGTGCTGTGTCTCACCTCTTCTTCCTCATTAAACCAGACATTGCAGCAGGCTTATTGGCGTGTCTCTGTGTGTTCCCTGTCCTTGTCCTGCTGATCCCATCGTCAGGATAATGAAATTCCTGAGGAATCTGGCCAAGGTCTGTGGGTGCATCTCCTTTGCACAGCCACAGCTGTCCCCTTCCTTTCCCACATTTCCAGTCTCTGTGGAGATTTTTGCTCAGTATTGGCTTTTCTGGCACCTGCTCCTGGTGTCCTCAGGCTCAGCCTCCCCATCTTGGCACGAACAGAGCACAGGATTGGAAAAGCCCTCCAGGATCATCGGGTCTGAGTTATGCCTGATCCCCCTGTGGTCATCCAGACCAACGTCCAGGAATTAACTGGACACCTCCAGGGATGGTGACTCCAACCCTCCCTGGGCATCCCCTTCCAAGGTCTGACTGCCCTTTCCAGGAGGGATTTTCCCAAATATCCAACCTGAGCCTTTCCTGGCACAGCCTGAGGCTGTTCCCTCTTGTCCTGTCCCTGTTCCCTGGGATGAGTTCCCAAATCCTGCCTGGCTGCCCCCAGGAAGACCCAGAAATTCCCTCTGGAGCCTCCTTTTCTCCAGGCTGAGCCCCCCTCAGTTTCCTCAGGAGTTCTCCAGACCCTTCTCCTGCTGCTCCAGCCCCTGAATATCTCTCAGGGTAACCTGGATGTGATGGTGATGCTCCCTCATGGAACTGAGCATTTCTTCAGGAATAAATCAATAATAAACCTTTCCCAAGCTCTCCTGGCCGTGTTTGAAGTATTATGTAGAGTGTGAGCAACAGCACCAGTGTCACTGAGGATTGCAAGGTGACACAGAAATGTAGGATTATTCTGGGATAGTCACTCTTTGGGGAATTATTATCTTTACATGGAATGAAATCAAAGTTTCCCAGGCACTGTAATAATGTGTAATAACGTTGGTGAGCCCTGGAGCAGGTGATTAAACCAGATTCTCCCCGACCACATAAACCCAACAAAAGAGAAATCCCCTAAACTGCAAAAGCCAGGGACCTTTACTGTTGGGCTGATGGAGTGTTTGGGAATGAGCTGCAGTTTATTGGGGCTTCCAAAGATGTTCTTTTATGGCCTAAGTTGAGATCTGCATTTACCACAAACCAGAAATGTCAGTGAAACAATGAAATTCTGCCAGTGGGTCTTGATAGAACTATCTCAGATACATTTTTATTCATTTGGATATAAAAGCTGCTCATGGGAAATGCCCTTTTGAGGACCAAAGATATTGAGTATCTCACGAAGAAGATTTAATGCCTTTTTAAGATAGAAGCATTTGCTAATAACTCTTAGGTTCATTATTGAGCCTAATTATTGGGGTGAACGATAATCGTGAATTAACAATATCCATCTAAATATGGTGAATTTTGAAATTCTTGTTTCTGTTGTTGTTTCAAACAAAGCCAATTTTTTTCCTGTGTCATGTCCCACTTTCCCTTTGCACTCTTCAACAAATAATTTGAAAAATTAGTCCAGTTTTGGCAATAATCAGGAGCCCAACTTCTCATTTGGGACAGCTTTAGTCTTTAGGGAGGATCCTCAGCCTTCCAGGGAATCTTCATGCTGGCAGCTCCTGTGGCATCACCCCTGTGGTTGGTTCCCAAGGGAACATTTAAATGGATAATTCCCCAGTAAATCCATCCTGCTGGAGGCTGGCAGTTGGGAGTTGGAATGGAATCACAGGAGTTGGTTTTCTGTTAGTTAAATTACCCGGCTGTTGTCTGTTATGATAATATTGCAGTCAGGCCACAAATTCATCATCCAACTTTTCCTAAACCTCGGGGCATGAACGAATTCCAGGTTTAGGATCTGAAAGGGGCCTACAAGGAAGTTGGGGGCGAGCTGATGGTCAGGAACTGGAGTGGTGGGGCACAGGAGCTGCCAGCATGAAGATTCCCTGCAACGACAGACTCCAGATGTTAGGGACTGTCACCACATTTCCATCTCAATGGCTCCTGCCCTGACTCATTTCTCCCACTAGAAGGAAAAACCTTGACTAACCCTTGACCTTGGCTATACCCAAATATTTCACCAGAAAGAGGCATCGCTTGGTTGATTTTTATCCCCAGAGAGACTCCAGGAGCAAAGCTGGGCTTTGTGCTTGGGCAATAAATCACAAAAACCAGAGATTGAGGGGGAGCCTCGTGGTCGGCCAAGGCAGGAGGTCGGTGGCATTCAAGGTTAAAGACACCTAAAAGACCAAAGGCAGCCAAGCCATGACCATCTTCTGGAGGGCTCAGCTCCTCTGCAAACGGAGCAGCCGGTTCTTCAGGGAGTTCCAGTCAGCCCCTGCCGTGTCACCTCAGGAGACTGAGGAGCCCTGATTTAGATTTAGAATACCAAAGATGATTTAGCTTTAGAATACTAAAGATGATTTCGGTTTAGAGCACTAAAGATGATAATGTGGCACAGAACGAGGTGGTTCAACAAGCAGAGCCCAGACAGAGCTGCCTGGATCCCCTGTGAGCCCAGTTCCACATCAAAGACATCAGCTGGAGTCACAAATGTTACTGCAGAAGTGGCTGTGAGGGGGCAACTCTGGGCTGATTTCCCAGCGACAGCCACGGCCACCCCTCCTCTTGCCATGGTGGCCTCCTGCAGAAGCAGTTCTGCGTTTCCCAGCTCTCAAAGAGAAGTGGAGGAAAGACTCAAGAAAATAATTAAGGGAGGAGGTTGGAGAAGCCATTCCATGGGCAGAAAACCAGGAGCAGTCAGCAGAAATGCTGTTCCTCCAGCCCAACCTCCATTTCTTTCCATCGTGCCATTGATTTCCCTGAAACTCTTTGACCAGGAACCAGTTCCAGGTAGCAGAGATGAGCTCCACAGCTCCATTTCCATCTCTGGGAAGGGGCAGCCCCAGACAAGAGTTAGGTCTGCTCTGATTCCTCAGTGGCCCAATTTGAGAAGGACAGCCCCAGATCAGGATGCCCCAGGAAGAGGCGTCAGGGAGGAACATCCACCCAAGCACAGCAGCCCTTAGAAAATGGCAAAGCTTTTAAGGGAGGAACATCCACCCAAGCACAGCAGCCCTTAGAAAATGGCAAAGCTTTTAAGAGAGGTTTTGCAACCCTTCTGCTGTCAGCAGCAAAATGGGCTGGGTTCCCCAGGGAAAACATTAGGAAATGCTGGAGTCTCCCAACACTATAAACTCAGCTTGTCTCCCTTGGATGCCTCTGGCACCCAAAGGCTTTTCCTATCTGCACGGAGAGCGTGGAAGGGCTTGGACAGCCACGCACAGGAGGGGAGATGAAATAAAACCCAGGAAGCCGAAGATTTGGGTAAAATTTTCAGCCCTCCCCAGGGTCCTTTGGGCCAAATTTAACCTCCACCCCTGCCCAAGTTTGCCAGGACAGCATCATTTGTGATTTCCTTCCCTTACAACTTCCTCCATCTGATCATTCCTGAGGCACCACCGCTTCCCCTGGGGGACAGGAGCCAAAGGTGGTGATTTCCTCAGTCCCAGCCCTTTCACCTGCCTTCACCTCCCGTCATCTTTAGTATTCTAAAGCTAAATCATCTTTAGTATTCTAAATCTAAATCAGGGCTCCTCAGTCTCCTGAGGTGACACGGCAGGGGCTGACTGGAACTCCCTGAAGAACCGGCTGCTCCGTTTGCAGAGGAGCTGAGCCCTCCAGAAGATGGTCATGGCTTGGCTGCCTTTGGTCTTTTAGGTGTCTTTAACCTTGAATGCCACCGATCTCCTGCCTTGGCCGACCACGAGGCTCCCCCTCAATCTCTGGGTTTTGTGATTTATTGCCCAAGCACAAAGCCCAGCTTTGCTCCAGGAGTCTCTCTGGGGAAAAAAAATCAACCAAGCGATGCCTCTTTCTGGTGAAATATTTGGGTATAGCCAAGGTCAAGAGTTAGTCAAGGTTTTTCCTTCTAGTGGGAGAAATGAGTCAGGGCAGGAGCTATTGAGATGGAAATGTGGTGACAATCCCTAACATCTGGAGTCTAGACTTCCCTCTTATTGCAGGGCTCCTTAGGGTGGCTGGGGGTCCCTTTAAAGTGCTGGATGAGCCAAGACAAAAGCAGAGCAGCCATTTGATGCTTCTAAACAGAGTCATTTTAATGAAAATGAGAAGCAGGGAGGAAGAGAAAGAAGAAGTTGGCAGAGATGCAAAAGTGGCTTTGGCAAGTAGAGTGTTCCCGATGGTGAGCGATGTTTTTCCTCATGGAAATGGTGGAGTTTGCCAGGCCAAAAGCATTTCTTTGTCATGTTCAGTGTCAGGTGAGGCGCAGCAGGGACACAGAACAGGAGCTGCTCCGCTAAAAGTCACCTTTGGTCAGAGTCGAGCAAAGTGGACTTTGTTGCAGAAACTCCCACTACTGTGGCAACAAAAAGTGGCTGCGAATGAACTTAAAAAGCTCTTTCCTCACACCCAAAAGTCTCTTTCTACTCCACCAAAGTGCTCTAAAGGTGCCTCAGCCCTTTCAGAGTGACAGCTGGAGAGACAGGGGATCCTACAGAGAGTTACACTCGGAGTATCCTACACCGCCTGGCACCCGCACATCCGCCAGAGTCAGAGGCGTGAGCACCTCTCATTTCTCAGCACCATAACCTAAACCATGAATCCCTGTCCTGCATTTCATCCCCTGGTCTGGGAGCAGCTCAGATGGTTCTGTTCCCAAACTGAACAGAGAAGGGGGTACACATTCCACAGTGTCCAAAGTTACCCAAATTGCCCACACAACCCGGGAGCCCGGAGAGCCCACGAATCTCCCCAGAGAACCTCCCAACAATCTCCCCGTTGAGGTTCACATAGATGGTCCCAGGCATGCTCCCAGAGGAGGTCATGAAGCTCCTCACGTTCCTGAAGCCAACAGGGGGGACATTTTGGGACTGGTCCCAGTAGAAGCTGAAGGGGCTCCTGGACTGGAAGCCTCAGAAGCCGTCGTTGCCGACCTGGGAGCAGCACCCATGTCCCAGGAATCCTTGAAGGAAGTCATCCTTTGTTGATTTGGAGAGCCTGGAACACACACCCAGAAACAAATTTTATGGGCTGCTGAGGGCAGAGCAAAGGCTCCGACTCAGTGCCTCCCGCGCAGGGGTTTCAGCCTCTTAATTAACTCGTTTATTTTGCTAATCTCCTCAATGGCAAAAAAAGTTGCTGGTTTTTCCCCGTCAACTTTTGGAAACTGCTGACTAAACGTGGTGCATGGGAGTTTTCACAGCTGAGAGCTGAGCTTTCCTGCCCCAGAAATCAGAGAAATGTAATAAATGAGAGAAAAATACACAAAATATAACTCAGCACTGAAAATGAGTTTTGACTACAAAGTTGTGGTAGCAAATTTCCAGTTTTCAACACTTTAAAGCCTAAAATTAAACAAGCACAGGAAAGAAGAGCAAAAAGCTTTGAGCGGAGGAATTCCTTGAGATGGCAGGGAATTTTACATTTAGGATTGACTCTAAAATGACAAAAAGTTTCTTCCAGAATGTCTGTACCTGTACATAGACACAGGTTATATATGTCAAATAAATATGTACGGACACAGCAGTACCTATTAAATAAATCAAGAAACAGTATCCATCTTATATATATTCATATTTATATTCATTATATTTATTTATACAGAAATATTTGGACAGACATTCACACATGAGAGTAGAGTCAGTATTGCCTTACCTCTTTCACTGAGAGGAGAAGTCAGGAGGAGAAGTTGAGAAGAGCGAATGACTTTTCAGAGCTGGGGTCCATTTTCATACCTTCCCAAACTCGGGAACTATCCAAAGTATGTCATCCCATTCTTTATTCTTCCAGCCAACGTCACCGGAGCCAACCATTTTCATATTTTCCACATTCGGCGTCGCGGCACCGACGTAAGCCCCTTGTAATTTCTTTAATCTTAAAAGAAGGACACGTTTCTAGGGGAATTGCCCGGAATTCCTTGTGGCCGGATGGGGAGATATTTATTTGGGGAGATAATTTATTTTGGGGAGATATTCAGATCATTAAGGGCTTCTCTGTAGCCTTGTGGGTGCTCCCTTGGCTTGGTTTTGGCGCCTGTGGTGCCGCTCGAAGATGACTATGGAAAAAGGCTTTGCTTTGGTGTGCCGAAGGTTGAGGAGCCTCCACTGAGCATTGCCATGACCTGCCCAAGCTTCCTGGTGATCCTGGTGGGGCTCTCCCACCGAATTTGTATCCCAGGTTCTCCAACAATATTCCAAAGGCGTTTTCCAACGGCCTTGGGGGCGTTCCCAAGTGTTCCTTCCTATTTTAAGGGATTTTTTGGGAAACTTTTTGACTTTCATGGGACATTTCAGCATCACCTTAATAGGGTTCAGGAACCAGAGACCTTGAGGAGTGCCCGTATTATTAAATCTGGAGGTGTCTTTTGGTGTCAAACTATTAATATTTAAATCCTGCAACACTTTGCAAACTGAAAACATTAATGAGTGTTTACGAGGTGCTTTGGTATGCAAAATTCGGATGAAGCCTCTGCATCCTGTTTGCTCATTATTACGCTTATTTTGTATTCAAATTAATTCCAGAAATTAGGTGAAGGTCACCCAAGGAGTTCTGCCCTAAACTCCAGCATTCCTCACTATCCTCATCTCTACACATGGGGATTCTTTGTGGAAAATGTACCAACAGGGTTCTTTTTAGTGTTCATTTAATGCTCTTTTAGTGCTAATCCTGATAATTTCTTTATTGTCAGATCAAGTTCAGCCTTGAATTCTCCACTTTGCTCTGCTGAACTTGGGTCAAACCCTCCAGTGAACAGCACAGCAAAAAATGCAGCTGTAGTTTCGTTAAAAACATTCTTCCTGCTCCTGCAGCAGCATGGCTTTGACTCAGGAGTACTTTAGAGGAATGGAATTAAGATTTATTTACAGTTCTGGTCCTTTTTCCTGAAGTTGATGAGGTTTAATATAAAATCCCTACGTTTACATTTCCTTTAAATAAAATCCCGTAGTGCATCTTTCTATGGAACACAAATATTTTCAAACATGTGGGAAAATTTTCCTTTTTTACTGAAAACTTCTCTCCCTCCAATGACTGAAATTAGAAATGGCTTTTATATTACGCAAAAATAAACTTCAGATTTGACAACGGAGGCAATAGAATGGTATCAGGAATGTTGTTGGCCCAGAAAATGTTAAGATGAAAGAAGCCTGTAATATATGGGACACACGAGAGGCTGGGAACACACTAATAAACCCAAACAATGAGGAAGATTATATTAATTGAAGATATGACGTGTACAGGCAAATTTGTTTTCCAACTAATAAGGCTCCAAACCTTTTGAATCCACAGGGCGTCTGAGATAAGCCAGGAGGGAAAGCTGGAGTATAAAAAGGGCTCGGAGCTCAAGGCTCCTCATCAGCTCTCCTGCCTCTTCCACCTGGTGAACTAGGTAAGCTTTTGCTCCTTTTTATCCTCTGGACTGGGAATTTCCCTTTCAGAATTTCTGTTCAGATTGTGGCTCCTCTGAACTGGCAGGTTTCTCTGTTCCTTTTATCTGGGCTTGCTGGGTTCAAGTTTTAAAGCTGCAAGTGGGACTTTCCTGGTCCTGTTGGTACCTGGATTCTCTGATAAGGGATTTTTTAGGACAGCAGAGGTAGGAAAGGGTTTCCCCACCATGACTCTTGGTGTGTTTTTCCTTAAATCTTCTATTTTAAGTGGGATTTCAGGTCTGTTTGGCAGCACAGATATTCTCATGTGTGTCCACGCTCCATGGTTTCTTCCGTGGGCTCTCAGCATTTCCAGGTGCAAATTAAAATGGGTGGAAAGCACTGAAATGGGGCTTGCAGTGATGGACCCAAAAACTGAAGGGTGTAAAATTTTGGGAATACTTTCCTGATGGAGTTGGGAATGCAGAGCTCCATGCAGAGCTGATATCCTAAAAGAAAATTCGGGTTCCTAACCAGGTTCTCTCAGAAAAAACCCTAAGGCAGCATCAAGGTTTTGATCTGTGGCCGCTGATTCCATAGTCAGGCGTTCCACCAATCCCAGGAATATAGAAATACTTCAATATGAATATATTAAATCTGTATGAATATATTAAATCTATATGAACATAGAATATAAAATAATGTAAAGACAGTGGGAAAACGAGCAGATTATACAAATGGGGTGTAATGAGGAGCCGAGGCCATAATTTTCCCTCTGCTCTTGGTCTCACGGGACCAGCAAAGAAGTTTTGAGCTCTGAAGTTGTTGCTACTCCTTCGGAGTATTTACTACTCTTCCTTTCCTCCCCGTTGCAGCTTTTACCTCCATCTCCCAACCATGACTTTCCTTCAAGGCCAGTGTGAAGATGACTGCTACTCCCCCTGCAACTACGGGGGCCTCTACGGCTACCGGGGCTACGACTGCGGGAGCCCCTGTGGCTACCGGGGCTACGGGAGCCTCTACGGCTCCCGCGGCCTCTACGGCTTTGGGGACCGCTATGGCTACGGAGGCTTGTATGGCTACCGTGGCCTCTACAACTCCGGGGACTGCTACGGCTACGGGGGGCTCTATGGTGGCTATAGGGGCTTCTACGGCTCCGGGGACTGCTACGGATACCCCGGGTTTTACTCCGGCCGCTACGGGTACCCCTTTGGCTACCGCTACGGCCAAAGGTTCGGCTACGGGGGCTGCTACAGCTGCTAAAGCCAGCGGGAGCCACCCCGAAACCCAGCTGGGGTTTGGCAGGCGTGGACTGATGGAGAGTCTGGCAGCAGAGATCCTTGGTGTGCAGAGCCCACTTGGGGACAAGAGCCAGCCCCGGGGTGCTCCGAGGGCTCTGCGCTGCTGCTGAAGGGCTGGCGAGGATTTGTCTTCATCCCGCTCACGCTCGCTCAGCCCCAACTCTCCTCTTGACCCAGATCTTCGCAGTTCTCCAAGCGAACCAATCTCCATGGTTTCGGCAACGCTGTACAAAACGTTCCCTCTGACTGGATGGTGTGGGCAGGGTGTCACGTGACTTTGGGAATGTGGTCTTTCCATTCTGTATCCCTTTAAGATTATACTGGCCTTTCACTCCTATTAAAGACTTTTTCTGCATCAATTCAGCATTTCCGGGTTTATTTGTCACCTGGGTTTCTCAAACAGCTTGAAGTCTTTGGTATGCAAAATTCTCAGGAAGCCTCAGCATCCTGTTTGCTCTTTATTATGCTTATTTTAAAGTCAAATTAACCCCAGAAATCAGGTGGAGGTCACACAGATATCTTGAAATACTTTCTTAAAGTCCTTGCATGGAGCTTGATAGACGGACGAGGCAAACTTGCAGTAACTGCTTCTTCAGAGAGTTGTTTATTCTAGTGTTATCAGCTTAGAAAGACGCAGTAGAACAGAACATGACAGGAGAAGGCGAGAAAATGGCTGCTTATCAAGATTCCAAAGCCTTTTTATAGGTAAATTATCCAATTAAAAATTGAAACGACAGATATTTTTACTTTTCATCCAATGCTCAGTAAATCACTCCGACACGCAGGCCAGAACTGAGGCATTTTTCATCCAATCATCCTAAACTACCTCTGCTGCAAAATGTGGGGGACTAGAAGAAGAAACACGGAGATAAAAACTACAAGGGTTCCTCCATCTTGGAACTTTTACTATTTATCTATTTACTACATTATTAAACCTAAAACTTCTAAGTTCTTCACCCTGTGACATCCTTACATCATATTCTATCACCTAGTTCACATCTGTGTAGATTTTAGTTCTTCCCAGATGGTAGGGAGTTTTCTCCATGGATAAAGGTCAAAAACCGTGCTGTCCAAGGGGGGTTTTTCTCTCTAAAACAGGCAGAGAAATATTCCCTGAACTCTGGATTCCCACATACTTCACAGCAAAAGAATTGGGTGACAAAATTATGAGCTCTGCGAGCTTAAGGACTGGCGATGTCAAGGCTAACACTGGAGAGGTCGGACCTCAATCCTGTGACTGCCCTTTCCAGGAGGAATTTTCCCAAATATCTGACCTGAACCTCCCCAGCACAGCTTGAGGCTGTTCCCTCTCATCCTGTCCCTGTTACCTGGGATAAGATCCCAAATCCCTCCTGGCTGCCCCCAGGAAGAGCCTGAAATTCCCCCCTGGAACTTCTTTTCTCCAGGCTCAGCCCCACCAGTTCCCTCAGGATTCTCCAGACCCTTCCCCAGCTCCGTTCCCATCTCTGGACACACTCCATCCCCTTGATGTCTCCCTTGCCATGAGGGGCCCAGAGCTGGACATGGATTCGAGGACAGCAAGTCCCTTCAGAGTTCCACAGCTCCCAGAATATCCACGTAAACCAAGGACAGAGGCAAGAAAACAACTGGATCTCCAGAGTTTTTTTTCAATGCAGAAAGTATTTAATAGAATAAGAAAAAGAGCTGGCACAGATACAGAAAGATTATAGTTTTGGGATCCTGGATGCAGCTCTGGGAGATGAGTCACTGAGCTCCAGAACATGTTGAAGCCGTGTTGTTCATCCTTCAGGTCCTCGTAAATCCAGATCAAAGGTGAGACAGTTGTATGTCTTCCTTACCCAGGGCTGCAGCACCCTGCTGGAAGTGCTTATTGAAAATGCAGATGACTCCAAATCGAATTTCAAAGAGGTCCTTCAGCCCCATTGCAGCAACCCTGAGCAGGTTCCCATAAATTGCAGATCGTCCCTCCCGTTGCTGAAGGGGCTGTGGGAAGGTTTAAATGCAGAATATCAGGAATGTGAAGAAAGACAGGAAGAAGCAGACAGAGAGAACAACAAAAAGCAGGAATTCCAAGAGGTTTTAGAGCACAGCCAAGCCCCCATTTGTAGTAACTTCATCGTGGGGGCTCAGCACTTGTGCAAACATCAACAGTGGGCTCAGCCATTGGTCTTCCATTGGTGCGGATCCGGTTGTGGGGATTTTTCCGTGGGATTAGCAGCAGCAGGGGTAGCAGCAGGAGTAGGAGCAGCACGAGGGGTAGTAGTAGCGCGTGGTGCGGGTCCTGTAGTTGCAGCAGCTGCCGTAGGAGCGGCGGTAGCAGCTCAGGGTGGTGCAGGGGCTGCAGCAGCTGTAGGTGCGGCTGCAGCTCCGGTAGCAGGGGGAGCAGCACAGGGTGTAGCAGGGGGAGTAGCAGCAGCAGGACATCTTGGGGATGGAGGGGTGGAGGAGTGGAGGCAAACCTGGAAGAGAGCGGGAGGAAAAGGGTGAGCTCAGTTTGTAGGAGCTCACTCACAGTGGTGTGAGTGAGGTGGGGTTGGGTGGAAATGTTACAGAATCACAGAATCACAGAATGACCAGGTTGGAAGAGACCTTCAAGATCATCGAGTCCAACCTCTGTCCTAACACCTCAACTAAACTAAACCATGGCACTGAGTGCCACATCCAATCTCTTTTTAAACATGTCCAGGGATGGTGATTCCACCACCTCCCAATGGGTAAACCATTCCAATATTTTATCACTCTTTCTGTAAAAAATTTCTCCTAATATCTAACCTATATTTCCCTTGGCACAACTTAAGACTGTGTCCTCTTGTTCTGTCAAGAGAGAATCTGTTCTGTTGAGAGAATCCCTCAGGTTTGGGTGTGATTTTCATGTCAGGGATTCCCAGAATCCCAGCATCCCAGAACCCCAGAATCACTGAGGTTGGAAAAGACCTCCAAGACTGAGTCCAACCTGCACCCAACCCCCTCCTTGTCACCCAGCCCAGAGCACTGAGTGCCACCTCCAGGCCTTCCTTGGATACCTCCAGGGATGGAGACTCCAAACCTCCCTTCCAAATCCTGAGAACCCTTTCCAAGAAAAAAAATCTTCCTGAATCTATGGATGTTTGCTGTCCAGCCTCCCAGCACGGGCAGCTGAGGTAAATCCCAGCTCAGGGTAGGGGTGTGAAGGAGTCCCAGTGTCTGACTCGAATCCCTCACAGCGTTTTCCGGAGTTCTTAGAAGTGCTCACGCACAGCTCAAGGAGTTCATTAAGTCTCCAGCCTGTCTGCTTTTAATCTTGGCACATCAACAATTCCGTTTCCTGGGTAATTCCGACTTTGTTAGCACCAGTTCTAGCAAGGACACTCTGCTGGGCAGTGAAGGTTTTAAATCCTGCAGCTCAGAGCCGCCCCAGGGACTCCAGAGGGACAAAACCAATTCCTGGGACTTTTCCATATTCCCCATTGCAACATCCTGCCACAAAAAGTCATTTCCTCCTTGCACAACGATTCTGCCCAGGCCTGAAAATTCCAGGTGTCAGCGAGGAAGAAAAGAAACCCAGAACTTCTAACTGGGCTTCCAATCTTTCCAAGGACATGGGAATGTTCACCCGTCGATGCCCCCCAGATTAAAAGCATCCAGAAGAAAACACCTGTGAGCAAAGGATTTCCCCCCAAAGTTAAAGGATTCTCTGCGAGAGCAGGATCTGGACTTACCAAGATCAGTGGGAAGAGCAAACCAAGAGGAGCCGTGTGAGGAGCACTGGGGTTGGGAGCATTTTTATATTCCCATTGTGGAAGTCGGAGCGGTTCTCCGCGAGCTTCCCTTGGTCACGGGACAAATTTGGGAAGTACATCAGCAGCCCAATTGCTATAATTGTTTTCCTCCGCATTTAGGACAATTTTGGAATTCCTGAGGCTGGGCACTGTGATTACAGCCTGGGAGATTCTTTCATCTTGAGACTTTCCAGGACAAAGGGATTTCTGGGAAAGCACCCGAAGGTGCTGGGAACGGGACTGGAGGCTACACAGAACAGTTCCAGCCACAATTCCTGGCGAGCCAGGAGTCCCTGGATTGGTTCTTTACCTTGTGGCCCCACAAGGGAGGTGGACACTGCACATTTTGGAGTGACGTAAAACACCGGGGGAGCCGAGGAGAATTACCCCGAGTGCTCCAGGATTTCCGTCACAATTAATAACAGGCGTTCCATTGATTCTTTTAGATTCTTCTCCTGCCTATAATTTGTTCTAGGAGAGGTGCAGGCCAAGGCACGGGATCAATTAAAGCAGCATCTGAGAAATGTGGTTAATTTTTATGGTGTGGGGTTTTTTTTTGGTTTTTTTTTTTCCCAGATGAAATGATTGGAAAAACTCGCTTGAGTCAGTGTCTCGTGATAGCGTTCACGTGTCTGATACTTATAGGATTTATAAATGGGACACCTGGGCATGAGCTCAACCCAGAATCCGTCCCTGTCCTGGGCTGCATCCGAAGGAACGTGGGCAGGAGGGTGAGGAAGGGGATTCTCCCCCTCTGCTCTCTCTGGTGAGATCCCACTGGGAATATTGGGTCCAGTTCTGGTGTCCCTAACGTTCAAGGGACATGGAATTGTTGGAGCAAGGCCAGAGCAGCCACGAGGTGGAGAAAGGGACTGGAGCCCCTTCCTTGTGGAGACTGAGAATGCTGGGAATGTTCAGCCTGTGGAGACCTCAGATCCAGGATCTGCGGGGGTTCCAGGGAAGCTGGAGAGGGAATTTTCCTCAGGAGCTACAGGGACAGGACACAGGGAATGGGGTCAGAGTGACAGAGCGGGAATTTTGGTTGGATATTGGGAAGGAATTGTTCCCTGTGAGGGTGGGGAGGCCCTGGCACAGGTAATTCCATGGATTCCCCATCCCTGGAAGTGTCCCAGGCCAGGCTGGAGCAGCCTGGGACAGTGGAAGGTGTCCCTGCCATGGGTGGAATCAGGAGATCTTTGAGGTCCTTCCAACCCAACCCATCCCATGATTCCATATCCGTAATAATGAGCCAAGGATTTTTTTGTCTTAAAAAACTTTCGGGGTCCTGCTCAGCTTTAGTGACGAAATGCAGGTCTCAGAATGGACAGGGGAATTTGCAGGAGTTAAAATTAGAAAATTATTTTGCTGTGCAGCCCCTGCCTTTGCCGGGCTGGAGAACACAAAGGGTTGGCCATTTCCCCTCGGGAGGGATTTTCCTGAGGCAGGGAAGCAGGAATCACTCCCTGATCTGCTGCCGTGGCATTTTCCAGCACGGTGCAGTTGCATCTCTGTCACTCTGCTCCAGGGGATGTCAGGAATTCATTTAAATAAAGAAAAACCTTCCTTAGCCCCGGGCTTCCCTTCCCCGTTCTGGTTGTGATACACGAGGCACCTTTCAGCAACAAACCGGGAGGATTTAAATAACCCAGACGTTGCCAAAGGAACTTTTAATGACTGTTTTGGGAGGACAGTGATACCCTAAATTCTGTTGAGGCTCAGCACTTCCCCCACGTCTGTCATTATCCTCATTTAATATGCAAATGAGGCTTGGCTTACTGCAGGGAAGGTCATACAGGGAGGTATTTGCTGAATTTAAAAAAAAGCCTCTTGATTTGTGCTGGGAAGCCACAGGTGAGGCTGAAAACCAGCATTAATAAGGTTTGCTATAAAATAATTTTATAATTTTAACTCCTATTAATTCTCTTCTCTGTTCTGATATCTGGACTCCATCACTAAAGCTGAGGAGGAGCCAAAAAGTTTTTTAAGGCCAAAAAAAATTTGTGGGGTTGTTTTTTGTGTTGTCAGGTTGAGCTGAGAACAGATTAATGATCCCTGATGGAGAGGGAACCAATTATTTTAATTGAAGTTGTGACGTGGGCAAATAAATTTAATTTTGCTGCTGTTTACATTGGTCAGAGCATTTCTGAGTGACCAAAGCACCTCCCAAAGAGCCAAGGGGCACTGAAAGGCCAGGAATTGGCCTGGGAAGTTCAGCAAGTGCAGGACATTTTCCAAAGTTCCTTCCCTGCTCCAAATTAATGCAAAATTTGGATGTCCTAAATGCTGAAAATCCGAAATGGAGCTGGAGAAATGGGAATTCTCTTCTGTGCCTACAAACACAGGGAAGAACTCAAGACAGGGTTCGCTCATTAGGTAGAAATCTAATTTATAGAACCTTTTATTAATTAGAGAAAGATGGAGTCAAATTCCCAGGGAATAATAAATGGGGGCGTTTAAGGAAGGGCTCTGATTTATGGGAACAGGTTAAAACCTGTTCATATCCAGGAAACTTCAGTGCTTTTCACCATCTTCATTTGCTGAAGGATTTTTTTTATTTTATTCCTTCATTTGATGGATTTTTCCAGCTGTTCTGGGGTGGGATTTAGGCCAGAGCTCACAGAAATATTTCAAAATTTTGTGTTAAAAAGTCCTTCTAAAAAACTTAACGAAATGTGTTTTTTCTCTCCAGATGGAGATTTCTATTTTGCCTTTTATTTTATAAGTGCAGAGGCATCTCATCTTCTATCCTGTCAGTAATAAGAGTATGCAGAAATAAAACAAATAATTCTAACTCCTCACAAATAGGGAATATTTGTGTTTGTGTTTGCACATAAAAACCTCTCAATTACTAAATTTCTTGAGCTATGATCCACTTTTCCCTATTTTTTCCCAAAACTCTGCTGTGACTGAAGTTGATGCCTCTTTTAATATTTTCCCCGTGCATCTAGTAAATAATTAGCAAAGTAATAAATAAACGTCATTAAAAAGAACATTAAAATACAACCGAAGGCAGCAGTGCGATGCAAGATCTTTTAATGAGAATAAAAAGGAGTTACAGCTCGGAGTAGCACAGGAGTAGCCAGAGGTTCACACAATCATACACCGAGGAGTTGCTACACCTCATAGCAGAGGTCTGGCGAGTAAAGCTGGAGTTGGAGAGGAGCAAAACTCTCAGCACAGCCAGGAGAGGCTCCTGCGCCTCCTGCTGTGAAATTACACCTCGGAACACGCAACAATTTCATCCCGAAAGACTTGAGAAGGAACAGAGGAAAAAAAAAGGTGAATTATTCAAAGCAACAGCAGGCGTCGAGGAGATCCCAAATCCTCAGGATCCATCCGCAGCCGCCGTCACCGGAGCTGAGCCAGAGCAAAATTCATCCGGGGGCCTCGTACGTGGATTTTGGGGTTTTTTCCTGCCTGGGGCTGGGTTTAGCACTGGTAGCAGGGGTAGCAGCTGCCGTAGGAGTATCTCTGGAAGTAGCGGGTGGAGTAGGGGGAGCAGTAGCGGGAGGTGTAGGAGGGGCAGCAGTCGCGGTAGCCACAGAGCCGCCCGTAGTAGCCCTGGTAGCCACAGGGGCTGCTGCAGTCGTAGCTGCGGGTGTAACAGGTCCCGTAGCTGCAGGGGGAGTAGCAGGAATCCTCACACTGCCTCTGGTAGCAGAAAGTCATCTTGGAGCTTGGAGGGAGGCGAGTCTGGAAGGTGGCGGAAAAAAGGAATCAAAGAGTGGCGGAATGGTTTGGGGTTGGAAGGGAATTAAATTAAAATTCGTCTTGTTCCACCCCTGCCGTGAGCAGGGACAGCTTCCATTAGCACAGGGTGCTCCAGCCTGGCCTTGGACACTTCCAGGGATGGGGAATCCATGAAATGTCCTGTTCCAGGGCCTCCCCACCCTTACAGGGAAGGATTGCTTCAGTAACTCTGAGCTGGACCTGCCCTCTTGTCAGTTTGAAAGATAAGATCAGGTCTGTGCCAGAGATCCAGCAGGAATTTGCTGCTTCTAGGAAACCCCGGGTGAGGATGGAAAACAGGGAGAGGAGAGAAGGGACAATGCAGGGACCAGCTGAACCTCTCCATTCAAGGCCACCCTCTGTGGTGTGGCTTACACAGAGTAAGTGTAACCTCTGTGGGAAGAACCTTTCCCTGCTATCCAACCCAAACCTCCCTGGCACAGCTAATTCATAGTAAATCCTGAAATAATTCATAATATCATCAAGTAAAGCACTTCTCACCGTGCATGCCTAAATAAGCTGAATTTCTACATCTACATAGCATCCGAATACCCCGTTTTTACCAAAAACCCTGAATTGCATGGCCATGAAATCACTTCTAAAATACAATTTTAAAATTTAACTTCCATCCCTGCCCAGCTACAGCAAAACCCAGCACCAACCCAGCAGCAAAGCCCCCTTAAGCCTGACTTACCACGCTGAGCTGAGCGAGAGCTGAGGCTGAAGGTGCGAATGGAGAACCTCGGATTTCTCTGCCTTTTATACGTTTATCTGCCCCAGCCTGTGGTGCTTTAAACTCCTTTTCATCACATCCCAAACTCACCCTGTGCACGTCATTCCTGCAGCTGATGGAATTGTTTTCCTGGCTTTGGGATCGTTACTCAGCTCTTGGCTGCCAAAAGGATGACTTTGCGTTGCTCTTTTCTTTCATGTTCAGACTTCCTGGGTCAATTACATTTGGGGAATTAGGGTGGCGAAATCTGAGTTATAGCTGGAAAAGGAAGGAAGGATATTGAGAGCAGAATTAATGGATGCTCACAATCCCAATTTGGGATGAATGGACAAATGTCAATATATGAAACCTGCAATGACTCTGGGTTCATCTGAGGAAGAAAGAATTTCAATTATTTTTCGAAATGAAAATCGCTAGAAATCACTAGAAAACTTAGGGTTTGGGTTTATTTCAAAACTACATTTTTAGGCCAGAATATGTATATTATTTTTATTTATATTTTAAAAAAATTATTATTAATTAATTCAACCAAACGTCAACAAACTCCTAAGTCGTAGAAAGAAGTGGGGATCCTTTTCCATGTAAGACTGGAAATACACTTGAATAAAACCAGACATCAATGACTTTATGAGAACCTTAAAGCAGCTAGAAATCCCAAACAAATCTAAATGATTTCAAGCAGAAATAACGATATTTGAAACCTCCAGGTTTATTTTATAATGTTGGAAATCTCCAGGCTTGTTTTATGAAATCCACTCACAACTTTCTGCAGAGCCACCCCAAGTGAGGCAAATCTTGCTGGGTCCAAAAAGATCTGCTCAGTGTTTGTTTTTACTTAGATCAGAAAATTATTCTCTCAGGAGTTCTTGACAAGGACAAAGATGAAAATCCCAGGGATTTATCTCTGTAATAACTGCAGCTTTCCCAAGAAATCCCCCAAATTCTAAATACGATTTAGAGTAACTTCTTCTCAATATTGTTGAGGCGTTTAATTCACCCTAATGAAGGTGAATAATGCTGAGCCCTGTGGAGGTGCAGCCCCAGCCTGGGGTTCCCTGGTGACCTTCACCTCCAAAAACCCTGTTTTGCTGTTTACTCCCATCCCAAGGGAGGATAATGACAGGCAGCACGTCATGAGTTCTGGGCCTTTCTCTAAATTTCAAATATCAAAGCCTTCATTAAGACTTATTAAATCTTTTCGGGCACAAAGAGATTTATTATTTCAATATTAACACCACGCTGTTATGTAACACCCGCTCTAAAAACGTGGATTGGGGCGTCCTGTTCCCTGGCTTTATTAAAGATGCAATTCATAGCTTCGGAATTGGGTCTCTGGGAGCTTTTTCCCCCTCTAAAAATAAATCCCGGGCATACCATTTCAATGCTTCCAAGCCAATTTTCCTGCTGAATCAATATCCCCTCGCACTGGCGGCTCCAAATCAAAGAGCTGCTCGTTCCCCCTTTGGAAGTCACCGGAAATGTTGGGAGGGATTGGCCAGGAACGTGCCAGCGTTCTGTGTGTTTATTAAGAGTTATGAAATCCACGAAAAGCAGAGGTTGCGCTTCCCTTCCATGAGTATTCCAGAGGGGTGGAGCGGGGGGGAAAGCACGACAAAGCACATTGGCAGCTCAGCTCCTTTTCCAAACCTGCCGCGTTTGGAATTCCGCAGCTCTTTGCTGATTCCGAGGAGTCGTCGCTGTCCCAAAAGAGCAAATTCAGCACGATGATACCGAGGCTTAATTGCCCTGAGTGGTTTTGGGATGAAAGGGACCAGGAGGGTGGAGCCTCCCCGTCACGATGCTGGACCCATCATCAGAAACCCCGGGGAGCAGCGGGATATCAATGAGGGAAGGAAAATTTCCACCTCACAGGCTGGGAATTGGAGCTGGAGCCACGTGTTCCATGTGCGGGGCGGGACTGGGAGCTCCATAAAAACCCCGCATCCCTGAGGAGGAATCATTCCCTTCTCCTGCCTTCTCCTCCTTGCAGACGAGGGTAAGTCGGGCTAGATCTGGGAAATTCGAGTGGATGATGAAGGGATGAATTTGATGCTGTTCTCCTTCCTTTATTTCCCTGCTAATCTACAAGTGCTGCAGCTAAAGGGGAATTAAGGATTTAGGAGTTATTCCTATGCAGAACAGTCTTTTCTCCATGGATTTTTAATATTTGAGTGTTTGAAACAGTCTCAGTCCTGCACGGATCCCCTTTTCCCTTCAAGTCTTTGTCTCAGCGCAGCTCTGAAGGATTTTTCCAGCCCCAGCCCTGCTTTGACGCAAGGTCACGGTTCATAATTCCATTTTTTCAGTGGAGCTGTGTGGGAAAGCCCAGGAAGGCTGCTCAGAGTGGAGGATTAGGGGGAAGAAGTGGCACTAAATTCGGGATGGAGCAATGGATGAGGGCAGTGGCAGCGATTTCCTGGCTCTCCCTTCCCTGCAGCGTTTCCTCGGGATTTATTCGCTGTCGGGGCCGCACCTCACAGGCTTTTTCTCCCTTCCTGCCTTCCAGACTCGCCTCCCTCCAAGCTCCAAGATGACTTTCTGCTACCAGAGGCAGTGTGAGGATTCCTGCTACTCCCCCTGCAGCTACGGGACCTGCTACACCCGCAGCTACGACTGCAGCAGCCCCTGTGGCTACCAGGGCTACTACGGGCGGCTCTGTGGCTACCGCGACTGCTGCCCCTCCTACACCTCCCGCTACTGCTCCCCCTACTCCACCTGCTACACCCAGAGATACTCCTACGGCAGCTGCTACCCCTGCTAAATCCACAGGAATTTCGGGAATTAATGATGGAATTCACGGCTGCTGCTCCGGGGAGGCTTTGCCGGAGCTCCGAATCCAGGACTGCGACGGGAAGATGCAGGACTTGGGAGAGCTCGGGGTTCTTGTAAAGCTTCTTCAGTGTTCTTCCAAAATGTTTTGTTTTCCTTTTTCTCTGCTGTATTTCTTAGTCCTCGCTGGGTTTGCTGATGTTAAGGAAACGGGGTTTAGTGTTTGTTAAGAAATAACTCATTCATAGCTCTTTCCCAGCTAAATTTAATGAAACCTGGACTGTTCCTGTCCTAGGGATGCATTTCTGACTTAAATGCCTTTGAAACTGTGTCAAAGAAACCCTAAATCATCCAATCAGCTTCGTTTCATTGGACTGGAAGCAAGTGAAAAAGTCTGAAAATGGAAAATCGACAGCAGAAGTCGTACCAATGAAACCGGGAGATTTTCTGCACACATAAATTAATGTCATGCCCATTCTTTCTGCTCTCTCTGCTATTTTAGGTTGTGAGTGTGAGCTTTACTCTTATTAAAAATGTTACAGCATCATGAAATGGCCCCAGTTTGCTTTTTCTGGCTTGCAGGGACACTGATTTTTGTCCCCAGCTTGATGTTTGATGGATCCACAGCACCCTGTGGCTTTTGTGAAACTCCTTCTACCCTCAGCTGAACCCGAGCACACACTTTGCAAACCAATAATGACTCAGTAGAATCGCAGAAAATTAATTCCAACTCCAAAATTTCCTAGGAAATATTTGGAAATATTCCTTTAAATTTGCTTTCACGTCCCAGCTCCTGTGCAGCCATTGGACACGACAGCATCTGTAAATCACTAAGGCACAGACTGGCTACACATTAATTAAATTTTGGGGGATAAGACAAGAAACTGGGAGAAAACCCCTCTTTCTCCCGTGCTTTTGTGCTGGCAGTGTCTGGAATTTTTCCATCTTTCTGGATGGAGAGACCTGATCCATTCCAGAGCAGAAAATTTCACTTTCCCTTCACTTCATGAAGTGCTGGTCAGGGCAGGTGAGTGCAGGCGCTGCTCCCAGGCTCCATTGGAATGACAATGGAAGTGTGGAGTTCCCAGGCTCTTCCAGCACCTCCTTGGGATGAGGAGTGACTCAAATTATTCATGACCGAGGTACCTGAATGGCGGCAGCAACAACCTCGTAATAGCCCGGTGCTGTCTCAGAGTCTGGGCTCAAACGAGCTTTGAAAGCTCAATTAAACCCTCGAACCCTCATTGTGAGTGTAATTGCTGCCCTTTGAACACACAGAGGCAATGGCAGCATCCCAGAATCCCAGAATTGTGGGTTGGAAAGAACCTCTGGAGATCTCCCAGGGCACAATCCCGCCAAGGGAGCAGAGGTGGATTGGGCTCGGCCCAAAATATGAATGTAAACCTCATCAAAAACCTTTCCCAGTAAAACTGGGAGTTGTATTTCCAGCAAATTTCAGCTTCTGGGAGCTTTCCCAAGGCTTTTGATGAATTTTGATTAATTTATCCGTGCAGAAGCACAGCTCGAGTTGCTGTTCAAGCTCTATCCTAATATTAAGGCCTCTAAATTTAGCTGCAACTGGTCATAATCTCGATTTTTTCTCTAACTGAAGCTAATCAATAAAATCTGGGGAGTTATAGACAAATTCCTTAGTAAAAACTGTAAAGTTTCATGTGTCTCAGGATGAACAAGTAAAACCATGTGAGACTAAAATAAATTCTACTGTCTCAGCTCCACAGACTGATTTAGCTACTTTTAGCAGTTAAAGAAAGAGTTAAAATTAATGGAATTTTAACACATGTTTTGTTCACTCCAAAAAATCTAAAGACAAGACTAGAAATAAATCCAAATTTGGAGGATAAGGAGATAAAGCAGTTCATTGTTGGGTCTCCCATGGCTGTTTGTGCAGAGCCACATTTGAATGAAAAGTTTGAAAGGAATAAAATCAATTCTGACTAAAGCAAACATCGAGCTGCCTCAACTCGTACCTCTGAAATGACTCTTTTTCAATAATGAAGCAGCTGAGAAGAGAATTAAGCTTTAAATAGACTAATAACAGCCTATAAATACATAAAATAGTCACGGGCGTCTGAGAGGAGCTTTGAACTTCTAAAATTATCGACTGTGGAAAAAAGTGAAGACATTGTAATTTTTTGTTGAAGGACCACAAAGGAATAAATAAATTAATTGATACTTTTCCCTTTAAACCTGTTCCTTAGAATAGGGATCATGACTAATTTCCATCCTTTGTGTGCTACAAGACAATGGTGTCTGAGCTGCTGAACCTGGTCATTCTTCTGCCTCCTGATGATAAATGTTGTGGTTTGAGCTTCATCTGGGGAAGAATTTCTCCCTGGAAAGGGTGGTCAGGACTGGAAGGGGCTACCCAGGGAGGTTTGGAGTCCCCATCCCTGTAACTGTCAAAGGAACAACTGGACATGGCACCCAGAGCTCTGGGTGACAGAGTGGGGATCAGTCAAAGGTTGGATGTTGGTCTTGGAGGTCTTCCCAACCTTGATGATCCAGGGGTGCTGTGATCATATCCCAGCTCAACGTGGAGAACCAGAGGACCAAACTCATAAAAACCAACCAGAAGCCAAATTGTTCATGCAATGCAGATTCTTTATTGTGGATGAAAAAGGCCGTAGGCAGTGTCAGCAAGAGACAAACCAGCACAGCAACAGTGCATTGGAAACACAAAAATCCTAAGGCAGCAGCAAGGCCCAGCCCAGGGCTCCACCCCAGAGGTTTCCCCCTTGCCAGGGCGGGTGGAGAGTCTGGGAGCTGGGCAGAGCAGGGCAGACCCTCACCCGAGGGTCAGCACAGCTTGGTGGGATGGCAGAGAGGGGGGGAGCTGTTGGAGGCAGTGCTGGGAACCCCAAAGGCGCCGGCTGAGGCTCTGCAGGGTCACCCTGGCAAGTGATGGGGACCCTGCAGCTCCCGGGGCCACCCCAAAGCAGGGGCTGGAGCTTTGTCCTGGCTCAGGTGGCAGGAGACAGGAGGGGCTGGTGGTGGAGCCCGTGGGCAGAGGCAGCACTGAACTCCAGGGAGATTTGGGGTTTAGCAGGGCCCACAGCTGCCCCCGAGGGACCTGGAACCACGGCCCCAGCCCCCAGAGCCTCCACAGCTGCCCCAGCCACCATAACCTCCATAACCCCCATAACCTCCATAGCCCCCATAGCCCCCGTAGCCTCCATAGCCCCCGTAGCCTCCACGGCCTCCAAAGGAGCCACCGGAGCCGGCTCCAACGTAGGGAGCTCCAGCTGAGCCCACGGCGCTCTGCTGAGGGAAGGAGCTGAGGATGGGCCCGGGGAAGGTGACCACTGAGGCCGGGGGCTGGATCACCACCGTGGAGTCGGGGCACTGCCGCACGCAGGGCTCGTTGCAGGAGTCAGCCAGGGGGCACGTGGGGGCCACCCCGCAGGAAGGGACACAGCAGGACATCCTTTGGTTCAGCAGGGAAAGCTGCAAGACAAGGCAGAGCCACGGCTCAGGTCAAGGACTCATCCCAAATCCCTGCTGGCTCTCTCCCACCTGGAGCCTGTGTCCCAGGACACGCTCTGGAACATCTCAGGCATTCCGAGCAAAACCCCTTTCACAGCTGAAATGGCTGCTGAAATCCCTTGCTCCCCTCATGATCCCTGGGTTTTGCCTGCCCGTGGGAATCAAGAAAAACCTCCCACACCCAAATCACCAGGCTCCCAGAGGACTTGAGTCCATTGCTATAACCCCAACCATCCTAACTCTGCACTGGGAGAGCTGGTGGAGCCCAGAGACAAAGATTCCTTGGGAAATCCACAGCCAAAGATTCCTTGCGAGAGGCACAGAGGGTGAAGGAAGGATGGAGGGAAGACTCGGACTTACCACAACGATCAATGAGCAGAGTCAAGTGGAGGAAGCTGGATGGAGACCTGTGGAGCCCTTGGATCTTTTATACACCGCAGAGTGCCTGGGGCATTGACCAGGGGGTGGGAGGAAACCCCCCCAATAATTAGGAATTCATGCTGACAAGCTGAATGACACAGATAATGACGGGGCACAATTCCTTGTCATTCCCTTATTGGAGACATTGGTGTGGAACATACCCTGAAAGAGCAGGAGGAGATGGGAGGGAGGAGGGACAGCCCGGGGCCCATCATTACATGACAGAAAAGGTGCTGCTGGAGCTCAGATCACAACCCCAATAAACCCTGGTTTGTCCCTAATCCCTCACTTTGCTTACAAAGAATCCTGGGCAGCCTTTGGGATATGGCTCTGCCCAGCCACGCCACCCTGAGCCCCAGCCCGGCCGTGCCCATGAGGCAGCAGTGCCCAGCTGGGCCTGTCCTGGGGCCACAGGCAGGGTCAGTCTGGCTCTGGGGGGCTCGGCCAACACCCCCTGGCCCAGCCCTCGGGGCCAGCTGGGCAATGCAGGCCCTTCAGGAGGGCTCAGACAGGAGCCAGCTCACAGACACGGGGCTGGAGGAGTCACAGGGACCCAGACCTGCTGCTGCCCTTCTGCTCCTCCCTTTGTGTCCCCTCTGTCAGAGGTGTCCCAGGCTCTGTCCCACTGCTCTCCCCATTCCCCAGGGGTCTGGGCTTTGCCACGAGTGGGATCTGCCCCCTCTGCCCTTTGTATGGCCATCAAGGGTAAATGGGACATGGAAATCCCAATGCCCTCCAGGACCTTAGAAGGGGACAATTCACAGACATGTCAGGGGACCCCAAAGCCTTGGGATGAGCATCTTTGGCTGGCACTGGGAGTTGGTGGGATTTAGAAGACACCCCAAGAGTGGCTTCTCCTTTTGCCCAAGCTTCCACTGCCTCTGTTTACCAGCCCATAAAAGTGAGGTAATGACAGGGGTGAGGGCTGGGACAGCATTTCAAAGAGCTTCTGCAAGATGCCTGGAATTGTTCTCTGTAAGCAAAGTGAGGGATTAGGGACAAAGCAGGGTTTATTGGGGCTGTGAGTTCAGCTCCAGCAGAACTGTGTCTGTCATGTAATGATGGGCCATGGCTGTCCCTCCAATGGCCCCTCTCTTGTCCATTCGTTTCCACACCAATGTCCACAATGAGGGGATGACAGAATTGACCCGCGTCCCTTCACTTTATGAAGCTGGTCAGAGTGAATTCCTAATTATTGGGGGGTTTGCCCCCACTCCCTGGATGATGCCCCAGGCTCTCTGGGATGTATAAAAGAGCTGAGCTCCTTGCAGAGTCCATCCAGACTCCTGCACTTGACTCTCCTCATCAACCGGGTAAGCCCAGCTCTCCAAAGCCTCTTGGGGATCTCTCTCTGCCTCTCTCAACACAACTCCTTCCTCACACCTTTGCCTCTTCCCGGGGCTGTTTTCCAGAACTCTTTGCCTGTCTGAAGGATGTCCTGCTGTGTCCCTACCTGCGGGGTGGCCCCCACGTGCCCCCTGGCTGACTCCTGCAACGAGCCCTGCGTGCGGCAGTGCCCCGACTCCACGGTGGTGATCCAGCCCCCGGCCTCAGTGGTCACCTTCCCCGGGCCCATCCTCAGCTCCTTCCCTCAGCAGAGCGCCGTGGGCTCCTCTGGAGCTCCCTACGTTGGAGCCGGCTCTGGTGGCTCCTCTGGACGCCGTGGAGGCTACGGGGGCTACGGGGGCTATGGGGGCTATGGGGGCTACGGGGGCTTTGGGGGCTATGGGGGCTATGGGGGTTATGGAGGTTATGGTGGCTGGGGCAGCTGTGGGGGCTCCAGAGGCAGCTGCTGTGGGCCCTGCTAAGCCCCAGCCCAGGTGCGACCTCAGACCCAGGAGAGCTCCAGGAACGCCCCCAGCACATCCCAACACGCCAACCCCTGAAGGAAGGACATCCCTTGGGCCCTGCCGGCCGCCAGAGCTGCGACGCCTCGTGCCCGCTCAGGGCCCTGCTCTGCCTCCTTCCTGCTGCGCTTGAATCCCTGCAGCAATTGCTGCCTGCTCCCAGCACGGCCCCAGCCGGGCTCCTGCTCTCACGGCTTGGCCGATGCCCCACCGGGCTCTGCCCACGGCCAGGAGACACGGGGAGCCCTTGGGCAGGGCCCCGCTCTTGTGCCAACTCCCTCCTGCCCTCCCACGGCAATAAAAGCTGGCTTGCATTGCAATGTTCACCCTGCTCTCGTTTGGTCTTTGCTCCACACCCAACACCCCGAGTCCAGGGGGGTTTCCAGGAAGGTTCCAGTCAGCCCCACTCACACAAGTCACAGGAGAACACCGGGGAGCTGCCAGGACTCCTCCTGCCTGTCCTTGGCCACCCCGCCCTGGGCAGCAGAGCTCCCCCGAGCCAGGCCCTGCTCAGCTCCTTGGACGAGGCCTCTCCCCCTCTCCCTGCCCGGCTCCTACCCGCTTTGGGCTCCTGCTCTGACACCCCACAAGAGCCCTGAGCTACACTGCCAGGTTCCTTCCCACTCTGGACATCCCCAAAGGGCTGCCTGGAGCCCCACGGCCGTGGGGATTGGGGTGCAAGTGGAGGCCCCCCAAGGGACATGGCCCAGCTCAGGGGCTCTTGGGAGGCCCTGGCTCCAGAGGGGAGAGGGAGAACCACCCCCAGCTCTGCTCCCATTCCTTTGCCTCCATCCCCTCAAACATTCCTGCAGCCTGGCACCACCTCCTGGTCCCACTGGTCGTGTGGATTCCACTGCTCCTTGGAGCACTTCTGGCCTCACCACGGCCCCACTGCTGGTGCAGAAGCCCTTCCTGGGATCCCCAGTGTCCCCCACCCCTTGCCTGGGACACGGCTCTGCCCAGGAGCAGCAGGAGAACTTCCCAAAGCCCTGTGCTCTGGGCCAGACCGTGGTGGCCTTTTGTTGCCCTTCCTCACACTGAATTCCATCTCTGCTATTAAAATATTAGTTAACATGTTGTTAATATTGGGTATATTGGAACTACTGAGGCAATATTAAAAGAGTGTGAAAGAATATTGTCTGAAATTGATCTATATGAACTTACAAACAAATATAACTTCCCACAGCCTCGTGCTGTGGGCCAGACCATGGTGGCCCTTTGTAGCTCTTCCTCCCACTGAATTACATCACTAATATTAAAATATTATTATGTATATTATGAAAATTGGATATACTGGAATGCTTGAGATGATATGAATAGAGTATAGCACAACATCAGCTAAGTCTGGCCTGTATTAAATTGCAAATACATATAAATCCAAATCGAGGGAATTGTTGTGTTAATTTGATATCTGGAAGAAATTTTCAGACATATCAGTAGACATGAATAAATGATATTTTTTGCAATGGTCCCATTGCTCCTCATGTTGAAAATCACTCCATCAGTAGATCCAGGAATGTTCCCAAACCAGGCCACGAATGGCCCCACACTCTACACCCCACACAAGCTGCTGGCCACATCCACCATGCCAGGGTCACCAAACCCCTGTCACCTCTGTGGCCTCAGCGGGGGCTCAGGTACACCCCAGGAGGACACAGCAGTGGCCAGGTATCACCACAGGAGAGCTGGGCAGGAGTTTGGAAGAGTTGGAAGCACTGGGAAGAGTTTCTGTAAGAAACTTGCAGCACATTCCCCTTGTCACTGTGTGCTTGGGGAATGTCCTGCGTTTCCTGCTGGAGGGAGAACATGGGAAGCTGGGTGGGATGGGTTCCCCAGGCCCAGTGAGGTCCGACATCCTCAGCTGGAACACATGGAGCCAACTGTCCCAAGGCTCCAAGGGCCCTGCCCAGGAGGATTCCAACAGGAATCCCCTACACAGACATGGGCTGAGACTGGGGGCAATGAGAAAAAGGAAGGATGAAGGAAAACCAGGAGTCAACATTGCAATGCAAGACAGCTTTTATTGCAGGGGGAGGGCAGGAGGGGGTTGGCAGAAGAGCAGGGCCATGGCCAAGGGCTTCCCATGTGCTGGCACTGGGCAGAGCCAGGTGAGCAGGAGCAGGAGCCCAGGGCGAGTCTCTGGGATCAGGGCACAAGGAGCCCTGTGGGGATGCTCAGGCAGGGCAGGGACAAGGCACAGGTGGTTCCCAAGCTGGCACGAGGCTTCCAAGGTGTGGAGCCCAACGATGCCAGAGGGGTTTTCTTCCACAGAGCGTCGGGTCGGGATGTGCCGGGGTTTCTCCTGGAGCTCTCCTTGGTCTGACGAGGTCACACTCGGGGTGGGGCTTAGCAGGGCCCACAGTTGCCATTGAGGTACCGGTGGCCGCTGCTCCAGCCTCCGTATCCACAGCCCCCAAAGCCTCCATAGCCCCCATAGCCCCCATAGCCTCCACAACCCCAACCCCCATAGCCCCCACGGCCTCCATAACCCCAACCCCCATAGCCACCATAGCCCCCATAACCTCCATATCCCCCATAACCTCCATAACCACCATAGCCACCATAGCCCCAGCCTCCGTAGCCTCCACGGCCTCCAAAGGAGCCACCGGAGCCGGCTCCAACGTAGGGAGCTCCAGCTGAGCCCACGGTGCTCTGCTGAGGGAAGGAGCTGAGGATGGGCCCGGGGAAGGTGACCACTGAGGCCGGGGGCTGGATCACCACCGTGGAGTCGGGGCACTGCCGCACGCAGGGCTCGTTGCAGGTGTCAGCCAGAGGGGCCGGGGTGGCCACCCCACAGGAAGGGACACACAGGCTGGAGCAGGACATCCTTCAGACAGGCAAAGAGTTCTGGAAAACAACCCCAGGAAGAGGAAAAAGTGTGAGGAAGGAGTTGCATGGAAGGAGACAGAAAGAGATCCCCAAGAGGCTTTGGAGAGCTGGGCTTACCCGGTTGATGAGGAGAGTCAAGTGGAGGAATCAGGATGGAGCTCTGCAAGGTGCACGGCTCTTTTATACATCCCAGAGAGCCTGGGGCTTCAGGAAAGGGGGCGGTGGCAGAAAACACGAGTAATTAGGAATTCACGCTGACAAGCTTCATCAGAGAGATAATGTCGCAAGATAATTCCATGGAATCCCCTCATTGAGGACACAGGTGTGAAAACGTGTCCTGGACATGAAGGAAGTGATGGGAGGGACAGCCATGGCCCATCATTACATGACAGACACGGTTCTGCTGGAGCTGAACTCACAGCCCCAATAAACCCTGCTTTGTCCCTAATCCCTCACTTTGCTTACAGAGAACAATTCCAGGCATCTTGCAGAAGCTCTTTGAAATGCTGTCCCAGCCCTCACCCCTGTCATTACCTCACTTTTATGGGCTGGTAAACAGAGGCAGTGGAAGCTTGGGCAAAAGGAGAAGCCACTCTTGGGGTGTCTTCTAAATCCCACCAACTCCCAGTGACAGCCAAAGATGCTCATCCCAAGGTCAAGGTCAACATCTCTATGAATTACCCCAATCCAGGGTCCTGGAGGACATTGGGATTTCCATGTCCCATTTACCTTTGATGGCCATACAAAGGGCAGAGGGGGCAGATCCCACTAGTGGCAAACCCCAGACCCCTGGGGAATGGGGAGAGCAGTGGGACAGAGCCTGGGACACCTCTGACAGAGGGGACACAAAGGGAGGAGCAGAAGGGCAGCAGCAGGTCTGGATCCCTGTGGCTCCTCCAGCCCCGTGTCTGTGAGCTGGCTCCTGTCTGAGCCCTCCTGAAGGGCCTGCATTGCCCAGCTGGCCCCGAGGGCTGGGCCAGGGGGTGTTGGCCGAGCCCCCCAGAGCCAAGCTGACCCTGCCTGTGGCTCCAGGACAGGCCCAGCTGGGCACTGCTGCCTCATGGGCACGGCCGGGCTGGGGCTCAGGGTGGCGTGGCTGGGCAGAGCCGTATCCTAAAGGCTGCCCAGGATTCTTTGTAAGCAAAGTGAGGGATTAGGGACAAACCAGGGTTTATTGGGGTTGTGATCTGAGCTCCAGCAGCACTTTTTCTGTCATGTAATGATGGGCCACGGGCCGTCCCTCCCATCGCCTTCTTTTGGTCCAGGGCACGTTTCCACACCAATCTCCCTGATGTTGAGGTGTATAATTGTATTGCATCATTATCTCTCTGATGAAGCTTGTCAGCTGGAATTCCTAATTACCTGTTTTTTTGCCACCGCTCCCTTTTCCTGATGCCCCAGGCCCTCTTGGAGATGTATAAAAGGTCCAAGGGTTTCACAGAGCTCTATCCATCTTCCACTGCTTGACTCGCCTTATCAACTTGGTAAGTCCAAGTCTTCCCTCTTCTTTCCTTTTTCATCCTTGGCTTTCTCAATGAATCTTTGGGGCTTTCTGGAGGAACCTTAGGCTGTGTCCTCCTCATGCTCTCCCCATGAAGAGTTAGGATGGTTGGGATTATACCAAAGGACTCAAGGCTTTTGGGGGATTGAGGATTTTCCATCCGCTTTGGATGTCGAAGTTTTCTTAATTCCCATGGGCAAGCAAGACCCAGGGATGGTGATGGCAGCGAAGGATCTAAGCAGGCATTTCAATAGAATAGAGTTTTGCTCAGAATGCCTGAGATGATCCAGAGCGTGTCCTGGGACACAGGCTCCAGGTGGGAGAGAGCCAGCAGGGATTTGGGATGAGTCCTTGACCTGGGCCGTGGCTCTGCCTTGTCTTGCAGCTTTCCCTGCTGAACCAAAGGATGTCCTGCTCCAGCCTGTGTGTCCCTTCCTGTGGGGTGGCCACCCCGGCCCCTCTGGCTGACACCTGCAACGAGCCCTGCGTGCGGCAGTGCCCCGACTCCACGGTGGTGATCCAGCCCCCGGCCTCAGTGGTCACCTTCCCCGGGCCCATCCTCAGCTCCTTCCCTCAGCAGAGCGCCGTGGGCTCAGCTGGAGCTCCCTACGTTGGAGGCGGCTCCGGTGGCTCCTTTGGAGGCCGTGGAGGCTACGGAGGCTGGGGCTATGGTGGCTATGGTGGTTATGGAGGTTACGGTGGTTGGGGTTATGGAGGCCGTGGTGGCTATGGGGGTTGGGGTTATGGAGGCCGTGGGGGCTATGGTGGTTGGGGTTGTGGAGGCTATGGGGGCTATGGGGGCTATGGGGGCTATGGGGGCTATGGAGGCTTTGGGGGCTGTGGATACGGAGGCTGGAGCAGCGGCCACCGGTACCTCAATGGCAACTGTGGGCCCTGCTAAGCCCCACCCCGAGTGTGACCTCGTCAGACCAAGGAGAGCTCCAGGAGAAACCCCGGCACATCCCGACCCGACGCTCTGTGGAAGAAAACCCCTCTGGCATCGTTGGGCTCCACACCTTGGAAGCCTCGTGCCAGCTTGGGAACCACCTGTGCCTTGTCCCTGCCCTGCCTGAGCATCCCCACAGGGCTCCTTGTGCCCTGATCCCAGAGACTCGCCCTGGGCTCCTGCTCCTGCTCACCTGGCTCTGCCCAGTGCCAGCACACGGGAAGCCCTTGGCCATGGCCCTGCTCTTCTGCCAACCCCGTCCTGCCCTCCCCCTGCAATAAAAGCTGTCTTGCATTGCAATGTTGACTCCTGGTTTTCCTTCATCCTTCCTTTTTCCCACTACCACAAGTCTCATGGGTGTCTGTGAGGGCTGTTGGAATCCTCCTGGGAAGTGCTCTTGGAGCCTTGGGATATTGGCTCCGTGAGTTCCCACTGATGATGTCCATCCCTGTTGAGGCTGAGAGCACATCCCACCCAGCCTTCCGTGTTCTCCCACCAGCAGGAAACGCAGGACATTCCCAAAGCCACCTTTGATGATGGGAAAGTGCCACAAGTGTCTTGCAGAAACCATTCCAAATCCTCTGCCAAAGCAGCAAACCTGACATCACCTCTTGGACTGGGCTGTGACTGGTCACATTTGGAGGTCCAGGGAAATACATGGATGACCGCCGCATGTCCCAGGTTTTCTGGCCATGTCCCTGTTCCCAGCTCGAGGTGGTGGCCACTGGGAAGGGGGGAGACAGATGCAGCCAAGTGTTGCCCAGTCTCCTCAGAGCCATGAAATGCCCGCAAGGTCCAGTTCCTTGGAGCAAAAAGCTCTAGGAGCAGGAGCTTGGAGTTCCCACCCCCATGAGTTCCCTCTTTTTGTCTATTGATATATCTCCAAATCTCTTCTACATATCAAATTAACACCAAAAATTCCATGGTTTTGAGATGTTATATTTGTTTGTAGGTTCATATAGATCAATTTCAGACAATATTCTTTCACACTCTTTTCATATTGTCGCAATAGTTCCAATATACCCAATATTAACAACATGTTAACTAATATTTTAATAGCAGAGATGGAATTCAGTGTGAGGAAGGGCAACAAAAGGCCACCACGGTCTGGCCCAGAGCACGGGGCTTTGGGAAGTTCTCCTGCTGCTCCTGGGCAGAGCCGTGTCCCAGGCAAGGGGTGGGGGACACTGGGGATCCCAGGAAGGGCTTCTGCACCAGCAGTGGGGCCGTGGTGGGGCCAGAAGTGCTCCAAGGAGCAGTGGAATCCACACGACCAGTGGGACCAGGAGGTGGTGCCAGGGTGCAGGAATGTTTGAGGGGATGGAGGCAAAGGAGTGGGAGCAGAGCTGGGGGTGGTTCTCCCTCTCCCCTCTGGAGCCAGGGCCTCCCAAGAGCCCCTGAGCTGGGCCATGTCCCTTGGGGGGCCTCCACTTGCACCCCAATCCCCACGGCCGTGGGGCTCCAGGCAGCCCTTTGGGAATGTCCAGAGTGGGAAGGAACCTGGCAGTGTAGCTCAGGGCTCTTGTGGGGTGTCAGAGCAGGAGCCCAAAGCGGGTAGGAGCCGGGCAGGGAGAGGGGGAGAGGCCTCGTCCAAGGAGCTGAGCAGGGCCTGGCTCGGGGGAGCTCTGCTGCCCAGGGCGGGGTGGCCAAGGACAGGCAGGAGGAGTCCTGGCAGGTCCCTGGTGTTCTCCTGTGACTTGTGTGAGTGGGGCTGACTGGAACCTTCTTGGAAACCCCCCTGGACTCGGGGTGTTGGGTGTGGAGCAAAGACCAAACGAGAGCAGGGTGAACATTGCAATGCAAGCCAGCTTTTATTGCCGTGGGAGGGCAGGAGGGAGTTGGTACAAGAGCGGGGCCCTGCCCAAGGGCTCCCCGTGTCTCCTGGCCGTGGGCAGAGCCCGGTGGGGCATCGGCCAAGCCGTGAGAGCAGGAGCCCGGCTGGGGCCGTGCTGGGAGCAGGCAGCAATTGCTGCAGGGATTCAAGCGCAGCAGGAAGGAGGCAGAGCGGGGCCCTGAGCGGGCACGAGGCGTCGCAGCTCTGGCGGCCGGCAGGGCCCAAGGGATGTCCTTCCTTCAGGGGTTGGCGTGTTGGGATGTGCTGGGGGCGTTCCTGGAGCTCTCCTGGGTCTGAGGTCGCACCTGGGCTGGGGCTTAGCAGGGCCCACAGCAGCTGCCTCTGGAGCCCCCACAGCTGCCCCAGCCACCATAACCTCCAAAACCCCCATAACCCCCGTAGCCCCCATAGCCCCCAAAGCCCCCATAGCCCCCAGAGCCCCCGTAGCCTCCACGGCGTCCAGAGGAGCCACCAGAGCCGGCTCCAACGTAGGGAGCTCCAGCTGAGCCCACGGCGCTCTGCTGAGGGAAGGAGCTGAGGATGGGCCCGGGGAAGGTGACCACTGAGGCCGGGGGCTGGATCACCACCGTGGAGTCGGGGCACTGCCGCACGCAGGGCTCGTTGCAGGAGTCAGCCAGGGGGCACGTGGGGGCCACCCCGCAGGTAGGGACACAGCAGGACATCCTTCAGACAGGCAGAGAGTTCTGGAAAACAACCCCGGGAAGAGGCAAAGGTGTGAGGAAGGAGTTGTGTTGAGAGAGGCAGAGAGAGATCTCCAAGAGCCTTTGGAGAGCTGGGCTTACCCGGTCGATGAGGAGAGTCAAGTGGAGGAGTCTGGATGGACTCTGCAAGGAGCTCAGCTCTTTTATACATCCCAGAGAGCCTGGGGCATCATCCAGGGAGTGGGGGCAAACCCCCCAATAATTAGGAATTCACTCTGACCAGCTTCATAAAGTGAAGGGACGCAGGTCAATTCTGTCATCCCCTCATTGTGGACATTGGTGTGGAAACGAATGGACAAGAGAGGGGCCATTGGAGGGACAGCCATGGCCCATCATTACATGACAGACACAGTTCTGCTGGAGCTGAACTCCGCCCCAATAAACCCTGCTTTGTCCCTAATCCCTCACTTTGCTTACAAAGAATCCTGGGCAGCCTTTGGGATATGGCTCTGCCCAGCCACGCCACCCTGAGCCCCAGCCTGGTCATGCCCATGAGGCAGCAGTGCCCAGCTGGGCCTGTCCTGGAGCCACAGGCAGGGTCAGCCTGGCTCTGGGTGGCTCGGCCAACACCCCCTGGCCCAGCCCTCGGGGCCAGCTGGGCAATGCAGGTCCTCCAGGAGGGCTCGGGCAGGACCCAGCTCACAGACACAGGGCCGGAGGATCCCAGCGTTTCTTGATCCTGCTCCTGTGTGTTGATCTCCCCTTACTCAGGTATCCAGCTCCTGATCCCACTCATGTCCCACCCACATCCGTGCCATCACTGAAGCTTCATCTGACACGGGACCCATTTCTGCTGCTTTTTGCATGACCATCAAATGAATCAGGGACTTAAGAAGTCCTCCAGCAGCAGAAAAATTCCTTAGGGATTCTCCCTCCCAGAACCCTCTGTGCCCAGCCCTGTGCCATGTGGGATGACCCTGCTTGGGCAGGACATTGGGGCTGATGACCCTCTGTGGTCCCTTCCAGCCTGACCCACTCTGGAACTCGGTGGTGCTGCGACCACCCCTGCCCTTCCCGGGATGGGGCCACGTTTGGAGTTTGGGATGTGCCTGGAGTGGGTGGGATGGCTTCTCCCTCCCGGCGTCCCCATTTAGCAGCCTGTAAAAGGGATTAATGACAGATGTGCTGTCTGTGCCCAGGATTTCAAAGCACTCCTGAGTGATGCCCAAAACTCTTGTGCATAAGCAAAGCGTGGGATTAGGGACACGTCGGAGTTTATTGGGGCTCTGAGTTGTGCTGCAGCAACAATTGATCTTTCACTCAGTGATTGGTCACTGTCTGTCCCTCCCAGGGCCTGGTGGCTCTCCAGGGCACGTTTACTTGTTCCTAGCCCCAGTTAGGATGGATGTAATTGCCACTGCAATTTGTGTCATGAGGTTTGTCCGCTTGATTCCATGGTGAGCTGGGGCTCCTGTCACCACCCCCTGGACAATGCCCCAGGCACTCTGGGGTGTATAAAAGGTCCAAGGGCTCCACAGGTCTCCATCCAGCTTCCCCCACTTGACTCTGCTCATTGATCGTTGTGGTAAGTCCACGTCTTCCCTCCATCCTTCCTTCACCCTCTGTGCCTCTCGCAAGGAATCTTTGGCCGTGGATTTCCCAAGGAATCTTTGTCTCTGGGCTCCACCAGCTCTCCCAGTGCAGAGTTAGGATGGTTGGGGTTATAGCAATGGACTCAAGTCCTCTGGGAGCCTGGTGATTTGGGTGTGGGAGGTTTTTCTTGATTCCCATGGGCAGGCAAAACCCAGGGATCATGAGGGGAGCAAGGGATTTCAGCAGCCATTTCAGCTGTGAAAGGGGTTTTGCTCGGAATGCCTGAGATGTTCCAGAGCATGTCCTGGGACACAGGCTCCAGGTGGGAGAGAACCAGCAGGGATTTGGGATGAGTCCTCGACCTGAGCCGTGGCTCTGCCTTGTCTTGCAGCTTTCCCTGCTGAACCAAAGGATGTCCTGCTGTGTCCCTACCTGCGGGGTGGCCCCCACGTGCCCCCTGGCTGACTCCTGCAACGAGCCCTGCGTGCGGCAGTGCCCCGACTCCACGGTGGTGATCCAGCCCCCGGCCTCAGTGGTCACCTTCCCCGGGCCCATCCTCAGCTCCTTCCCTCAGCAGAGCGCCGTGGGCTCCTCTGGAGCTCCCTACGTTGGAGGCGGCTCCGGTGGCTCCTTTGGAGGCCGTGGAGGCTACGGGGGCTATGGGGGCTATGGGGGCTATGGTGGCTATGGAGGTTATGGGGGTTATGGAGGTTATGGAGGTTATGGTGGCTGGGGCAGCTGTGGAGGCTCTGGGGGCTGGGGCCGTGGTTCCAGGTCCCTCGGGGGCAGCTGTGGGCCCTGCTAAACCCCAAATCTCCCTGGAGTTCAGTGCTGCCTCTGCCCACGGGCTCCACCACCAGCCCCTCCTGTCTCCTGCCACCTGAGCCAGGACAAAGCTCCAGCCCCTGCTTTGGGGTGGCCCCGGGAGCTGCAGGGTCCCCATCACTTGCCAGGGTGACCCTGCAGAGCCTCAGCCGGCGCCTTTGGGGTTCCCAGCACTGCCTCCAACAGCTCCCCCCTCTCTGCCATCCCACCAAGCTGTGCTGACCCTCGGGTGAGGGTCTGCCCTGCCCTGCCCAGCTCCCAGACTCCCCACCCACCCTGGCAAGGGGGAAACCTCTGGGGTGGAGCCCTGGGCTGGGCCTTGCTGCTGCCTTAGGATTTTTGTGTTTCCAATGCACTGTTGCTGTGCTGGTTTGTCTCTTGCTGACACTGCCTACGGCCTTTTTCATCCACAATAAAGAATCTGCATTGCATGAACAATTTCTTTTGTTATGGATTTCTTGATCATGGCAGAAAATGAGTCTCTGACTGAGCAGTGGTGTGAAATGTCCAGTCATAGAACCATAGGGTGGTTTGGGCGGGAAGGGAAACTTAAAACTCATCTTATTCCACCCCCTGCCATAGGCAGGGACACTTTCCTCTGTCCCAGGTTGCTCCAAGCCCCTTCCAACCTGGCCTTGGACACTTCCAGGGATGGGGCAGCCCCAGCTGCTCTGGAAAATCCATCCCATGGCCTCCCCACCCTCACAGGGATGAATTCCTTCCCAATATCCCATCTAAACCTCCTTGCCATCAGTTTGAAGCCATTCCCCATTGTCCTGGCACTCTATCCTTTGGGAAAAGCCTCTCCCCATTTTCCTTGTAGCCCCTTCAGGTCCTGGAAGGTCACAGTTGGGTCACCTCTGGTCTCTTCTCCAGGCTGAACAATCCCAACTCTCCCAGCCTTTCCTCCCAGCAGAGCTGCTCCATCCCTCAGATCCCGTCCTGGAGCCTCCTCTGGGCTCTCTCCAGCAGCTCCAGCTCCTCCCTGTGCTGGGCCCCAGGGCTGGGGCAGCTCTGCAGGTGGGGTCTCACCTGAGCAGGGCAGAGGGGCAGAATCCCAATCTCTTTCCTGCTGCCCACGCTGGGGCTGAGCCCAGGACACCCCCAAATCCTTCTCCCAGGGCTGCTCCAGTTGTTTATCCCCAGCCTGGATCCATCCTGGAGCTCTCCCCAATCCCAGTGCAGCTCGATGGCTTCGTTAAACCTCCCGAGAAGGGAATTCTTTTGCTAAAACCACTCGTGGCAGCTCCGAAATTCTCCCAGAAAAGTCTTTTGAGCTGCACGAGTCAGGAGTTCAGGCAGGTGGGATCCATCTGTGGGCTGCACATTCCTGCACCCACAAATCCACGTCTCGCTTTGGGTTAGGGAAAAAGGGATGGAAATTTGCTCTGTCCTGAGATGGAGGTGGTAAATCAAGGGCTGAGCATCACCTGAGCCCTTTCAGGACCTGCTGTAAAAACAGCCACTGCCAGGGGTTCAGGAGGGGGCCCGGGGAGTGTCAAATGTTCAGCACATGTTTAATGTATAAAAATTATTCCTGGGATTTTTTGACATTTGAACTCCAAGAAGAAACATGGAATATCTGCAAATGAGGATAAACAATAGTGTAGGTTCAACTGAAAAATAGAAGAACAGGGAATTTCTTTTTTTTTTTTTTTTTTTCTTTTTTGTAGAATGAGGGAATTTATTATCATAAAATTATAAAACATCCTGAGCTGGAAGGGACCCACAAGAATCATCAAAGTCCAGTTCCTGGCCCTGTAGAGACATCCCAAAATCCCAGAATGTCCCTGGGAGCATTGTCCAAACGCTCCTGGAGCTCAGACAGCTTCAGGGCTGTGCCCATTCCCTGGGGAGCCTCGGCAGTGCCCGACCACCCTCTGGGGGAAGAATTTCCCTGATATCCACCCAAACCTCCCCTTTTTGTTTTTCTGTGATAAAGGAAACCAGAAAATGTATTTTGGTACAGAAAATTTATTTGGAAAGAGAAGCTTTCCTACAATTGTGGAACAAAACTGTACAGGATAACAAAGAGCATCGTTCCAGGGGTTCAGTGAGGCTGTGGCAAATCACCAGCATCCGAATGATGCCGCCTGTAAAAACTGGGAATTTCCCTTTCGGCAGCGTAGCCGTGTGCAATTCCGAGCATTTTAAGTCACCTCTCTAAGCTCAGTGCCAGTTAAAAATCCGGGATAAGCCAAAGCACGACGGAAAGCTGGATGACTACGCTGAAAAGCTGCGGGAGAACAGCTCTAAACTAAAAGGAAAAACTTGCAATGGCCACACGAGCCTGCCTTTCCCGGGAGCTGAACTCCTGCAGCTCTCAGGAGGAGCCGGAGCAGCCCCCGGGGGCCGCTGCTGCAGCTTCACCCCAAAAATGCCAACTGGAATTTATCTAGAATTTCCTTTCGCTGCATCTTCCCCACGGCCCCGAGCTCAGTACGTCCAGCGCTTCCCGGCGCGGTAGGAATTGCAGGGATGAGTCCATTGGGATGAGTAGGTGTAGGAATATTTGGGGGCACAGCGAGGCTCGGGACGGGCCAACACCGGGGCTACCACTTTATCCCCGGCTGCCTCCAACCTCCCGGCGACCTCCGCAGGCAGCGGGGCTACAACCGGGGGCTCTGCCACGGCCACCTCCGCTGGCTCCGAGGCTCCCACCACGGTTTGCTGGGGGTACGTGGTGAGGATGGGCCCCGGGAAAGTGACCACGACGGGAGGAGGGTAAATGATGACCCTCGAGTCGCCGCAGGCCACCACGCACGGCTCGTTGCTGCTGCTGGCCAGGGGCTGGGGGCATTTGGCCTCGCAGGGGTTGGCACAGGCGAGCTGGGTGGAAGCCATGGCCCGGTGGTGGTGGGGAAAAAGCCTGGAATTGGTTGGAAGAGTTAAAAAAAAAAAAAAAAAAACAACACAAAAGAAGCACCAAAAAACGAAAGCGACGCCTCGCAGTTCCCGGTTATTGACGTTTGGCTCTAAGGGATGGTTAGGGATAATTTAGATAAAGGTGAGAGTTGAGCACTTGTTTATTGATGTTTGGTTCTAAGAGATCGTCAGACAGAGATAATTCGGGTAAAAACAAGAGCTGATCGCTCGTTTATTGACATTTCGTTCTAATTTCTTGTCAGAGATAATTGAGATAAATACAAGAGTCGAGCTCTTGGCTGTTGACGTTTCGTTCTAATTTCTCGTTAGAGATAATTGAGATAAAGACAAGAGTCGAGCTTTTGGCTGTCGACATTTCGTTTCAAGATCTTGTTAGAGATAATCGAGATAAAGACAAGAATTGATCTCGTGATTATTGACATTTGTCTCTAAGGCATCCTCAGAGAGAGCTGATTTATCTCTCACCCTTTACTTCCCCTCACGGATTTGTTCGGAATTCCTGCGTTAAATTTTCCCTCTTTTCTCCTCCTCCTCCTCCTCCGGGAGCAGAACTCCTCCTCTTTCCTTCCGTGCCACCTCCGAACCCCAGCCCTGCCCCAAACCCTCCCGGCCCTTTGGAAGAATTCCCGAGGACGCGTCCGAACTTGTTCCCACAGCATATTTCTGTTCCTCCCACACAGGGAAAAAAAGAAAAAAAATCTGGATTTTCCACGTATTTAATCCTCTTAGCACCTGCTTAATTTTTGTATTATTTTCCTTGCAGATTCCTGTTTTCAGGAAGGAAAATATTCTGCTAAAACACAGGGAAAAAAACCGTAAGGCTGCGAAAAAGTGGGAGTGTTAAGTGCGTTTAATAAGTGAAAGGTATAATTAAAATATTTATATAATATTATATATATATATTAAAATATTTTTATAGTGGTATAGTCAACCCAAAAAAGAAAATTACGGTTTCACCTTGGGGAAATTTATTCAGTCGTGTTTATTTCTTCAGGTTAAATCCTCACATAAAAGCCTGGTGTAGCATCAGAATAGTTTTTTAAGCTTGTAAATCAAACCTATTATTGTGATAATTTAAAAAAAAATGCAAAAAACCCATGCAGGGCATTTCCCTCCGAATTCCCTCATGTCAGAACGTAGCTTTGACCTACAGAAATGCTGAATTTAATCTCTGTAGAAGCACTTTAGAATTTTAAATCGGTTTTAAGAGCTAGAAATGAAAGTTATTAGCACAGTTACATTAATAATCTGTAATCATCCCCTGGTGTAGCTCGATGTGACTCCAATTAAATTAAGGATGCGCTGATTCGAACAACAGCAGAGCTGCACGTCTGGAGCTGCACCGAGCTCAATTCCAGCCAGGATTTTCCATCATTTTCCACGAATTCCTCCCTCCCAGCAACCCCTGAATCCCTGGATCTTGCCCTCCACGCCAAACCAATCCTAAAACCCTCTCCCTGATCGTGCCGCACAATCAAAGCCGGACTTAAATCCATTCTCAAAACTTTTCCAAATATTCTTCAGAATTAAAGATTGAAATTCCTCATTCTCCCATCATTCTAAAAGCCTTGGAAAAGCCCCGACTTTTATTTTTGCATCCTTTACCCAGCACGGAAAGCACCTACAGGAAAGAGCTCCTAAATCCCTCAGAACCAAAATATTTAGGCAGGGTTTAGCCCCAGTTTTAAGGAGAAATCCACGCAAAAGCAGAGGGGAAACTCAAGGTTTTTTAGAGCCGGGGAATCAAAACTTACTCAGAGAGGCGGAGAGAACAAGTCGGGAGAGGCAGTGAGAAATTCCCGGTGTGGAGAGAGTTTTTATATCCTCCTCCGGATCGCCGGGAGCGGCTGAGACACCCTTTGTGTAAAGCACTTTAATTACTCCGGGAGCAAAGCCCGGTGCAGGGATTGCTCCTGGAGTTGCAGGAATTGTTTTGCTCACTGTTTATGATTATCTAAAGCCGCGTTAGGCAATAACCCCAAAATGCAGATGGGAACCCGCCAGGTCTTTTCATCTCGGAATTTCCTGCTTTTCCCCCCCGCTCCTGATTTCATTAAGAGGTAAAAGCACACCGAGAATTAATGAGGTTTTTTTTAGCTTATCTTGGCTAAAAACTGGAATGCACAGGGGATCTTGGAGATGCCGGTGGTGCCAAGGTGATTTTCCTTATGGAAGCACAACCAAACACTGGGAATTTGTGTCCAGGTCTCTTTTAAACGCTGGAAAATCAGGGATTCTTTCTAAAGTATTGCTGGAATTTATACCTGGGCTCCTCAGTCAGGAATCTGGTGCAAATCTAAAGAGCAAAGCTCGGGGTTATCTTTGGAATAAAAACGAAGCCGTTTATGAATTTTGCCAGTAGTGAAGTTTAAAATGAGGAGTTGATGAAGCACTTTCCATAATTTATTCTTTGTGAGGTCACAGCAGCCCGGATCCTCTAGGATGTCATTATTGTGATTACCATGAAATGATTTCCCTGGACGACAAACTCCCAGAGGTTCGAGATGCTCTTTGAAATCTCATTTTCTGATGTCTCCGGAATATTCCTGATAAGCTCCAAAGCCTCGGGGGATCTCTGGAGGTGCCTCATAAAATCGGAATAATTCCTGTGATGTCATAAACCCCCGGGATGGTTTTGCCTCATTTCAGTGTGGGCATTTCCATGCACAAAGGTTCCCTCCGGAGGGAAGAGGGAGTGAAGTGACCCCTAGGAAAAGAGCACCGGGATTTTGGGAAGGTCCTCCCCAGTGGCCTCCTCACGAAGAGGGAAGAGCTGAGGCTGTGTGGGATTCAGTTCAGCCTTTTGGGACCATGTCCCTGGTAAAGGAATCCTCATTTTTTTTCCAGGATTTAATCCTAACGAGGTTGGATGGACGTTGTCTATGAGGAGGAGCTCAAAATCCTGCCAAAATCGATCAATTTTCTTCTCCTTCCACGTCTCTGTTATAACCCTTTGGAATTTCTTGCTCCAAGACCTTCCCCCTTCCAAGGGTGCCTCCCAAAACTCCCCTTTCAAACCAGGAGAATTAAATTATTGCTCACATGGAGCAAATGAGAAATTCATCCCAAGCGTGGAATTCACCCCTCCAAAAGGATTCTGGTGAAGTCTCCTCAGTTGATCCCTGTAGGATTTGGGAGTTCCCAACCCAGGACCCGAATCCTGGTCGGCAAAATCAGTCCCTGGAATATAACAGGACCAACCCTTCTCAAAATTCCTCATAATGCAGAAATCTTGTGCACAATTTTCTCTTTTCCACCCAGTTTTTGTGTTGTGCTCCAGTGACTGCAGTTGATTCATCAGGAATTGTGGGGCTGGGACGAGGGGGATGGATTCAAACTGAAAGTGAGAAGATTTAGGTGGGATATTGGGAAAGAATTCCTGGCTGTGAGGGTGGGGAAGCCCTGGCACAGCATTTCCATGGAATTTCTGGGAAAATCCCTTCTCAAAACTTTCCCAAATATTTTTCAGAATTAAAAGACTGAAATTCCTCATTCTCCAGCAATTTTAAAAGCCTTGGGAAAGCCCCGACTTTTATTTTTGCATCCTTCACCCAGCACAGAAAGCACCTGCAGGAAAGCACCTCCTAAATCCCTCAGAGCCGGAATATTTAGGCACGGTTTAGCCCCGGCTTTAAGGAGAAATCCACGCAAAATGAAAAAAAGCGTCCGAAGCCAGGCTGGACCGGGCTTGGAATAAACTGAGATCGTGGCAGGGGTGGAACTGGACGAGTTTTAAGGTGCCTTCCAACCCAAACCGTTCCGTGAGTAACAAAGGGAATAAAGAACGAGCGCAGACTCCAAACCCCACAACACAGAGCCTTCAAGTCGTCGGGGCCCATTAATCCTAAATTGTTTTAGTAAATTACATCCTTGCACAGGGCAGGGGCGGCTTTAATGACGGCCAGGGTGGGTTTTTGGTGCCCGAACCGGTTCGGTGAAGCTGCAGAACCCCGGGGCTTGGCTGGTCCAGCTGAGTCAGGAGCGCTGCTTTATGAAGGAATAATCAAAGGACGAGGTTTTTGGCGTGGCCGCTGCGCTGCTGGAGCTTTGCAGCTTCTCGCTGTCCTCACTTCAAAGAGGCTTTGCCTCGCTGACATCACCGGGACAAACATCGCATCAGCAACAATTCCGCCCATGAGGCAGGAGGAGCTGAGGTGTGCAGCTCCGGACTGGTGGCAGCAGGTAATTAGCGGTAATTAAGGCGTCACTCACCGTCGGGATCCACGCGGTTCTGCGCTATCAGGGATTTTGATTTCTCGCAGTGAAAGTTGAATAATCCTCAAAATCTGAGGCGGTGACCCCCGGCCGAATCGGGACAAGGGCAGAGATGAGCTCGGTTGATCTCGGAGGTGGATTTTGCCTAAGAGGAGGCGTCACCCAGGGTGGGGATAAATCCCAAATCTGCATAGGCAAGAGATTCCTGGCTCTGGGAAAGCTGCCCAGGCCCCAGAGCACGCCCAGGGAGTTTCATTCTGCGGGGTGTCTCCAAAAAAACCCTCCCCCATCCCAAATTCCCGCAGCACGGATTTGGGATTGGGATGGAACAAAAGTGCGGCTCCTGGATAAAACCATCCGCGAGGCAGGGAGGGTCTTCTCCAAAAACATGCTCCAGGTCAGGAGAGCAGAGCCTTTTCTGGAGGTTTTTTTGGTTGGTAAAAAAAGAGAAATTTTCTTTTAGGACGGTCCAGCCTTGTCAAGACCACAATGTGTGGGGGATTGAGGTTCAGTGGGGTTTTTTTAGTCTTTCCAGGGCTTCACAGAGCAGCCAAACCTCCCAAATTCAGCCGTGGAACCCAGGATTTGTGCTTTTTGTTCACTTCTAGCTGGGATTAAACCCGATTTTAAATCCTGAACAATGATTGAGAGGTGATGGCAGGATAAACTCAGGGAAATAAATGTTGGAGGAGCACAAAGGGAAAAAGAATGAAGGGAGGAGGCAGAAGAAAAACCTCTCCCTCAACATGTGCTGACCAGAGCTGTACTGAGATGTTTTATTTTTATATATATATATATAATTTTATTTATATATATTTATATATAAATATAAAAATACATTTAGATATTTATATATAAATATTTATAACTATACACAAATATTATATAAATATAATGAATATATAACATAAATATTACATAAAAATATATTCAAATGATGCACATTATGTATAAACATTGTGCATAAATACGATGCATTTATATATTAATCTAAAATTACAAGAAAATTGAAATACCAGGTTCATCAGGGCAGGAAAGCAAATTCAGTTATTTAAATGATATAAAATCTGCCTGGAGCACACTTGAATTCCCTGTTTTTTTAAATTCATCCTGGTTTTTGGTGTTTGGGTGGAGCCCAGAGCCAGGCAGAGCCCCAGATCCGAGTTCCTTCGGTGACTTTCCGTCTCCCTCTGCTTGTCCCAGGTGGCATTGCACAACCTGCCTCAGTTTCCCCACAAATCCCGAGGTTTTTCTTCTCTCAGCTGCTCCAAACTCTTTGTTTCACAGCACAGAAGTGGTGCCTGTTTTCCTTCTGTCCCATGAAAACCCTCGACTTAGGAAAAGGCACCGGGGGGGGGCTCCAGGGAATCTGGAGAGGGAATTTTCCTCAGGAATTGCAGGGACAGGACACAGGGAATGGGGTCAGAGTGACAGCGGGGAGATTTGGGTGGGAATATTTGGGAGAAATTGTTCCCTGTGAGGGCCTGGCCCTGGTAATTCCATGGATTTCTGATCCCTGGGAGTGTCCCAGGCCAGGTTGGAGCCACCTGGGATGGTGGAAGGTGTCCCTGCCCTCGGAATTAGACGAATTTTGAGTTCCATTCCAACCCAAACCATTCCAAAATTCCATTCTGTGACGCTGTGAATTTCCATCTGTTTCGGTGTATTTATAAATACAGATGCTGAAGCTGCTGCTTGTTTTCCTAGAGTTAGGCATAGGATGAATCCCAGACTGGTTTGGGGTGGAAAGATCTTAAATCCCATCCCATTCCATGGAGCGGGGACACCTCCAAACCCCACAGACCAATGCGGGTTCTGTGTCCCCGAGCTTTGTCCTGTCCACGGTGTCACCCTAAAAACAAAACCTGTGACAAAACAACCCCAGGGGTGATCCCTGATCATTCCTGGGATAACCTGACCTGGGAAAAGGTGCTGGAGGAGCTGTTGGCACCATCAGGGCAGGAATGGATGTGTGAAAATAAAAGGCCGAGCTGTCAAGGCCCAAACATCCCTGATTTGTAGTGTGGGGCCTGCAAATGTCGTGCTGCCTTCCCCAAGTTCTTTGGAATTTATTCCCACTTGGGTTTGGAATTTATTTCCACTTGGGTTTGGAATTTATTTCCACTCAGTTTTGGAATTTATTTCCACTTGGATTTGGAATTTATTCCCACTTGGATTTGGAATTTATTCCCACTCAGTTTTGGAATTTATTCCCACTCGGATTTGGAATTTTTTCCCACTTGGATTTGGAATTTATTCCCACTTGGATTTGGAATTTATTCCCACTCGGTTTTGGAATTTATTCCCACTTGGATTTGGAATTTATTCCCACTCGGTTTTGGAATTTATTCCCACATGGTTTTGGAATTACTCCCACTCGGTTTTGGAATTTATTCCCACTCAGATTTGGAATTTTTTCCCACTCGGTTTTGGAATTTATTCCCACTTGGATTTGGAATTTATTCCCACTCAGTTTTGGAATTTATTTCCACTTGGATTTGGAATTTATTGCCACTCAGTTTTGGAATTTATTCCCACTTGGATTTGGAATTTATTCCCACTTGGATTTGGAATTTATTCCCACTCAGTTTTGGAATTTATTCCCACTCAGTTTTGGAATTTATTCCCACATGGTTTTGGAATTACTCCCACTCGGTTTTGGAATTTATTCCCACTCGGTTTTGGAATTTATTCCCACTCAGTTTTGGAATTTATTTCCACTTGGATTTGGAATTTATTCCCACTCAGTTTTGGAATTAGTCCCACTAGACTTTGGAATTTATTCCCTCTCGGTTTTGGAATTTATTCCCACTTGGATTTGGAATTTATTCCCACTCAGTTTTGGAATTAGTCCCACTAGACTTTGGAATTTATTCCCACTTGGGTTTGGAATTTATTCCCACATGGTTTTGGAATTACTCCCACTCGGTTTTGGAATTTATTCCCACTCGGTTTTGGAATTTATTCCCACTTGGATTTGGAATTAATTCCCACTCGGCTTTGGAAGTTTTCCCAGCAGGATGGATTTACCCAGTGAATTCCTCCCTCCAGGGGAAATCCCACACGAGCTCCTCCAATTTCCAGGAGGATTCACGGCGGGGAAAGCCGGGGTTATTTAATCAGGAGCAAACCACAGGAATGTAAACAAATGATGCAGGAGGAGGACCCGGGTATTTTTAGCAAGCTGAGGGAGTGGCGGCTGCATCTCCTGGGAGTCACCCTGGTCCTCCTGGGGTGGTTCCAGGGTGACAAATTCTGGCCAGCACCGGCCCCTGATGCCACCAGCTTGCCCTGGGGGGGCTGAATTTAATGGAAATTCAAATGCTCAGGGGCTGGAGTATTAGCAAAGCATCGTTAATGAAGTGTCTGTGCCTAATTAAGTGATGTTATCGCCTGATATTTGAACATTTGGAGTACGATAAGAGATGGTTTGATTCATGCCTTCTTTTGTTTCGATGTTTAGTGTAGGAAAAGCAAAAACAGCTCAAAGATGAGGATTTGAGATTTGTATCTGTAACTGTTCCTGCGTTCCTCGAGAGGGCAGAACAAAAACTTGTTATGAAGAAAATAAAAGAAGATGCAAATTTAGGAAACGAGGGAAGAATAAGAATGTGATTAATTGGCACGTGCTGGTCCCACATTTGGGGGAGGCTCCTCTGGAAGTGGAGGGGCAAAGTCAGGGATGTCAGGGGGGGTTGGGAATGGAGATTCTGCTTCCTGGGAAGGTGATGAACATTCCCTTTGCACATTCCAGGATTTTATCAGCTGCACCCGATCTCTGCAGGGTAGGAAATGTCTGACTCCAGGACTCCTGAACTGGGTCACATGAGGGAACTCTACACCAGGCGCTTTTTGCTTATGGAAATCCAGACAAAACAGTCGTGAATATTCTGAAACTTTTTCCTTGAAGACACTTGGAGATTTCCCAGGGAATAATTTTGCCCCTTCCGACCCTCGGAGAGGCACTTCCCCTGCTGGAGGTAGCTGGGATTATAAATCTGATTAAATCAAACCTCAGGCACTGCCGGAGCTGTGAGAGGGAGGAAAACCAGAGTAAAACCTGACTTTTATCCACAGTCTGGGCCTGAGGGATTCCCATTTCTGTAGCCCTGTGGAGCTTCCTGGCACTGCCACCACGTCCTGCACGTGCCACCTCCTTCAGAGCCCTGGGCCTCGGGGCTGCTGAGGGAATCCACAGCCAAATTCCACGTGGGACACGAATTCCAGGGCACTGGAGCTGCTCTGAGCAGCACAGATCCCACGGGAGGTGACAAAGGAGAGGCAGCGTCCCCTCGTTGGTCCAGGGAGCAAAAATCTCCTGTCACAGCCTCTGGGACAGTCCCTGGGGTGAATCTGTGGTGCAGAGGAGAAGAGGAGGTTTGTGTGGAGACCTCAGAGCACCTCCAGGATCTGCAGGGGCTCCAGGGAAGCTGGAGAGGGAATTTTCATCAGGAATGGAAGGGACAGGACACAGGGAATGGGGTCAGAGTGACAGAGGGGGAATTGAGGTTGGATATTGGGGAGGAATTGTTCCCTGTGAGGGTGGGGAGGCCCTGGCCCAGATAATTCCATGGATTCCCCATCCCTGGAAGTGCCCCAGGCCAGATTGGAGAACCCTGGGACAGTGGAAGGTGTCAGGGCGTGGAGTGAGAGGATTTTTAAGGTCCCTTCCCACCCAACCCATTCCATGTTCCTGTGGGGGTGGATTGTAATTTATTAACTTAATTTATTAAAAAACCATTGCTGGAGTCAGTCCACAGGACCATCCAAGATACTCAAAATACCCAAACATCCCAAATTCCTGCCCAATGAAACCCTGGGATGATGCAACTGCATCCCTGGGGGGAAGAGAAGTTTGGCTTCCACTGCCTTGGAATTTCTGCCAATTCCTTCACCGAGCACTGGAGCGTGCAGGAGCTGATTCATTGAAAATTCAAAACAGCTCCTGGCAAAAAAATGCAAAATAACCATCTTGAAAAAAGCTGCAACCCCAAAATCCCCATCTGTGTGTTTCTGAAGCGCAGCTGTTGCTCAACATCTGGATGTCCAAATCCAAGGTCTTTGTGTTGCAATGCTTGTGTGCAAAGATAATTAATGTTTGTGGAGCATTCCCAACCCTCTGTCATTAGGGGAAGGATCCTTCAGGAGCTGGGGCTGATTTGTGGAAAAAGCAGATTTGCAGATTTCATTTGTGGATCCCAAGAATTTAAATGGATTAATGTGGGCAGAAAGCCCTGGGGTGGGGGTGAGGGAGGCTGGTGGAAACGTGATTCCCTGGAAATTCCAGTGGGGGAACGTGAGCTCGTTAATTCTCAGCTTAATCACTCGTTACTTCTAGCTATTAGCAACTATTGGCCAATATATATATATATATATATATAAAATATTTATTTATTTCACATTTGAAGCTGCACGTCCCCACGTTGCAGATTTTCCTTGCCCAACTTGTCCCAGGGAGGGTGACAGTGCCCAGATGCTGCCTGCACACGCCTGGCCCTGGATTTTTGTCCTAATTTTGGGGAACAGCTTCATGAGTTGGCTGGAAAATTCATTCCAGGGCTTCAATGAATTGAAAAAAAAAATCTGCATTTTTGTGCTGGGCCCAGCATCCAGAGGCAGCAGCGTTTCACACTGAAATCCAGGCTGGATGAACTCTTGGAAAAGGCCAAAAATCTCATCAGTTTTGAGTGGTGGTTTGGTTAATGCTGATTTGGGGGTGTTGAGCCTCAGGAAAAAGCCCCAAAGTCACTGCTGGGATTCACAAGGATTCAAAATAAAATGTAGAGGAAAAAGTTTTCCATCAGAACTGGAGTGACAGGACAAGGGGGGTGGGTTTAGACTGAAAAAGGGGAAATTTGGGTGGGATTTTGGGAGGGAATCGTTCCCTGTGAGGGTGGGGAGGCTCTGGCACAGGTGATTCCATGGATTCCCCATCCCTGGGAGTGTCCAAGGCCAGGCTGGAGCCACCTGCGACAGTGGGAATGTCCCTGCCCATGGAATTGGGGTGGGATTGGATGATCTTTGGGGTCCCTTCCACCCCAAACCATCCTAAAAAATCAAAACCCAAAAGTGCATCTGCATGACAGCATTTAATGGGAACGAGAAGCTCAATTTACAAGTGCAAAACCCGATGGAAAGGATAAAATCAAAGAATTCCAGGACCTCAGGAGGGTCCACAAGAAATCCCCACTCCCATGATTTTCATAGATTTTAGCAGAAGGATTTTGCAAAGGGATTTACTCTTACAATTGCTGTAAATATTTTGATTTTGGCTTTTTTTTTCCCCCTGGCTTGCATTCAAGGAGATAAAGGCAGGAAAAGAAGCTGGGAGAGCATTACATGGTGGGGCTAAGCAGGAATAAAGCACAGCAAGGAGCTACAAATTCCTAATTTTGAGAAATGCCAAGTAGAGTGGATTTATTTATTTCTTTTTAATGCTGGGTCAGCAAAATTTACAAATGAAGAGGAATTTGGATAAAATTTCATTTTGGAACCCAAGATTTTCAGTCGTATTTTTTGGATGGATTTTATGATTTTTTATTTTGAGAAAAATTGATAATAAAACGTCCAGGTTGGCATAAAAACGAATTTATTGACACACAGCAGCTTTTAGCAAACCAAAAAAAAAAAAAAAAAAAAGAGATATATTTTTTAAAATCTTGTTTCTTGGAAAATTCTGGGCTTTGGTTGGTCCCAATTTGGAATGAGGTCAATAGAGAAATTTCGGTTTTCTCGTAGTTTGGAAATTCTAGTCCTTGGGCAGGTCTAGTGCCAGGAATCCATGGATTTATGGAATCCATGGATTTATGGACTCCATGGGAACCTCGGGAGCTCGGCACTTCTACAATCCATTATCCATAAACTTAGTCGGGCTCTGTCTGACTGCTCAGTTGTGCTTTTCAGTCTATCCACAGATATCCAGGCAAGGTTTAGGTTGGCCTGCAAGTTCCACAACAAAACAGTCGGGATAAGTGAGGAGGAAAAAAATTCAAACTCCCTGGCTCCCAAAACGACAACCCGGCCTTAAAACCTGACCCCAAACCACACCTACCCCATAACCCATGGGATCCCCTGGGGCCCAGGAACTTCCTGATGTCCAGCAGCGCCGTGGATCCCACTATGGTCTGCTGGGGGAAGGTGGTGAGAGTGGGGCCGGGGTAAATCACGGAGTAGGGGGGGAGGTCGGGCTCCACGATGTCCACGATGGTGTCGGGGTATTTGATCACGCAGGTGTCGTTGCAGGTCACGGCGAAGGGCTCGGGGCACGCCAGGCCTGCGGGGAGGCAGCACTCGTGGAAGGGAGACATGGGGTAGAGGCAGACCTGGAAAACAGCAGGAAAAGTGAGAAAAATCATCCTTGATCCAGCAGGAGATTTTCGTGTTTAATAGCAAGGTTTCGGTAACGTGGTTATGGGGATTTTTGGTAAATTGGGGTGGGAGTTGAGTGTTTGTCCAGTTCAGCTTTCCAACCAGGAATTCTTGTCCTTCCTGAGAAATCCTTTTGAACTTCCTCGTTGGCAATAAAATGGTATTTTTGAGACCACCACTATTTTCACCCCAAAAAGTTTTTATCCTATTGCTTCTCTTCCCAGGATTGTTCCTCCCACTCCTACAGCCAATGGAAACCCTGCTGAAAACCACAACTCCCAACTTAATCCCCGATTTTAAACTTGGATTTTAATCCTCATTTAAATCCCAAATGTGGAGGCTGGAGCTCGTTGCCTCCTCCCACCCAGTCCCAAGGGGAACAGTGAGATCCAGGCTGGAGATCCACCCATCTTTTATGGGTCTCATTAGGGACCAGCTGGATATTTGAAATCCCAGAGCTCTTTAAACCGAGCCTGATATTGAGGCCAGATTTTTTTCTGGGCATTGTTTAATTACAGATTCAAGGCCGTGCTTGCCCTGGATTGTGCCCACACGAATTGGGCAAGGAAAACACGGAGGGAGAAGGGATCATTTTTCTCATTTTATCTCCGTGAAGCTGCTGGGAAAGAAATTAAAGGCTGGCAAAGTGGGGGATTGAAGTGATTTCCTAAATAAATTCCCACTTCACCCCAGGAATCTGCAGGGGAGGTAAAATCCAGGGGGGATTTCTGACGTCTCCACCTGAACATCCCGTTTTAACCTTTCCATTCCTCAGGGAATTCTGAGGTTTTCTCCAATGTATTCAAGTCCAATCTCCTTAGACTTGAAGGTGAGGAAAAGGCAACCACGGAGTATTTTTCCAGCTGAAAAGCTGGATCTGGAATGGGTGATTTTGGCTTTGGGAAAAGAAGATTGGTCTGAGGGTTGGGATTTTCGAGTGGTTCAATGCAGACAAAGAATTTGTCAAAGCTCATCCCAGAACTCCTGAAAGGAGGTGAAAAAGGAGCACTTGGATGTTCCTTCTACATTTGGAATTCAACACTATAAATCTATTTTAACCCAAACCAGCAGTAAAGTGGCTTTTGAGTACGGATAAATCTGTGTTCTGCTCTCTGTAGGATTGGGAAAATATTTAGGACAGGTTCTCCAACTTAAAAGACACCGGAGCCTCCTTGAAGACAGCTGAGGGTGAGAACAATGTAGAAATTAAATTTTTAATGACGCCGAGTCTTTTGAATATGAAAAGAGCACCATGGAATTGTTGAGACCCTTCAGGATTCAGAGGGAGTTTTCTGCGCCCTCCCTGGTTTCCATGAGCTGAAGTCTCCCCTCTGAAATGTAAAACTTCAATTAACTCCCAACTAAAGGATAATAGAAAGGCTCTTTCTGGAAAAACACCCCCTTGTCCTTTCACGAGCTCACCCTGTCATTTGATATTCAGATAGCAATGATAATAATAATAATAATAATAATAATAATAATAATAATAATAATAATAATTGATTTAAAATTCAGTAATTGAGTCAAAATTGACTTACCCGGATCACCCAAGGAGAAGAGTAAAAGAAAAGTGATTAGGAAGCTTCTACGTAGCAAATGCTTTTATACACGTCCCCAAACCGCCTGGAGGATGTGACACCCTCTTTGCATGAAGTCTTAATTAGTTGCAAAACAAACTTTGCTGCCTGCATAACTTCTGCAAGTAATGAAACTGTTTTGCTCCCTGTTTGTGTTTGTTCCCTCTCGGAGCTTCCCAGAGCGTGCTACACCCTCGGGGCAGGATTCACTTTGCCCTTTCAAGGGCCAAAAAAGGGCTTGATCTGCTCCTAATTAACCACATTTCAGTTATTTCGGGGCCTGATCAAGGGTTCTTTTATTTGCATCGGGTTTTCCCTCTCGGATTCTGTGGAAGGGATTCCAGGGAGCTGCAGCAACATCATTTCCTATCAGGGAACAGCATTGTTTTTATAATTTTCCAGTGTGGATGGGATTTTTTTATTCCAGGGCATTAACTGTACCCCTACACAACTGGATATCCACGGATAAGGAGACCAATAAATCCATAATCCCATAATTGTCAATAAATCCCATAAATTCTCAATAAATCTTTAATTTCACCACGTCAGCCACTCTTGGACTGAACACCTCTGAGCAGGGCTGACCCCAGGGAGAAAGCTCTGCCTTATCTCCCATCTCCTCCTTACAAATCCAGGGATGGGGTTTAAGTGGAGCAGCTGGATTTGCTCCTGGGCTTTGCAGGGTTTGACCCCGGTGCAATTAAAAGCACCCAGATCCCACCCACGACTTTGGCTCTTGACTCAAGGTGAAGTCACCGAATGTCACACGGTTTTGTTTGTTGGGGCTTTTTTCCCCCCGCCTCTTCCCTCAGTTTTTGGGTTGTAAAGGATAAAACTGTGGGAAAGGGAAGGTTGGAACTGGTTTCCATCCGGGTTTTCTCGGGCAGAATTAAGGGGGGAAAAAGTAGAGAAGAAATTGTTCTATCCTGATGAAAACTTAACACAAATTGGAGATTTAAGTTTAATATAAAACCACTAAAATATTGGAGAAAGCAGGGATGGGCAATTTACCAACATTTTTGAGTGAGCAGACATGGGTTTAAAATATTTTTTAAAAAATACTTTAAAGAGAAAATCAATGACAGAAAAATCATAATAAACAGACAAATCAGGATTCCCACAAAAAGAGATTTCTGAAGGAGTCAGGAATGTTTTGGGATAACAGTCCCCAGACAGTTTTATTTCTTTACTCCATAAAAGGTGTCCTTAATTTAAATCCTATTGGAATACCGGGATAGGGCTCACTTAAATATTTGGGGACACCCTTAAAAGCACAATTCCAGCCTCTGTGTTGCATCCTTGATGCCCAAATCTGCATAAACGATTTGGGATCAGCCCAAACCCTTCTGTTCCCAGCTTCCCATAAATGCTTTTGCCTTAGGACCCCTCTCAGGCTGCAGATAATTTATGCTGGGAGGGAAAATTTAAAGTAAATAATAATTAGGAACAAAGGGAGGCAGGGAAGGGAGGCAGCTCAACTTCCTGGCACCTGGCAGTGGCTTCATTTGGAATATGAATCCTGGGAAAAAGAAATAAGAATTATGGATGTCCCATCCCTGGAAGTGTCCAAGGCAGGTGGGGATGTCCCAAAATTTAACTCTAATTCACCTGCCTAAGGTTATGTAAAAGCTGTTTCACGGGATTAATTCAGCTGAAATGTCATAGATGAAGATATAAAGGGACACTAATGCATATTTCTATATTTTTGTGGTTTTGTATTTTTGTATTTTTGTATTTTTGTATATTTGTATATTTGTATATTTGTATTTTTGTATTTTTGTATTTTTGTATTTTTGCATATTTGCATATTTATATTTTCATATTTTTATATTTTAATATTATTTTTTATATTTGTGTATGTCTGTACTTCTGTATTTTTACATTTCTGTATTTTATTTTCTTTCAAAACCCACATATTAAGACTTGATTCTTGCCGTTTAACCCCTTAACACTCTTTTTAAAGATAATAATTAATTGTATTTATACAAAATCCACACCATGTGCTGCCAAGTGATCCTGGGATTCTGTGAACCCTCCCCCAGACACCACTCAGTGCTCTGTGTTCATTCCATTCCCTTTTCCCATCCCCTTGCACCGTGGAACATTTTGGGACTCTTGGGGATTTCTGCTCTCTCTGCATTTTTGGGCCCTCAATAAAAAGCTCCTTCGCCTTTCCCTCGCAGCCGAATTTTCCGTTGCCTTTGGCAGATTTTAATTCCAGTTATTATCTGGGTTTAGCAGGGCAGCACGGGAGGCAAATGAATTGTCAGAGGTCACCCTGGGAGCACCTGGAAGAGCTCGGAGTGAACAGTGAGTCTTCCTTGACATTTATCACATTCCCAGTAATTTGAATTTCCAGCAGCCCTTTGAAGCCTTGGCTGTGCTTCCATCGGATCCGTGGGGCACAGGAGAAGTCCCCAAAGCCAGGAATTAGTGGATTGGAGCTGGGAAAAAAAGGAGTGGGAGTTCCAACCTCCTGGAAACGCCACGCAGGGATTAAGGGAGGGGCGCTGGGAGAGCTTTTGGACGTGTCCTGAAATGGCTTTTCCAGTTTGACACCGGAAATCTCTGAAGTAAACACTGGGTTTTAATAAATTATTCCGTTTTAAAAGTGCCCTTTATGGTCACGTTCTCCCAGTGGGTTGTTTTATGGAATTATGGAACGGTTTGGGTGGGAAGTACCTTAAAAATCAGTTTATTCCAACCCCTGGGACACCTTCCACCACATCAGGTGACTCCAACCCGGCCTGGGACCAGGAATTTGTTTGCTTTGTGGAATTATGGAACTGTTTGGGTGGAAAATACCTTAAAAATCATTTTATTCCAACCCCTGGGACACCTTCTGCCACATCAGGTGGCTCCAACCTGGCCTGGGACCAGGAATTTGTTCGCTTTATGGACCTATGGAACTGTTTGGGTGGGAAGTACCTTAAAAATCGTTTTATTCCAACCCCTGGAATACCTCCCACCACACCAGGTGGCTCCAACCTGGCCTTGGACACTTCCAGGGATGGAGAATCCACAATTCCCTGGAAAACCTGAGCCAAGGCCTCCCCACCCTCACACAGAACAATTTTTTTTCCAAACATCCCCCTCAGAATAAACTTTGATTTCTTTCAATTCTCCCCTCTCCACCACGCAAAAAGCAAAAAAAAAAAAAAAAGTGCCGAGTTTTCCAAAGCTGCTTAAAGCCTTTAAGGCCCAATCCCTAATTAAAATCCAGGCCTTTGTTTATGTCTTTCGAAACCTGAAGCTGCCACTTAAGAAATCTGCAATTACTGGGGCCTGCAAATTGCTCACGATGGGGTAATGATCCCCAGTCAGAAAATAATTCCTTTTTAATGAAACTCCTGCCTCAAAAATCATCCCTTAGGAAATACTCAGTTCCCAAGGAATAATCGTATCAGTGTGGGTTTATCTGCTTTTTAACAGTTAAAGAGTGAGGGGGAAACAGAGCAAATAAATAATAATAATAATAATAAAATCAGGAGGGTGAAGCTGTGGGAATTTTCTTCAATTAATTGAAATACTAACGAAGCCTTTCGTGTGTGTGTGTGAGGTCCTAATTAATTCCAGGTTAATTTTTCAGGACTGAGTTCTGCATTCTCTCTGTGTGGGTCACACCGGCCTTGTTTGCATTTTCTGACCTTCCCACTCTGCTCATGATCCTTCATCAGGGATGTTTTCTATCCCAAAATTCCAGAATAATTGTCATTTTTGGACTGCGAGGCTCAGAATTAAACTGAAAAGCCAAATTCTTTGCTCAAATCATTCCCCTGACAAGCTCCAAAATCTCTGTTAAGTCTTTATAAAGAGTTTTTATTTCTTACTTTTTTATTAATCTGAAAAATTCAGCTGCGAGGCCTTTCCCTAAATTCAGAATGAACCATGAATGATCTCTGCATTTTCATTTAAGAATTATTCCCTGTTTGGGTAATTCCTGAGACATCAGAGTTGTCCAAGGACATCCAGGTTTTCTCTGGAACAAATTTCAGCATTTGCCTGTTCTGAGAAATCTGGCAGAAGTAAAAAAGCAGTTTTCAAATCAAAATCAAACCAGAGAGAATATTTCTAATTATTAATATTATAGTCATAAGTATTAATATTAATTTAATGTATTTAGAATATTATATTTCTAATTAGTAATATTATATTCATAGTAAGTATTAATATTAATTTAATATATTTAGAATATTATATTATTTATCATAAACATAATTAATATTTATGATTTATTATATTTATAATATTTTATTATGATTTCCAATTACAAATACTATATATTTATACAATATCTATTTAAAATACCTATTTATGACCAGAGAATACCCATTAACAACCTTGCCACGTCCTTCAGGGTGACTTTGTGACTCCCTTTCAGAGCCCTGCAATCCTGCTGGATCCCTAAAAGCTGCTAATGAGTGTTTTACATGAATAAATCATTAACGAGAGTTTGCAAAGGGCTTGGAAATCCTTTAATCTGAAGCTTCCTGGGGCTGTTCCCGGGGACTGGCGTTGCCTTGGGAACTTTGCAGAGTCACCCATTTTTTGCAGGAATAATTCCAGGGAGGGGCCCCACAAATGGGATGAATTGCTAAACGAGGGGAAATAGGAATAAAAAGGGGAAATTAAATTATTTTCTGGGAAAGGGGATGGAGCATGAGCCCTTTTCCTACTGAAATCTCCCAATATTGCAGCTTATTTTGGGGTGCCCCAGCAGTGGGGAGGTGGGGGCGAGGGAGGGAGGGAATTTTCCCTGCTCCAAACCTTTTCCAAGCAGGAATGATGAGGCTCTGCCACAAAATGGCACCTCCTGTCCAGATTTTTTGGAGCAAAAGAGCACTAAAATTTAGGAGCAGAAAAACACCAATTCCTTCTCCATATTTATGGGGTGATGTGACCCTCCAGCCCCAGGGGAGGACCTGAGGGAGGACCTGGAGCTGATGGAGCCAGTCCAAAGGAGGCTCTGAGATGATCAGAGAGATGGAGAAAAGGCTGAGGGAATTGTTCTGCCCACACAAAAATCGGGATTTTATTTCTCGTTCTTTCAAAAAGGCCATTTCTGGCCACCCTCACTCTGCCCTCGAGCTTTGGTTGCTCCCTGAAATGCTTCTTTGGGCATCACTCCCAATTCAAGCTCTGCCAGGGCGAAGAGCTGCACCAAGGCTGACAAAAACCTCATCCCCAAGCTCATTTTGGGGCTGTTTTACCAAAAAACTGCAGCTTTCAGCCCGTGGGACCATGCAGGGAAAGTGCCCAGCATCCCCTGAGCTCTGCCCTTCCCTAGAGCCAGATTTCCTGCCTGGAGCTGTTTACCTGCTGCTGGTTTACTCCTTTAATAGAGCAGTAATTTTTTTTTTCCTCTTTAAATCCCTCTAAATGATGAGGTTTGATGGGGAGAGCCCCGAGGCAGCGACTCTTATCTTGGAGCTGTGCATCCTGCATGCACCAAATGTCCCAGTGCCAGGTGCTCATTAATGGTTTGTACATCCCTGTGTCATTAACCCCAGCGTGGAATTGGCTTCAGACACCCATGGGTTGAGCAATGAAGGCCCTCAAAGATAAACAGATCAAAGCTCAGCTGTCATTCCAGTAATCAGCTCCTAATCAGGTCAGGATTTTTGGCCTTGTAAGGTGGTTTTTTTTTTAAATTTTGTTTCCTACGCTGCATCCATATTAAATCCCAATAATGGGATAAATTTAACGGAATGGAATAATCTGGATGCAGGGAGGTGCAAATAAACTCCATTCCCTGGGATTCACAAATCCATCCCCTGGCTTGGTGTTATTGCAGTGATTGCCTGTCAGTCTCTGAGGAGGGATTACAGGAAATCATGGAATGATTTGGGATGGAAGGGGCCTTAAAAATAATCTCATTCCAGCCCTGCCACGGTCAGGGACACCTTCCACTATCCCAGGCTGCTCCAACATGGCCTTGGACACTTCCAAGGATGGATCATCCATGGAATATCCTGTGCCAGTGCCTCCCCACCCTCACAGGGAACAATTCCTTCCCAATATCCCATCTGAATTTCCTTTTTGTCATCCTCTCTCATCCTGGCACTCCAGGTCCTTGGGAATTGTCTCTCCTCGTGTTCCTTGTCACCCCTTCAGGTCCTGGAAGGTCACCCCAAAGCTTCTCTTCTCCAGGCTGAGCAATCTCAGCTTTCCCAGCCTTTCCTCCCAGCAGAGCTGCTCCATCCCTCAGATCCCATCTTGAATCCTCCTCTGGGCTCTCTCCAGCAGCTCCAGCTCCTCCCTGTGCTGGGCCCCAGGGCTGGGGGCAGCTCTGCAGGTGGGGTCTCACCTGAGCAGGGCCCTGTTGGAACCCCCCATTCCCACCTCGTTTTGTTCCCAGTGCTGCTGCGTGAAATCGTCACAAGAATCCCAAGTAGCCTTGGATCTGTTCCAGGGGCTCTGTGGGAGGTTATTACGACACGCAAAACGACTTTTTAATGAAAAAATTAATAACCCTGGGTTCTGACGCTGTCAAAGGTTGTCTGCCCAGGGAGTAACCAAATTTCAGCTGACGTTATTGCCCGAGTGACAAAACCATCCCAATTTTGCATCGTGGCTGCAATATTTCCATGGCTGATGCACTTTGTGTGTCTCAACCATTAATGAATATTTGGGATTGACTTTGAAGTTCTTCCCTTTCAAGAAGCCAAAGCTTCAATTGTTCTCCAGCCCCGGGGAGCTGCAGACAGACACCTCCGAGGCTTCGGAATATGGGATGAAGGTAAATGAGAGATGGAGGTTCTGATACTGCTGGGAGGAAGCTTCAAGTGAAATGTCCCTTTTTGATTAAAAAAATACTTTATAAAAAAATTCCCATCAGTTGTGGAATCACGGAATGGTTTGGGGTGGAAGGGACTTTAAAGGTCATCTCATTCCAACCCCTTTCATGGGCAGGGCCACCTCCCACTGGATCAGGTTGCTCAATATCCCATCCAGCCTGGCCTGGAATGGGTCACATCCTGGAACTGATCATTTCTTCTGCCTCAATTATCACAGGATGCATTCCCAATTAATTTTGTTTTTCTCCGAATTGGAATCGCAAAATAATTCTAAAAATAAAATCCCCATTCTGGGGATTGAATGATTGCTTGAATCATTTTATCCCTTCACAGTCCATTTGATTCTTGTTTTCCTGCAGTCACGAAGCACTAAGCTCTGCTTTAATGAATAAAATGAAACATTTCTCTCCTCAGAAATGTTTTGGGCTGGAAAAATTGAAGCTGGAGACGTCCTCCCCTTAGTTAGCCAAAATTACCCACTCAAATCATCCCAGTTGAGCAAAAATGATTGTTGGCTGCACCACCTGAAAGAAGCATTTGGGGTTCTGGGTTTGGGTATGGCCATAAATAAACTGAAATGAGGTGTCCAAGCAATTGCAGGGCCGCCACCAACTCCTGTGTTCCCAATTGCTTCCATTCCTTTCCTACAGCAGGGTTGTCTGGATATTACCAGTGGTCATTCTGGCCTCCGAATTGTGGTGCCAGGACATAAAACCTGAGCACATTCCAGCCCTAATTAGGCCAGGGAAGCAACTTGCCCGGTAGCCCGTGTCCACCATCAGCTGCTCAATGTTTTATTTCCACGGAGAAACAGAGTTCAGCTCCCTGTTGGAAAAAGGGAAGGAGAAACTGCTCCTTGAGACTTTACAGGGGTTGCTCTAAGGGTCAAGGGGGAATTATTCCCAAAAAGGGCTTCAAGTGTGAAGCTGACTTGGACAAAACCACATTTTTACAAACTCTGATTTTGGTTACTAAATGTACTTGGAGACTCTACAGAAGTTGAAGGTAGTGTCACAATAAACCATAAATCAGGATGTGATTCTGGAATAAAATGCTGAATGTTGACTGAAAAACTGAGAAACGTGGTGCCACACAGAGTTTGTGACCTAATTAGGCTCTCATCTAAAGCAGTGTTTCATTCTCAAAGAGAGATTCAAACCAGACATGTGGCACAATCCGAAAACACAGGGAAAAATAGCTGCAATTACATTTATGCAAAACATGCAAATGCTTTGTGAATCCAGAGCTATCTGGGATGGGTCTGGCATCGTTTTAATTGGGAAATGGCTGTGAGACTGAAAAGGCAGTGACTAAACTGCCAGACAGGGGAGGAAAAACACGTTGCTTTCCAAGGAGATCACCATAAAGGTCTAAATTACCTGAATCAACAGTGCTGGGCATGAGAAGCTTTTGATCTGTAATTAAGTCACATAAAACGAGGTTCCAGTGTGGAATGGGGATGCCACCAGCAAGGAAACGGGGAAGGAGCGTTGCAGCACCAAATCAAAGGTTGGTGCAGGAGAAGGGAGTCTTTTCCATGCAGGATGAGCTTGGGAAACACATCCCATGAGCAAAGGCTGGCCCTGGGGCTGTTCAGGACAGTATAAAACCCACTCCAAGTGCAGGAGCCCTCATCCACTTCTCCTGCCTTCTCCTCCTCGGTGAAACAGGTGAGCTGCAACCACCTTTGCCTTCCTCTTGTCCTTCTCCTTCCCTTTGTCTTTGCCTTCAGCTCTGGCCTCGGTGCTGTGTAGCTTTTGCTGAGAACTTTGCTCCTTGATCCTGCTCCCAAACTCTGCTCACTGGCAACAGGTGGGAGAAGCTGTTGGGCTCTTTGCAGGGAAGCTGTGGGGATGGGAGTTCTGATCCTTTCTTCCTCCCCATTCCCTGTCCCTTCTCCCCAGACTCTGCTCCTTCTCCTGCTGAGGCCTCACGTTCTGCCTGTGCCTTCTCCCAGGTGCTCCTCCAGCCACAGCCATGTCCTGCTACGACCTGTGCCGGCCCTGCGGCCCCACCCCGCTGGCCAACAGCTGCAACGAGCCCTGTGTCAGGCAGTGCCAGGACTCCCGGGTCATCATCGAGCCGTCCCCCGTGGTGGTCACCCTGCCCGGGCCCATCCTCAGCTCCTTCCCCCAGAACACCGCCGTGGGATCCTCCACCTCTGCTGCTGTTGGGAACATCCTGAGAGAGTCTGGGGTCCCCATCAACTCGGGGGGCTTTGGGCTCTCTGGGCTCTCTGGCCTTGGTGGCCGCTACTGTGGCCGGAGGTGCCTGCCCTGCTAGAGCCGGGCCGGACGTCCAGCGAGTGCCTCCCCCAGGAAGCCCCAAGCCAGGTGCTGGACTGAGGCTGGAGCTGCTGGCCAGCGTTTCCTGAGGCCCCCTCGTGCTCTCCTGGCAAGGAGGGAGGGAAACGTGGCCAGCTGAGGCTTCTGCTTGTCCTGCTTTCTTCTGCGCCTCCCGAGGCCCTGTTGTCCCCTGCTCTCCTGGCCCAGGGGCTCGGCCCCGAGCCAGCGCAGCGGGGTCCTGCTGCTCCCGCTGTCCCCGTGCCTGGGGGAGGCAGACGTGTGTCCCACTGCTGCCCAGGGCTGCCTGCCTGGCCCTGCTGCTGGGGCAGCCTGGCCCGGGGCCCTGCCCACCCCCCTGCTTTGTTTCTGTCTTTACACTCATTAAAGTTGACTGTGCATTGAAACTGGAGTCTCCTGGAATTCCTTCCATTTTGGGATATGCAGCTAAAGCTGCTCCGCGATGGGTGTGATGCCCTGGGGGGGTTTGGGTGGTTAAAGGCCAGTGATGGACCTTTCTCACACCTGGGTGAGTTGAGAACCTCCAAGGCCCACAGTGACTGGAAGTGCCGTGGGGCAGTGGAGGGAGTGTGGTGTTGTGTGAGTGTGCACACAGTGACCAGGAGGTGCTGCAGGGGGCAGGTGAGCCAGGAGGGAGGTTGGGGATGTGCTGAGGGTGGGTGTTTAACATGGAAATGGGAGAGGGATGGATGCACAGGGACCATGATCCCTCATCTGAAAGAGAGGAGCAGTGACAGTGACATGGCCTGGGACTGTGCCGAGGACTAGAGGAGAGCAGGAGAAGCATCTGATGCCCCACCAGAACTGCCCTGTGGTCAGAGGTGTTAATTGCTGTGCAGTCATTCTGTGTGTGTCACCGTGTCCTGAAGGAACGGGAGTCTGGAGCTGACCTGCAGAAATCTGCTGGGCAGACTGTCCTCTCGAGCTTTTTTCCAACATCAGGAATTCTGGGATTCCTCCAGATGAGGGACCTATACTCAGTCCATTCCCACAATGCCAATATCTGGCAGAGGACTCGCATCTCTCTTTGCCCAGCTGCCCTGGGTGCCACATGTCACCTCAGGACCTTGGGTTGTCCCTATGCTCCAGGGTTTGGACGCTGTGCTTGGATGCAGGCAGGGAAAACAACCATTTGTAGGTGAAAATTCACAATAATGGCTTTGGGGAGGTGCCTGTAAATCTGCACAGAAATGACCTTCTGGAAGGTCAATATTTTGCATCATCAACTGGAACTCAGTGTCCAACCTCCCTCCTGACTCAAATGTCCCCTGGGGTACCTCCTGGTCACCCTGTGCACGCTCACACAATGCCACACACCCTCCAATCCCACCCAATTCCCCCTCAGGGCACTACATCCCCCATGGACCAGCTTGGCTGCACATCCCAGCATGGAAGGAATTCCAGGAGACTCCAGTTCCAATGCACAGTCAACTTTATTGAGTGTAAAGACAGAAACAAAGCAGGGGGGTGGGCAGGGCCCCGGGCCAGGCTGCCCCAGCAGCAGGGCCAGGCAGGCAGCCCTGGGCAGCAGTGGGACACACGTCTGCCTCCCCCAGGCACGGGGACAGCGGGAGCAGCAGGACCCCGCTGCGCTGGCTCGGGGCCGAGCCCCTGGGCCAGGAGAGCAGGGGACAACAGGGCCTCGGGAGGCGCAGAAGAAAGCAGGACAAGCAGAAGCCTCAGCTGGCCACGTTTCCCTCCCTCCTTGCCAGGAGAGCACGAGGGGGCCTCAGGAAACGCTGGCCAGCAGCTCCAGCCTCAGTCCAGCACCTGGCTTGGGGCTTCCTGGGGGAGGCACTCGCTGGACGTCCGGCCCGGCTCTAGCAGGGCAGGCACCTCCGGCCACAGTAGCGGCCACCAAGGCCAGAGAGCCCAGAGAGCCCAAAGCCCCCCGAGTTGATGGGCACTCCCTCCTCGCTCAGGATGCTGCCAACAGCAGCAGAGGTGGAGGATCCCACGGCGGTGTTCTGGGGGAAGGAGCTGAGGATGGGCCCGGGCAGGGTGACCACCACAGGAGAGGGCTGGATGACCACACGGGAGTCCTGGCACTGCCTGACACAGGGCTCGTTGCAGCTGTTGGCCAGCGGGGTGGGGCCACAGGGCCGGCACAGGTCGTAGCAGGACATGGCTGTGGCTGGAGGAGCACCTGGAGAGAGGGCAGGGAAAGAACCAGGAGCAGAATGTGAGGCACAGATGGAGAAGCTTCTCTCAGGAGAAGGAGCAGAGACTGGGGAGAAGGGACAGTCCCAAAGTACTCCCTAGAAAGAAATCCCAACACCTCCCAGTTCTCCCCAGTGAAGAACAAGGACAGCGGAGATGGTGGCAGAAAGATCCAGACTCTCAGTTCTACATGGAGGCAAAGATTTGGTTGATATCCAAAGAAAAAAGGAGAAGAAGAGAAAGAGAAGAGCGAGGCAAAGGCCCTTGCTACTCACCTGTTTCACCGAGGAGGAGAAGGCAGGAGAAGTGGATGAGGGATCCTGAAGTTGGAGTGACTCTTATACTGTCCCACACAGCCCCGGGCCCAGACGCGCCTTTGCCCACGGAACGTGTTTACCAACAAGCTCATATTTTATGCAAAGCATCCCAATTAAGTAAACTGGAGGTTGTTTATGTTCCCTGCAACGCTGCCTTTTCATTTCCCTGTGCAGGACATGCCCATTCAGCCAAACTAGCTCCTTTCAAGTGACAGCATTAGAGGCCAAAATGTTTTTAGGGTGTTTTTCAGCCAGAACCAGGCTGATGTTTCAGCCAGCTGGGTGGAGTGGTGCCGTATTTCCAGGTGATGTCAGCACCTTCCCCTCCTGAGGCAGCCTTTGGAGTAATAAATGCAGTTTTTTTCATTATAAACCCAGGATTAAAGGGCTGGCTTTGGCGGGGACTGGCCGTAGACATTGCTCTCCGTGACTCCAAGGCCTTTCAAGCCTTCTTAGGCATCATTTATTCATCAGAGAGACTGCATGGGTTGGTTTTGAACTTTCTTTGGGATCTCATATTGCCTTTGGAAGAAATTATCTCTTTTCTTCTGCCTTTCACCTCTTTCAGCATTGCCTGGAGTTCTCCAATCATCACAAGAAGAATGTTCCAAAAGGAAGGACGCTGCTTTCCCAACAGCAAATATTAGTCAAGGTCGTTATCTTGCAGAAAACACTCCTTAATGAGAACATCTGACTTCAAAACTCTTCCTTCTTCCATCCCTCACGGCCATCCCTCCACTCCTTTTTCCCTCCTACCTCTGACCAGACCCCTACATACGGTTCCAAACACTCGGGAATATTTCCAAGTGGGACACAACCATCACCGGGAGCACCCGAGGGCTGGCAGTGCCAGCAAACCCAGCCTGGGGAGCAGCAGGGGTCAGGATGTCCCCAGAGATGCCTGGCAAGGGAAGGATTCTGTGCTCTGAGCTGCATTTCCTGGGCCAAGACAAGAGTTGATGTCCCCAGCCCTGCTGGGGCACCACTTGCATGACTGTGACACCCCTCAGGGCAAAGGGGGCAAACCTCCTGTTCCAGCCAGGCTGGGACTCCATCAGAGACTGGAAACTCTTTAATCCCAGAGGTCCAAGCCAGATTCCTCATTCAGGAGGATGAAGGGAGCTCTCAGGTTGACAGGAGATGTTTCTCCAAATGAACACATTCAGAAGAAAACCCCAGGTGTGACTGAAATGGGGCAGATCTAAAAGCAAGATTTCCTTCAAAACACGCACCAGGTTTCCATCCATGACATTTCCACTTAAATCCCTTCCACAGGCAAAACATTAAAGGCAACAAAGGCATTTCCAGCCCTGTCTCCTTTTCCTTGACCCAGCCCTCCCCACACAGGGTCTCCATAAAGCCTCATTCTCTCAGAACATGTCCTGGGGGCTGCTGCCTCCCTTCCCTGGTTTCATTTTGACCTTGTTGCTGCCAGTGTCCCCTTCTGGCTCAGGCAGGGATGGGAGGGCATTTCAACAGGGTCTCCCAGCAGATAAAGGGAACTTGAAAGGATGGCATTATTTCAGATATTGAGTCCCAAAATAGGGCAGAGGAGCAGCCTTTGGCTGTCACAAGATGACTGCAGGGCCAGGTACAACCCATTGCCTGGGGAGAAACACTCCACAGAAAGCAGGAAAAGAAAATTGAACATCGTATTGACTTTGACAGTTGCACTGGCTGGCACACGTCCCTTCCACTCCTTTGGACTCCCTCTGCATCCCGGGTTTGGATGAAGTGCTTGGAGGAAGGGAGGGAAAGATCCAACTGCAGGTGGTCAAACACAACCATGGCCTTGGGCAGATGGGTGAAACTTGCACAGAAACCATCAGGTCACTGGCTTGACTCATCAACTGGAAGTTGTCCAGCCTCTGTCCTGGCTCATCTGTCCCCTGCAGCACCTCCTGGTCACTGTGTGCACACTCACACAACACCACACTCCCTCCACTGCCCCACGGCACTTCCAGTCACTGTGGGCCTTGGAGGTTCTCAACTCACCCAGGTGTGAGAAAGGTCCATCACTGGCCTTTAACCACCCAAACCCCCCCAGGGCATCACACCCATCGCGGAGCAGCTTTAGCTGCATATCCCAAAATGGAAGGAATTCCAGGAGACTCCAGGTTCAATGCACAGTCAACTTTATTGAGTGTAAAGACAGAAACAAAGCAGGGGGGTGGGCAGGGCCCCGGGCCAGGCTGCCCCAGCAGCAGGGCCAGGCAGGCAGCCCTGGGCAGCAGTGGGACACACGTCTGCCTCCCCCAGGCACGGGGACAGCGGGAGCAGCAGGACCCCGCTGCGCTGGCTCGGGGCCGAGCCCCTGGGCCAGGAGAGCAGGGGACAACAGGGCCTCGGGAGGCGCAGAAGAAAGCAGGACAAGCAGAAGCCTCAGCTGGCCACGTTTCCCTCCCTCCTTGCCAGGAGGGCTTGAGGGAGCCTCAGGAAACGCTGGCCAGCAGCTCCAGCCTCAGTCCAGCACCTGGCTTGGGGCTTCCTGGGGGAGGCACTCGCTGGACGTCCGGCCCGGCTCTAGCAGGGCAGGCACCTCCGGCCACAGTAGCGGCCACCAAGGCCAGAGAGCCCAGAGAGCCCAAAGCCCCCCGAGTTGATGGGGACACCGGACTCGCTCAGGATGCTGCCAACAGCAGCAGAGGTGGAGGATCCCACGGCGGTGTTCTGGGGGAAGGAGCTGAGGATGGGCCCGGGCAGGGTGACCACCACAGGAGAGGGCTCGATGATGACCCGGGAGTCCTGGCACTGCCTGACACAGGGCTCGTTGCAGCTGTTGGCCAGCGGGGTGGGGCCGCAGGGCCGGCACAGGTCGTAGCAGGACATGGCTGTGGCTGGAGGAGCACCTGGGAGAAGGCACAGGCAGAACGTGAGGCCTCAGCAGGAGAAGGAGCAGAGTCTGGGGAGAAGGGACAGGGAATGGGGAGGAAGAAAGGATCAGAACCCCATCCCCACAGCTTCCCTGCAAAGAGCCCAACAGCTTCTCCCACCTCTGCCCGTGAGCAGATTTTGGGAGCAGGATCAAGGAGCAAAGTTCTCAGCAAAAGCTACACAGCACCGAGGCCAGAGCTGAAGGCAAAGACAAAGGGAAGGAGAAGGACAAGAGGAAGGCAAAGGTGGTTGCAGCTCACCTGTTTCACCGAGGAGGAGAAGGCAGGAGAAGTGGATGAGGGCTCCTGCACTTGCTCTGCCTTTTATACTGTCCCACACAGCCCCGGGCCCACAGGCACCCTCTGCACATGGAATGTGTTTACCAAGCTCATCTTGCATGCAAAACATCCCAATTAGAGAAATGGGGACATTGCAACGCTTCTTTTCCATTTCCCTGTGCAGGACATGCCCAGTCAGCCTCCCAGGCTCCTTTCAAGTGCCAGGATTAGAGGCCAAAATGTGTCCAGGGGCAATGCCATGTCAGCAGGGATGGGTGATGCAGCTGGTGTTGGGCACTGTCCTATTTCTCCAGGTGACACCAGGCCCTTTGCCCTCCAGGGCCTCACTTTAGGATTCTCAGAATGATGGGTGCATTTCTTCTGGCAGCCCTAAAATAACAAGCCAGATTTAAAAATGTCTTTTCTGTGACAGGAGTCACCACATCCACTGCATAATCAAACACTCGACTCCATCAGAGCTGGCTGTAAACTTCCCTGTCACCTTGGGCACTCTTAAGTTTGTAGAATCAGGAATTTCACATCCAGACAAATCCATGGGCTCTTTGCCCTTCCACGCCTTGGTGGAGAGCCCCCAGCATCCGCCAGTCAACAGAAGGATGCTTGAAAAGCAGAGAGTCCTCTCCAACACACCCTAATTCCCATCACCTCCACCCAGCACCAAGTGTCCATGTTGGGCCTTTCCCACTGTTCCTTCTCCATCCCCAAATTTCCAAAACACTTCTTGGAGCTTACACCCAAACTCAGTAGCAGGCAGTGGAAAAAGCCTGCAGAGCTCTCCAGGAGACATCAAAACACATCAGAAGGACTCACAGCCTGGGAATGTCAGCAGGAAAACACTGGAGGCAAGCAGACAGCAAGATCACCAGTTCCTCTTCCCATCATCTCAGCACTCAGACATGCAGGATCCAGCTGGCCTGGCCTCGTCCCACAGTCAGCACTGAGGGGCTGCTCTTTAATGGTCTTTGAGCCCTCCATTCCCTGCCCACCCTGGAATGGCCTTTGAGCCCTCCATTCCCTGCCTTGCCTCCCTGGAATGGTCTTTGAGCCCTCCATTCCCTGCCTTGCCTCCCTGGAATGGTCTTTGAGCCCTCCATTCCCTGCCTTGCCTCCCTGGCATGGTCTTTGAGCCCTCCATTCCCTGCCTTGCCTCCCTGGAATGGTCTTTGAGCCCTCCATTCCCTGCCCTCCCTGGAATGGTCTTTGAGCCCTTCATTCCCTGCCCTCCCTGGAATTGTCTTTGAGCTCTCCATTCCCTGCTTTCCCTCCCTGGAATGATCTTTGAGCCCTCCATTCCCTGCCTTCCCACCCTGGAATGGTCTTCGAGCCCTCCATTCCCTGCCTTGCCTCCCTGGAATGGTCTTGAGCTCTCCATTCCCTGCCTTCCCTCCCTGGAATGGCCTTTGAGCCCTCCATTCCCTGCCTTCCCACCCTGGAATGGTCTTTGAGCCCTCCATTCCCTGCCTTGCCTCCCTGGAATGGTCTTTGAGCCCTCCATTCCCTGCCTTCCCTCCCTGGAATTGTCTTTGAGCCCTCCATTCCCTGCCTTCCCTCCCTGGAATGGTCTTGAGCTCTCCATTCCCTGCCTTCCGTCCCTGGAATGGTCTTTGAGCCCTCCATTCCCTGCCTTCCCACCCTGGAATGATCTTTGAGCCCTCCATTCCCTGCCTTGCCTCCCTGGAATGGTCTTTGAGCCCTCCATTCCCTGCCTTGCCTCCCTGGAATGGTCTTTGAGCTCTCCATTCCCTGCCTTCCCACCCTGGAATGGTCTTTGAGCCCCTCCTTTGAGCTCCAGGTAGAGTAAGGGTCACTTCTTGTGTTTGGACAATGCTCTCAGGCACAGGGTGGGATTTTGGGGTGTCTGTACAGGGCCAGGAGTTGGATTTGATGATTTGTGAGTCCCTTCCAATCTGGATATTCCACAATTCCCTGAATGGCAGGGAGTGGAAGATGTGGGAGGAAGCAGGAGGCACCTTGTCCTCTTCTGCATCACCAACCACACGACAGCCCAACACCTGAGCAATTTTCTCCCCCCTCAGATGTCATGAGCTTCTGTGAACTCCCGAGCTGTGCCTGCACCTCTGCCAGCACTGCTGACTGCAGCAGAAGGGACAGGAGGGCACAGGGGATGGTGTGGTGGCAGAAGTGAAGGGTGGCAACTCCTTGGGATTCTGTCACTTGCAGGACATGAGCCATGGAAGGTGTTGCAGGAAACATTTTCCTCCTGAGCAATGAAGCACGTGGACCAAGGAGGTTATGGAGTGTCTATCCTTGGACAGAGGGAGAAGCCATTGGCATCTGGCTTCAAGGTTGTTCGACCTCAGTGGAGGGTTGGGCCACATGACCTCTGTAAGTGTATTCCAACCCCAATAACTGATTTTGTGTCTTCCCATTTAGCAGCTTTAGCTGCATATCCCAAAATGGAAGGAATTCCAGGAGACTCCAGGTTCAATGCACAGTCAACTTTATTGAGTGTAAAGACAGAAACAAAGCAGGGGGGTGGGCAGGGCCCCGGGCCAGGCTGCCCCAGCAGCAGGGCCAGGCAGGCAGCCCTGGGCAGCAGTGGGACACACGTCTGCCTCCCCCAGGCACGGGGACAGCGGGAGCAGCAGGACCCCGCTGCGCTGGCTCGGGGCCGAGCCCCTGGGCCAGGAGAGCAGGGGACAACAGGGCCTCGGGAGGCGCAGAAGAAAGCAGGACAAGCAGAAGCCTCAGCTGGCCACGTTTCCCTCCCTCCTTGCCAGGAGAGCACGAGGGGGCCTCAGGAAACGCTGGCCAGCAGCTCCAGCCTCAGTCCAGCACCTGGCTTGGGGCTTCCTGGGGGAGGCACTCGCTGGACGTCCGGCCCGGCTCTAGCAGGGCAGGCACCTCCGGCCACAGTAGCGGCCACCAAGGCCAGAGAGCCCAGAGAGCCCAAAGCCCCCCGAGTTGATGGGGACCCCAGACTCGCTCAGGATGCTGCCAACAGCAGCAGAGGTGGAGGATCCCACGGCGGTGTTCTGGGGGAAGGAGCTGAGGATGGGCCCGGGCAGGGTGACCACCACAGGAGAGGGCTGGATGACCACACGGGAGTCCTGGCACTGCCTGACACAGGGCTCGTTGCAGCTGTTGGCCAGCGGGGTGGGACCACAGGGCCGGCACAGGTCGTAGCAGGACATGGCTGTGGCTGGAGGAGCACCTGGAGAGAGGGCAGGGGAAGAACCAGGAGCAGAATGTGAGGCACAGATGGAGATGCTGCTGGGCAGGAGGAAACAAAGACAGGGGAGAAGGGACAGCTTGGATAGGGAGATAGAAAGGACAAGGAATTGCAGTCCCTGATAGGGCCCTACAAACACAGACAAGGCCTCCTCCTGCCTCCCTCCAGGGTGGCAAGGAGAATGGAGATGATCACCAACTTTCCCAGCAAAACATAACTGAGGCAAAGCCCCAGTGGAAGCCAGAAGAGACAGAGGAAAGAAAAGAGAAAGCGAGGAAGGCACTCACCTGTTTCACCGAGGAGGAGAAGGCAGGAGAAGTGGATGAGGGATCCTGCACTTGCTCTGCCTTTTATACTGTCCCACACCGCCCTGGGCCCAGGGACAGCCTTTGCACAGGGAATGTGTTTACCAAGCTCATCTTGCATGCAAAACATCCCAATTACAAAAATTAGTGTTTTTATTTTTGCCCTGCAACGCTGCCTTTTCATTTCCCTGTGCAGGACGTGCCCAGTCAGCCTCCCAGGCTCCTTTCAAGTGCCAAGATTAGAGGCCTAAACATTTCCAGGGAAAATGATCCGTCAGCAGAGTTGGGTGATGGAGCCAGGGCTGAGAAGTGTCCCACTGACCATCTGGTGCCAGTCCCTGGCCCTCCAGGGCATGACTTTCAGGTGCAGAGGCAGACCCATGTCCCCTGCTGGATATTGGCACCACGGGACTGGACTGAGAATGGTCCCTCATCTGAAGGGATCCCTGAATCATGAGATTGGAAAAAATCTCCCAGACCATCCAATCCAACTTGTGCCTGACCCCCAATTTGTCACCCCGGGGCCACATCCAGTTTTTCCTTGGACACCTCCAGGGATTGGGACTCCAGACCTCCCTGGGCAGCCCCTTCCAAGGCCAGAGCAGCTGTGCCCAGCCTGGAGAGGTGATGCCTAATTCAGGGTGAGGGATGGAGCCAGCCTTTGCAGGGGGATGGCCAGGCTGGAGCCTCAGGGCCCTGAGGAGCCCGGCCCCATCATCAGGAAACACTTTAAAGTCATGCCCTGGAGGGCCAGGGCTGGAATTATTTGGGATGTTGGACGCTCCTCAGCACAGGCTGCATCACCCATCCCTGCTGACGTGGCATTGCCCCCAGACACATTTTGGCCTCTAATCCTGGCACTTGAAAGGAGCCTGGGAGGCTGACTGGGCATGTCCTGCACAGGGAAATGGAAAAGCAGCATTGCAGTGTCCCCATTTCTCTAATTGGGATGTTTTGCATGCAAGATGAGCTTGGTAAACACATTCCATGTGCACAGGGTGCCTGTGGGCCTGGGGCTGAGTGGGACAGTATAAAAGGCAGAGCAAGTGCAGGATCCCTCATCCACTTCTCCTGCCTTCTCCTCCTTGGTGAAACAGGTGAGTAGGAAAGGTCTTTGCCTCACTCTTCTCTTTCTCTTCTGGCCTTGCTACAGCTTTTAGTGAGATTCTTGCTCTTTGATTGTTCCTGAGTCCTGGCTCCAGGTAACCTCCATGGGAGCTGGGAAAAAGTCTTGGGTTTTCTTTGCTGGGAACACTTTGGGGCTGTTGAATTCCTCCCTTCCTCCCTACCCAAGCTGTCCCTTCTCCCCAGCCTTTTTTTTCCTCCTTCCCAGCAGCATCTCCATCTGTGCCTCACATTCTGCTCCTGGTTCTTTCCCTGCCCTCTCTCCAGGTGCTCCTCCAGCCACAGCCATGTCCTGCTACGACCTGTGCCGGCCCTGTGGCCCCACCCCGCTGGCCAACAGCTGCAACGAGCCCTGTGTCAGGCAGTGCCAGGACTCCCGTGTGGTCATCCAGCCCTCTCCTGTGGTGGTCACCCTGCCCGGGCCCATCCTCAGCTCCTTCCCCCAGAACACCGCCGTGGGATCCTCCACCTCTGCTGCTGTTGGCAGCATCCTGAGCGAGGAGGGAGTGCCCATCAACTCGGGGGGCTTTGGGCTCTCTGGGCTCTCTGGCCTTGGTGGCCGCTACTGTGGCCGGAGGTGCCTGCCCTGCTAGAGCCGGGCCGGACGTCCAGCGAGTGCCTCCCCCAGGAAGTCCCATGCCAAGTTTGCCATGGAGCTGCTGGCCAGCGTTTCCAGAGGCTTTGGGCCCCCTCCTGCCCTCCTGGAAAGGGGGGAGGGAAGGGAGGTGCTGTCTGGACGTGTAGCCAACCTGTCTCAGCCTTGAAAATCCTGCTTTTGAAGAGTTTCCTTGTCTCTGTGATTTTGCATTTCACACTGATGTGGTTTAATGCTGTAATTGCCAGCAGTGAGTGGAGGGGTTTTACTCAGGAATTAAGGAAAGGTGGAGTCTTGCTTGCTGTCTCTCAGTTGGAATGGTTTCAGTGGTTTCTTTTCCCTTCATAAATATATATTTTCTTTTTGTTTTTGCTGAATGCTACTTGACTTTTTATCATTAAACTGATGTTGCATCTGATTTTGAGTTGAATTGTGGTTTTTCCCTCCTTTTTACCTCCCCTTGGGGCAGAACTGTGTGAAAATCTATGCAAGGATTTTGCAGAGGAAAATGTGAATCCAAAAGTCATCACAACCCACCTGATAAAAATAATTTCCTCATTTTTTACAGTATTGAGAAGCACCAAACAGGTTCATAAATATAGATTTTTTTCCCCGATTTTTTTATCCCACCTCTGTGTGTCCCTTTTTGGTATCTTCAAAACGCCTGAGAATCTGAATGTGAATATTAATATGGCAGAAGCAACACTTGCCATTGTGGCAACCAAAAGACATCCAAGAATAATGAAACGGTAAAGTAAATTCTGTTAGAAAATTAAATTATCCTAGAGCTGAGATATAAATGTTTGAGGAGCTCAGGGGAAGGCATTTAGGTTCAGCACGGAGCCAGCCCAAATGCCCACAGAACAGGGAAAATAGGTGGGGTTCTTCTTCTCAAACATTTTACACTTATGTTTAAATTATATTAAGAATTATTTACTTGCATATTTACAAATCTGGGGGGAGAAGAGTTTAGCCAAAAGATGGGATAGAGTCCTAGAATATCCTCCTTGGAGGGGACCCTCAAGATCATCTAATCCAGCTCCAGGTCCTGCACAGACCAACAAGAATCCTAAAATGTCCCTGATGGTGTTGCCCAAACGCTCCCGGAGCTCTGGCAGCCCTGGGGCCGTGCCCATTCCCTGGGGAGCCTGGGCAGTGCCCCACCACCCTCTGGGGGAATAATTTTCCACAAATATCCAGCCCATAATTCCCTGGCACAGCTCCAGCTATTCCCTGGCTCCTGTCCTTGGTCACAGAGGGCAGAGATTGGAGCTGCCCCTCCACTGGGTCCCCTTTTTCATCTGTGGCTTGAGGCAGCAAAACCAAAGAATGAAAGACGACAAACGAAAACGTCCCAGACTGAGAGGAGTCTGGCCTTGAAAAGAGGTGGATGAATTTTCCAAACGAGTAATTGGAGGGGCTGGAATGCCTCCACGAGCCCTGCTGACAGGACTGGCGGGATGAGTTATGCCCTGGGATCCGTGAGGAATCACCGAGTGCTCCCTGAGGGACATCAAAGGGCAGCTTCGTTCTGAGTGGCAGGACGCAAATGGACACGGAGCTCAAGGGGTGGAGGAGTGGAAATTTGGGACAATGAAGAGTCTAGGTAAGGGGAAATAAACCCTGAAATTTACCCTTGCTGGTCTAAAGGGATAAAAGGGAGCCGTGTCCTGGAGCCTTCCCAGCCCAGCATCGCAGGGGCTTGTGCAGGATGTTGAAGTTTTTATTAAGTGGAGGTGCTCATTTATATTTTGGGTGGAATTTTATACCTTTAAGGGTCTTATCCATCTCCTGTAATGCCTGGAGAGACAACTCCTGAAGAATGTGAAGATGATTTGGGAGCCACGTCCCCTTTGGATGTTCAGGTGGAGAAATGTGTGCAATAACCACACAGAGATATTTATGAATTTATGAGGTTATTGAAGCATCTTTTTTTTGCATTAATGAGTTCCCACACATATTTTTGCAGGTGGAACCTTTTCTTGATAAAGAAATTGTCCTGCTTTCGTTTCCCAGCCTAAGTTTAGGCTGGCATTGCATGAGAAGCATCATCCACCCATTAAAAATTCTTTCATCTTCCCAATTTATGGGTACCTTTAATTTCTGGTACTTTTATACCAGCTCTAATAATGTCAACGAGAAATTACTCCAAGCACAGTCTAATAAAGAAAATTTTTTTCCAGCTCCTCAGCAATTTGTTCACTTGTGGCTGCCTTGGGATCTAAGAGCAAATCCAAGAGATGCCAAAACTGTTTGCGTGCCATTCCCAGCCTGACCCAGTTACAAACAATTTTCAATTAAAATGCTCACATCTCCAAAAAATCTCTGAGGACCTTTCCAAGCCTGGAGAAGAGAAGCTTTGGGGTGACCTAATTGTGGCCTTCCAGGATCTGAAGGAGCCAACAAGAAACATGAGGAGAGAATTTCCAAGGGCCTGGAGTGACAGGACAAGGGGCAAAGGGGTAAAACTGAAAGAGGGGAAATTTAGATTGGGTATAGGGGAGGAATTCTTCTCTGTGGGGGTGGTGAGGCCCTGGAAGAGGTGATTCCATGGATTCCCCATCCCTGGAAGTGTCCAAGGCCAGGCTGGATGTGGCTTGGAGCAACCTGAGGTAGGGGAAGGTGTCCCTGCCCGTGGATTGGAACAGGATGAGTTTTAAGATCCCTTCCTACTCAAACCATTCCATGATTCTGATTGATATTTGTGAGCTGAGATGATACAGAAGAGGTTTATGGGTTCCCTTTCTAAAAGAACTGATAAATCAGGATTAAATGTCCCTTTGCTCTTGCAGCTGTGCCTCAGACTCTGCTACCCAAATTTAATACAATAAAACCATCTACATTTGATGAGATAAAGTGGTGATTTGTCTCTGAATTCCACAATTCTGGCACTTCCTCCCTGGGTTCTGTGGGATTTCAGGGGTGGATGTGCTCTTTTGGCAGGGCCTTCCCCAACCCCAGAGATTGTTCCAACGCTCGTCTGGAGGCAGAGCCTGGTGAGCATCGGTGGAGACAGGAATTTATTAAGGATTTACACTCATACCCTTAATAAAAGAACACCTTGGAACGATGAATTATGTATTATAGACATTCTTGGTATTTTTCTTTATGACTAAAGTCAAACATACGCCGGAGTCTGGATTTTGTTGTGACTGAAAGGTGGCCCTGAAATGAATTTGGTCCTTAATTCCCGAGATGAGAGAAACCTGCGGGACAGAATCTGTCTGTCAGAAGATAAGGAAATAAAAACAAAGTAAATAAGCACTGAGGAAAAGACATTTAATCATGTGGAACATTTGACATTCAGGACATACTCGCTGGGGGTTAATTCCAGGTACAAAGGCTGTCTGTGGTCCTCAGGCCATCAGGGCTGAGGTATAAAAACCAACTCAACCCAACTCCTTCCTACCACTTCTCTTCCCTCTTTCCTCTTTTGTGAGCAAGGTTAGTTCAAATCCATTTCTCTTTCTCTGTTTGCTGAGTTCTTGCCTTTTAATAACCTGGTTTTTTCCCCACAGTGTTCTGCTGGTTGCTGGATTCGTTGGGGGGAGACTTTTTCTGTTTAAAATGTTGGGGTTTGCTGTTGGAATAATGGAATTCCTGGAGTCCTAACTTGGTTATAGAGATCCTTGAATTGGTGGTAGAAATTTATTTAAACGTGGGATTTCAGACAAGTTAAGTGGCACAGAAAATATTAGAAATAATAAAGATTAACGAATTGAATGGGTGGAACGATGACGCAAGGAGTTGGGACTCTGGGATCTTTAATGGTCCCTTTCAAATCCTACTATTTATTAAAACAGAAAATCCAGGAGCTCAGTTATATTTCAGCAGCATTTTATAACTTGGAGGGTCTTTTCCATCCTGGAATGTCAGCTGGGTCACCAAGTGTGGAAATTTTGTTCCCGAGTGCAATGACATCTCTTGGAATGTTGAGAAATGGGATCAGGGATTGTGGGGATGAAGGGAAAGAAGGGGAAAATCAGAGCAGAGCTCAGCACCCACCAGACTGTGACAGGTGCAGGAATCAGAGAATTTTGTTTTTATTGCTGTGGTGGGACCAGACCCAGGAAATGTGCAAGGGATTCCTGCCTTTTCTCACATCTTTGGACGAGTTGTCTGGGAAAGATTTCAAAGACCTCCTCTTCCAGGCTGCTTAATGACATTGAAATTTGTACCTCTTTGTAGGCAAAGTTGGAGCCTTGAAATGAATTCTCCCTTTCATTTTTCCAGCTGCCCATGGAACTCTCTCCACAGGTACATTTGTGGTTGGGTTTTACTCCTAATTGCTGCTCCTACAATGCTCTGGGTGCACGGAGCTGGATCTCTCCAGACATGGAATCGAAATCCTACAATTAAATTAATGATACAGGTTTGTTTCTTTTGTTCTGCTGCCAGCTCTTCCCTGGATCAGCGACAGCCCAGAGGATGCTTCAACCTCTGTCTCCTTGTAACACATTTAAGGGTTTGGTTTCCTTCTCAGCTCCTAAAAGGCTCCTTAGAAAGTTGTTGTCCTGATAACTGAACTGAATAAACGTAGGTGCAACACAACTCCTACCTCACACTCAGGTGTGATCCTGTATTCCAGACCTCATCCTGAGCCATGTCCTGCTATGAGCGATGTCCCTCCACCTCCTGTGGTCCCACCCCGCTGGCCAACAGCTGCAACGAGCCCTGCGTGAGGCAGTGCCAGGATTCCACCGTGGTCATCCAGCCCTCTCCTGTGGTGGTCACTCTGCCTGGGCCCATCCTCAGCTCCTTCCCCCAGAACACCACCGTGGGATCCTCGGCATCGGCGGCCGTCGGGAGCGCTCTGAGTGCCGAGGGAGTCCCCATCAACTCGGGCAGCTCCTTGGGGCTTGGGGGTTTTGGCTACCCCGGGCTGGGCAGTGGCTACAGCCGGCCCTACCGGCGCTACAACCCCTCCCGCAGCGGCTTCTACGGGCCCTGCTAAGGCAGGAGGGAAAGCAGGAGGAAAAGACCAGGAAATGCTGAATCCCGACCCGTCCCTGGAGCAGGACTGAGCTCCCGATTTGCAAAAGCGATGTCAGATCCCCACAGCTCCACCTGAAACGGAGTCAATCAGCCCCTGGAATGAGGCCACTACTCCTGTTTTACTCCTTTATGTTTCTAATCCATTTTGTAGCTCTGCTGCTCGGGTGTATTTGGTACTACCTGGTATAAAATTTTAAATTTGGGGAGCAGGTGGGGCTTGGTTCTCAGGGTGCACTGGAAGAAGAGCTCTGCCTGTGGAACATGTGCCCCTGAACAGAGCCTTTCCCCCCACACTGACCCCTGGTGCTTTGCCGGGCTTTAATCCTCTCGTTGGGATTAATAAAGTGATGCTTTTATTGTAATTCCAGTCTCCTGCTGGTTTTTTCCTTCCCCTCCTGTTTTCCTTTGAAACCTTCTCAGGGTGAAGTTTATCACTGAGTAGGTCATCAATAGTCTGAGGGAGTTGGGAATGTTGGGAATGTTCAGCCTGGAGTGTGGAGAACTCAGAGCACTTCCAGGATCTGATTTAGATTTGCAACAGCCACCGAAGTCACTAAACCAGTCAATTTTGAGGAAAAAAATGCAGAAATTCTCATGCTGGGAAGGTTTGGGTCATTCCAATAACTCCAGTTATACAAATAATATTTGCAGCAGGTTGTCCCCAGGAGTTAAATTGTTCCCAGGAGCTAAATTGCTCATGGTTTATGTACCAGTCTGGCATCAGATGAAAAACCTCCCTCAAAGCTTCTTTCATCTCCAGAACCTGGGGTTCATTTCAATCCTTTGTTCCATCACACCCGGAACTCCGGAGTCAACACAAGGCTACAAATTTCAATTCACGCAGTAATTTGTCAACTCTTCGGTGCCTCACCTGTCCTGGGAGCTCTGTGTTGTCTCACAGAGGTTTTAATCGAGTGTGGAGAGGGTGGAACTCCATCACCGGTCCATGAACGGGAGTCGTTGTGTCCTGGTTCAGCATCCAAGGGCTCCCAAACTTTTGGATGAACTCCGGGTGTTAATTACGGAACTGGCAGAGTCTCATTGCCAGGCTGTTAACGAGGCTTTTTCCAAAATGTGATCTCCCCTCCAAGAGCAGCAGTTTCTGTGCCTGGAGGGAAGGATGAGGAGGAGGAAGCATTCCTGGGTTATCTCAGTTTTATGGATGAAAGGGACGTGAATGTTTCTTGGGAGTGATTCCTACTAGAAGGAATGAATTTTTTAAAATATATAAAAAGATTACAGGATGTTGGAGATTTTGAGGAAAGGGAGGAGAAGGACTCTCCTTTTAGAGAAAAACATTTTGTAGAAAAACGTTTTGTAGAAAAGACTCTAATAGAGAAGAATTTTCTTGTGGAGAAAATAGGAGGAGTTAAAGGGTTTTAGAAGACATGAAGATTTGGCTTAATTTTTTTCTAAAGATAAATTATAGAAAGGTTTAATAAAGTAATTAAAGTTTCTGAAGGCGTTTACCTTGAATTAGGTGAAGTCTTCTGAGTGCTCCTGACTCACCCACTTCGATTGAAGTTCTCACCCAGGGGATGCCGAGTGCTGAGATCTCCTCACGTCCCTTGAACCTCGGGGAGCCAAAACTTTGCATATTTGAGCCATTAGCGAGAAGTGTTGGGAACTTTGAAGTCCTTTGTTCCTCTGAAGTCCGAGCCCAGTCTTTGTACAAAGCCTCTTCATTTGGAGTTAATTCCTATCTTTTGCTAAATGCTCCTGATCCCGGATTTGTGCATCCTTTCCATGCAGGAATTTCCAGCAGGGACAAATCAAGCCATGATAAATGGGAGGAAGGGCCTGGTGCAGCTTCTCCTGAAGCTGTTGTTTGGTTCAGACACAGCACAGCCTCTAAACCCCAAAATTTGAATTAATCTCGAACATCCACCTTCACATTTAATTTGTCGTGAAAATTGCTGCACATCCTGGCGACTTCCCAGGATTTCGGGTAGGAATGGTGGTGACTCGGGCATGGAAATGATATTAAAATTCATATTTGGGTAAAGAAATGCAGGTTTGTGGGTGTTTGGATTGGCTGAGTCCGTAAAAACTGGGAGAGCTGTGGCTTGGCCCAAGCAATTTCAGAACGTGTTTTGTTGCTCAGCAATTCTGGGTTTCATTTTCTTCCAGCTTTGCAGTCCTCAGGGAAAAGTGCTGCTCCTCTCAGCCGTGTATTTGTGTGGGAAGTGGGAAATTTGGGAATATCTACTCTGCATCTTGTGGTGAAGCTTGGAATTAAACGCTGAGGCTCCACCTCAGAAAAAAAAAAGGGATTATTCACCTAAAGGAGTGAAGTCTTGAATGAGGACTAAACATCACAACACGCCCCTGAAGCAGTGTCTTAATGACTAAAACCAAGCCTAAAACGTCCGCTGGCCTCAGGACGCGACTTAATTAATGCTGTAATTCACCCGAGTCGCCACAGCCTCCCAAGCAATTAATTGGGAGCACAGGAATGAAGATGAAAGCTTCGGAATGGGAATGTAATAAGGGGAGCAGGAAAAGGGAGCAATCCCAAGGGGAGATTTCGAAACAAACAACAACAGGAACCGATCAGTTTAGGGGGGATTTTGCATGCAAAAGGATGGATCATTAAGGAATTCCATGCATAGGAGATGGCTCGGGATCGAGGTATAAAAGCCTATAGGACAGAAGCCTTTTCCATCCACTTCTCCTGCCTCATTCACCCCGGGAACAGGTGAGTCTGAACCTCCCTGGTGCCTTTTTAAATGCTAAAGTGCCACTTTGATGGCTGCTTTTATTGTATTTTGTTGTTGTTGGGTGTTCTTAGTCCTTTATACATATTTCTAGGTTGGATTTTTTTTTTTTTTTTACCTTGAAGGGAAATGAGAAAGGTTTCTTTCTAGCAAAAAGAAAGGCTTTATTTACTCGTGAAGCAGGGGGTGACCAGACAGGACTTGGAGGATACTGGGATTTTGGGATTCTCCAAACGAGCAGCTTTATCCTGCAGCAACATCTGCTCCAGGAACTCGAACCCACCTGGATTTCCAGGCTGGTGATGGATTTAAAAGTCCAGTTTTATGGCAGTCAGCAGCTCCTCTGAATAGAAATCCTAAATAAATGCTCCAAGCATCCTTTTCCAGCCTCCAAACACCCCAGTTCCTGAGAGGGGAGGGTGTCACCAGCCCCTTTTCCATCTGGGATGGCTCAAAACTGACCCTGAAGGAATCTGGCAGCAGGGAAACCTGGATCATCATCCTGCCTGCCTCTTAGTTTGGAGGGATGTAAACAATTTTTTCCCAAAAGAGGAGGGTTTAGGTCTGGTTTAAGGTTCTTGGGACCCTGGGAGTGCTCAGAATCTGCAGGGAGGCAGGGAATGTTTGGTCACTGCTCCTGAAGGCAGGAAAAAAGGGCAAAAATGAGTTTAATGCCTCATCCGGGGGGAAACAAAGCCCAAATCCTGGGAAATGATGCTCAGGGGGAGCAGAAGGAAGGAGAACACCAGCAATAATCCGCATCCACCCCCAAATGGTGGTGGCTGCCACCCAAATGGCTTTTCATGGCTGGTAGGGGATCGTGGGGGGTTTGATCTGATGAGTGACGACCTCTCCCCCACCTTCTGTGTGTGCTTGGATATCTCTCACCCTCCTGGATGCATTCTAGAAAATTGATACAGCTTCAAAATGGGACTTGATTTCTTCCCTGCCTTCCAGACCTCCCTCCATCCCAAGAAATGTCCTCCTACGATTTGTGCTGTCCCACCTCCTGTGGTCCCACCCCGCTGGCCAACAGCTGCAACGAGCCCTGTGTGAGGCAGTGCCAGGATTCCACCTACGTGATCCAACCCTCTCCCGTGGTGGTCACTCTGCCCGGGCCCATCCTCAGCTCCTTCCCCCAGAACACCGCCGTGGGATCCTCGGCTTCCGCAGCCATCGGGAGCAACCTCAGCTCTGAGGGCGTCCCCATCAACTCGGGGAGTTCCTCGGGATTTGGGGGATCTGGGGGATTTGGGGGATTTGGGTACAGCCGGCCCTCCCGCCGCTACAGCTCTCGCTTTGGGGAGCCGTGCTAAGGGAAAAATGGGATAAAACACCCAGGAATGCTGGAGCATGACCCGATGCAGGACTGGGCTCCTGGTCCAGATGTGACGGGAGACAGCCACAGCTCCACCCGAGGTTCACGGAGTTGTGGAAGCTCCTCAAACCAGGCCTTTGCTTGTCTTGTTCTTTCATATTTCATATTTCTGATGAAATATTTTTATTTCCTGTCGCTTTGTTGTCTCAGTCCATGGCAACTCTGAGAGAAGAATTCCAGGATGAAAAGCCATAAGAGCTCTTGCTGAATCCTAGAAATACTTCCTTAAACTTTGTACTTTTTTATTCTGCTGTTTTGCTCTCATTAAAGTCCCACTGCATCAGACTCCAAGTCTCCTGCTGTTTATTGGAAAAACTTGGGAAACTTTTAGCAAAAAGCTCATTTTTTTGCAAAACTTTCTTATTGTTCCTCTGTTTTATACAGTGAAATGGGGCAGCAGAGGTTCTTTTCTAGAGAAGAGAGGCTTCAGGGTGGCCTAATTGTGACCTTCCAGGACCTGAGGGTCCTGGAAAAAACATAGAGAGGGACTTTGGGCAAGGGCAGGGAGTGACAGGACAAGGGGAGATGGGTTCAGAATTAAAGAGAGGGGATTTAAATGGGATATTGGGGAGGAATTGTTCCCTGTGAGGGTGTGGAGGCCCTGGCACAGGTGATTCCATGGATTCCCCATCCCTGGAAGTGCCCAAGGCCAGGTTGGACAGGTCTTGGAGCCACCTGGGATAGTGGGAATGTCCCTGCCCATGGTCCAGATGATCTTGATTGTCCCTTCCATGATTTCCTGATCTCCAGAGTTAAAGGACAAGCTGAATTTTCACCTGAAATCCTTCCTCATTTTCCCGGGATGGAAAAGTGTTCCAGGAATCTGTCAGTCCTGGCTTTGGAGCTCTGAACAAGCCGGCCACAATCTTTTCCTGCCTGAATTAGTAAAGGAAATAAATGGAAAATCAGGGATCTGGGATGTGATTGCAGCAAAAGGCAGGTGAGGGATATCTCATGGAAATAAACCAATGCCTTGTGCACAGGGTTTATCCCGAATATTCCAGGCAAATCCTTGCTCCGAAGGGATGGATTAGAATCCCACATGCACCAGCCTTGGTGGCACCAAACGTTGTTCTGCAAGGAAGGTGGAGCTGACACCCAGGGCAGCGCTAATTGCACTCATCCAATTTGAAAAATAATTAAAATCTGCATTTGAAAGCTCGCGCAAACAGGTCTGAAAAATAAACAAAACCCTCCCGTTTTGGGTGTGTTGTTTTGCAGAGCTTCTGGTGAGTAAATAATTTCTCCCCTCGAGTGTGAATTAATTTTCGGTGCTGTTTTCTGCTGTTCCCAGCAGAATTCCAGCTGGGAATTCCACACTACCCCAGCTCCTTGAAGGAATTCTCGGCAGATCCATCCAGGAGTGAGTGACATTTATTTTTGGACAACACCAGAAATCGTAACAGAAATTATTTAAGTTTATTCGCCCACAGGAAGATGTCAAAGCAAACCTCGAACCTGAGTGATTTTAACATCGTTCGTGACAGAATTTGAATAAAATTAACAACGAAATGAGCTCCAGTCAGGTGTGAACCTGGAGGATTTCAGATCTCCCTGTGCCTTCAGGGGGGCTGTTTGAGGAAGGGTGAAATCCCAGGCTCTGCCTACCCCAAAAACCATCTCAGATCACACGTCCACAGCTTCATCTGCCTGGGTTGGGCAGCAAATTCCAGCCAGGAACAAGGGATGGCTGTGATAAACCCAAAATTCCAGGCAGACACAGCCAGAGGGGCTGAATGAAACACCTCAAACCACAGGAACACCTTCAGGTTTAAACAATTCCCCATCCAGGGGGATCCGGACAGGCTGGAGAGGAGGGACTGGGCCAACCCCAAGGGCAAAGTCCCAAAGCCAGGTCAGGGCAATCCCAGGAATCCAGAGAGGGAATTCTCCCCCTTGGCTCTGCTCTGCTCTGGGGACATCCCACCCGGAATTGTGTCCAGTTCTGGAATTTGGCCTGGATCATTGTGGGAACCTCAAATGACTCCATAAAGTCCACATGAGCTCAGTCCAGAACTAGGGTTGAGACAAAAGCAAAACTCGTCAGAGAAGGGAGCTCGGGAGTTGCAAGGATTTTACAGAGGCTCCAAGCCTTTGAGGAACTAATTCTTCATAACGAACTAATTAATTAAAATTCAAAATTAATTGCAGATGCTGCTCTTGCCAGGGAAATTCCCTCTGCTTCTCCATGGGTTTTGGGGTCACTTCTGTGCCTGGAGACTTTACCCAGGGATGACCGTGAGTAACCTCCCAGTTCCATTTTGATTAAAAATCTCTTTTTTCAGACATTCAGTCACTCACAGGTGTCTCAGGAGGATGTTCTCACATTATGCAAGAAGTCTTAATTATAATCTTAATATTTAGGTCTGCCCTTGATGACAAAAATCTGTGAATTCTTAATTCACTCACTTTAATGCATCTCCAAATCAGGCCATTAAGTCATTCTGAGTGTACAATCAAATAAAGGCTGAAGTTAGAACAATATTTATCATAATTATTTACAAGAAAGGTTCCAAACAGCTCTGAAAATGGTGCTAGCTCTGTTTTTAAATTCTCAGCTGGATTTTGAATGTGTTTTGTGTTACCAAGCAAAGCTTGCATGAAGGAGGAATAAAAAAAAGTTGAGGAAAATAAAAAAAAAATATGAACATAAACTGTGGATGGTGTTATGCAAATTAATTCCTCAGCTAACTCCTAGAGAGGAAATAATTTCTGAAAACAGCTGCTAATTCCTTATAATATGGAGAAATACTGAGGAATGCACAGCCAAAAACAGCCAAGGAAGTTTTTTTGAGAAACCCCTTGAATTATGAGATGGCTCAAACCAAACCTTGACTTTTTCTTCTTGGTTTAAAACAAAGCAGCTGTAATTCCTGCAGATAGAAACAATGCTGTCAATTTCACAGCCCAATTACTGCCTTGCACCCCCAAATCTTCATAACATATTATTAAATAAAGTACAAGAATTCAGATCTAGGTCAGGGATCTGAAATGTGCCCAGGACGGGACATTTGCATGGTGGCACTTGAATAAAGCTGCTGATAAACTTTGAAGTCCTCAGGAAGCTCTGCCCAAGCCAAACAAGTTTCTGTTCCCAGGGGATCCCCACAAAGACAACCCTAATTTAGAGGTGATTTACATGTCTCAGGAGTGGATGTGCAAGGAGAGCAAGAACCTTGGAATTTATCCCTGTATCCAGGATTGCTCGTGGATTTAGGGTTGGAAAAGAGCTCCAGGATCATCAATCCCAACCTGTGATTGATCCCTACCTGGTCACTCTCAATGTCCCCTCATTCCTGGGACACCTCCAAGGATGGCAACTCCAAACCTCCCTGGGCAGCCCCTTCCAAGGCCTGACCGCCCTTTCCATGGAAAAATTCCTTCTTCCTTCCCTAGAGACCCTCTCCATGCCTGGAGGTGTCCAAGGAATGACTGGATGTTGGGTTGGTGACAAGGCAGGGATTGGGAACAGGTTGGACTCAATGACCCTGGAGGTCTTTTCCAACCTCAGGGATCCTGGGATTCTGTGAAAAGCAGCTTCAAACCTCCAAATATTCATGGCTTGACTTCCAAAATCTGCAATTCTCCATTAATTCGGCCAGGATTTACCTTGCAGAAGAGCGCGCAAGGGGACTGCATTATGCAAATGAGGCTTAATCTCCTGTAATGACACCAAGCAGATCCCAAAGGGGTTTGAAGGCTGAATAAATCCTGCTGAATTAATCACTGTAGTGTTCCCAGGAATGAACCTGGCCCGGAATATTTTAAGATGAAAGCAGCTTGTGGTCAGATAGACAAGCCACAAGATAAGGAAGTGAAGCAGTAAAAAACACAAATACTGAGGCAAAAAAACCTGTAATCAGTCGTGGCCCATAAATCACTTCTTGCACAAAGAGTGGCCCACGTTGTTGGGCAACTCAAAACTCAGTATAAAAACCTGAGCAACTCCAGACTCTCCCAGCCATTTCTCTTCCCTGCTTTGCCAGCTTGAATAAGGTGAGTTTGAACCTATTTATTCTCTTTATACAACGGACTTTTGCCTTGATTTTGTAGTTTTCCCTCACTCCTGTTGAGGCAGTTTTTTTCTCAGAGGGAAAAAGGGGTTTTATACCAAAGAGGGGGTTTTCTGTTGGTGGCTAGTTATAAAAATTGTTAATTATCCATGCTGGCCATTTAGGGTTATTTGTTCAGTTTTGGGATCCAAGCAAGTTTTAAGGTTGTGCAGCTGCACTTAAATATCAGCAGTGAATTCTTGGGCCTGTTCAGAGTGGTGTGACCAAGTCCCACCACAGCCCAAGCGGAGAATTCACCTAAGGCCAGAACACGAAGAGCATGAAAAATTCCATTTCCTTCTCCATTTGCTCCTCGATCGACTCCTAAACGGATCCTTGGGAAGCTGCTGATAAATTCCTGATAAATGTGGGTGTAACACAGCTCCTGTATTCCAGAATTCCCTCCAGCCACAGCCATGTCCTGCTACGACCTCTGTGCCCCCACCTCCTGTGGTCCCACCCCGCTGGCCAACAGCTGCAACGAGCCCTGCGTGAGGCAGTGCCAGGACTCCACCGTGGTCATCCAGCCCTCTCCTGTGGTGGTCACTCTGCCCGGGCCCATCCTCAGCTCCTTCCCCCAGAACACCACCGTGGGATCCTCGGCGTCGGCAGCCGTCGGGAGCGCTCTGAGTGCCGGGGGTGTCCCCATCAACTCGGGCAGCTCCTTGGGGCTTGGGGGTTTTGGCTACCCCGGGCTGGGCAGTGGCTACAGCCGGCCCTACCGGCGCTACAACCCCTCCCGCAGCGGCTTCTACGGGCCCTGCTAAGGCAGGAGGGAAAGCAGGAGGAAAAGACCAGGAAATGCTGAATCCCGACCCGTCCCTGGAGCAGGACTGAGCTCACGGCCGTGGTTTTTTGGATGCCACATGAGACACCCCCAGCTTGGAGTTGAAGGAGCTGCGGGAGTTTGGCATCTCCCCAAACCAGGCCTTTGCTAGTCTTTTGTTGTGCTTTACTTCATATTTCTGATCAAATGTCTTGTCCTGCTTTTTTTTGTTTGTTTGTTTGTTTTTGTATTGGATAATAGGCAAAACATTAATTGTTAGCAATTGTTCTGCATGGCTGGATTAGCGCAGGTCATTCATCAATGAAGAAGGAAGATTTCCACTTGTTGAGTGTGCCACTGCGAGAGGGATGAGTGGGTTCTGTCCTTACTGGACCATGGAAATGTATTCCTGACTTTTACATTGCTTCCTTCCCTTCCTCAACCCATTAAATTGGTGCTGCATCACACCCCGAGTCTGCCTGACCTTCTTTGCTCTCCCAGCCCCTTTTCCAGTGCCTTTGGAAGTCCCCACTTCCAGAAAACACGATGTAAATAATTAATTCCTGTTTCAAAGGAGAATGAGTCAGATTCCAGTGGTGGAAAATGTTTAAAATCAAACCTTATCAAAGGTAGAAAGGGATGACCTTCACCTGTAATGGGTGTCTCCTGCTGGGACACAAACAGGGAATATTTAAAGATGTGATACTTGGGAAAAGCCTTTCAAAAGAAGGGAGCTCAGCTGAGATGCCTCAGGAAAAAAGTGGAGGGAGAGGCAGCAACTGGGGCACCCCTTTGGGCGCAGCCTGGATCTGTTTGAGCGCAGCATCTCCAGGCAGCTGAGTTCAGCCCCTGGTGAGTCTGGGAGGGGAGGCACAGAAGGATGGGAAGTGTTTCTGCAGGGGAATGAGCCTTTGGAATTTGCTGGGTTGGGAAACAAGTCTGGGACAGGAGATGGGAAGCAAGTCCGGGACAAAGAGATTAAAGGACTAAAATGTAAAGAATTTTTAGTTCTAACCATTTCTTAGGGTGTTTTCTTAAGCTGTTGTGTCTGGCAGAGCTGAGCTTTATCAGGCACTGCTTTGTTCCTCCTGGACTGTCTGTGCTGGGATGAAGGTGCTGTTTAGACACCAGAGCTTTGCTCCCTGAAGGAAGAAGGTTTGGAAAGCTTCCCCTGAAGGCTCTGGATGACTCAATCTCCTGTCAGCCCATAAAACTCCTGATATCTCTAAAAAAGTCTTGCTTGGAGTCCTTGTCTGCCTGTCCAGACTGAGGCTGAACTGTAATTAAAGATGTTGATGAGGTTGTACTGACTGCAGTCATTAGTGGAACGAAATTAAAGGAGGTAAATGAAAGAATTAATAATTTTAAGGAAGACGTTTCCTTAATAAACAACAGAAGACAGTGGAAAGTTGGTAGCTTGATGTTCTATTACAGGAGGAGCTTGGTCTGGATTAAATGTTTAATTTAATATTTTTTGCCATCTCAGCTGAAGCTGTTCGCTGATCAAAGGTGATGAATTCCAAAAAGTCAATGGCTCCAAAGGGTTGGGACTGAGGCACTGCTGAGAAGGTGCTTTGGACATGTTCAGGTGGATATTCCTCATGACAATATTAATTTTTTTACCCTTTTCATTCCTTTCTCATTAATTGAACCAAACCCCTTCCCAGATTGCAAAAAAAACTCCCCTCAAAGTTGGGGTGTTTCCTCCAAGCATTCAGAAATCACATCACAAGGGTCTGATATGCAGCAAGCTTTCCAAAATAAAATAAAAGACAATTCCCCAAGCATCACTTCCCCCCTTCATTCCTGTCCAGAACGTTCTTTTTGGGTTAAAACTTGGTGTGGCAACAAGTAAAGCACAATTCTGAGCAAAAAAAGGGAAATACGGGTGAGTTTGCAGCCAATTAGAAAGTGATATATTCAGTGCTACAGAAATGAGTGGGATTATTGCTTTAGACAGAATGTTTTTCGCAGGGGAGAATTTCTCCTGAAGAGCTGGAGCAACTTGGTCCCATAGAAATCAAAAATACCACGAGGTGTTTTGGCAGTCCCCTGACGTGTTTGCTGTCAGTGAAAATCCATTTCAACACCGAATTCTGCAAAGCTGAAGCCAGAGCTGCAGCATCTCCTGGGTTTACAGGGAGAAGGGAAGAGGCAGGAAGACTCTGGAGAGCTTTTATGGCTTTCTGGGGCTGCCTGGAGGATCTGAGCCATTCCTGCACCTTTAGTAACCAGTCCCTGCAGGAATTGTTGGTTTGCTTTGCATTTGGCCAGGTTCCCAGCAGGGAAATTGGTTTGTTTACTGTTTATGTTTATTATGGATTTATCCTGGCCACGGATGAAACCCGCGATCCACGAGGCCGCTTTCATCTCCTCGGTTTGCATCCATTAAATATTTCCGACTCCATTACGCCGACTCCACCTTCCAAAGTGGGGATGAGTCAAAATCCCATTTGTTTAGGAATTGGCTCTGCTCCTCTGGCATTTTGGGCACACACCTGGGAGCAGCCCCTGCCCTGGCAGCGAGAGTTTTAATTGGAGTCCTGAGTGTGCAATTTCAGCCGTGATAAGCGCCCAGGAGATTTCGGATCTCTGCTCCTTGTAATATTCCAATGAGCAACATCCCAAAGCTTTCGGCTCCTGGGAGGAGAAGATGGAGCCAGCGAGACGAGCTGGACTTAGGATCAGCTTCAGAAGTGGAGTTGGGGCTCTTTTTATCTTCTCTGTGGCTTTTGATGAGTTGGCTTTCAAGCCACACTCTTAGAGTCAATAGATAATTATTATAAAGGAATGTCAGAGAATCATGGAATGGTTTGGGTGGGAAGGGGCCTTAAAAATCATCTAAACCATGGGCAGGGACACCTTCCACTATCCCAGGTTGCTCCAAGCCCCATCCAACCTGGCCTTGGACACTTCCAGGGATGAGGCAGCCACAGCTCCTCTGGACAACCAATTTTTTAACATTTCTGTGTGCAGTGAGAACGTTGGGAAAGTCTGGTCAAGCTTAAAGGACAGGAGAGTTTCCATCCATCGTGTCACTGGTGGGGGTCATCCTAAACTGGAGACATCCAGTGACTCATGGCTGGAATTGTGCAAATTCTGATTTGTATTTCAAGGACAAACTAGAAGATCTGGAGCTGCTGAGGAAGTTCGTGACATCCATCAGGATTCTTGGCGGCCCATTTGAACCCCTGGTCATGTTCAAAGAGTCCATCCCTGCCCATTTGCTGATCATTCCCCATTTGCATGTCTGAGTGGTCGAGGAAAATGTTTTGGGAACTTGGAACACTTTTGTTCTTCAAAAGTCTCCAACAGGCGTTTCTTGCCCAGGAGATGTTGGGGAAGATACTCCCAGTTCAGGGCTGATTTGCCTGTCTCTGCCTCGGAGATTAAACATGAGGAGAGACTGGAATGCTTAACCCAGCCCTCCAGTCTGCTCCTGCATTGTCTGCAATTACTTTTTAATCTGGAAATTGCCTTTGAAAAGGAACTGGAATTGCTGCACACTGAGGTGCTCTTTGAGACGTGCAAAGTGAAAGCCAGGATTGGCTTTCAAAGAGGAAAAAAAAAGGAACAAGAACATTATAAACATCTCTAAGTAACTGCTATTAATTTGGGGAACAATTTTGCATAATGGTGCAAGGCCCAGCAGGGGAAAGTAATAATTTAGTGGCAGATGTAAAAGGGTTTGGTGCCTTTGATGACCCCAAAGATGAGCTTGGGCAAGGCTTGGAGTGTCTCTGAGCAGCCTCAAATTCCCAGGCATCCTCCATCTGACCTCAATTATTGTCCTGGAGTTTGATGTAGGGAGAAAGCCCAACCTGAGAGTCCTGAGATGAAGGACTTGGACACTCAGTTCCCAAATTGTGTCTCAGATTCCATCATGGAAGTGTGGTGGTTTGATATTAAAGGAATAGATCAGGCTGCTGATTCTCTTTCATCCTCTCTGCTGAGTCAAGAAAATAAAATCTGTTCCCTCAAATAATTCATTTCCCAGAACCTTTGAGAGTGATGGAGTTTGATCAGCTCTAAATGCTTTCTGTAACAAATTTATTTCCTTTAATTTTGTGTCTCTCCCTCTGTTTGAGAGGAATTTGAGGCAGAAATAGGAATTTCTGCCCTTTTCAGAGCGAGATGCACCAAAAACTTATGCCCTCCATGCAGAGGCAAAGGGATTTCACAGGGAAGTTCACTGCATATTTGCTGATGGTTTTATTCATCTGTGTCATGGTTCCTTAGGATGCAAAATAATTTCCTGAATAACCCAAATGATTCAGCTTCTGACCAGGAATTAACCAGGCTCGTAAGATTTGAGGATAAAAGAAACCTCTCCGGAGGAATGCATACATTACAGGGAGGAAATGAAATCCAGGCAAGAAACACAAACAGAGAGGAAAAGTAAATCCCCTGCCAGGGGTATTTTGCATACAAGGATTCGTTAGCAATTGGCTGGTAATGAGCTACAAGCACAATTTGTGTTTCAGGTCCTCGGGCTCTCTGGGCCAGGGTATAAAACCAGCCTCGTCAGAGGAGCTAAAACCACTCCTGCTTTATTCTCCTTGGAGAAAAGGGTAAGTCTTGATCTGTTTCCTATTTTTCCATGCCCTGGATTGTTGTTGGTTTTGTATTTTATTTTTCCGCTCTTCGTCTGTAGCAGCCCAAGGTTTGTGCTCTTTAAAATTTTGGGGGAGGCCTGGAAGCAGCTTTTTCTCCAGGGAGGGACATTCTGTGAAGGGGTGGAGGTTGTTCGTGTGCTGACCCCGGATTCAGCTTCGTTTGGCATTTGTGTCACCCAAATCTTTCGGTTCCAAGGGGTTCCAAGCTCTGCCCGGGCATTGCTCAGCAGCTGGGAGTGGATGTGGGGAATCCCTGCAGAGGTTTCGGCTCTCAGAATAGAATCACAAAGTATTTGGGGTTGGAAGGGACCTCTGGAGATCTCCCAGTCCACCCCCAGGGTCAGCCAGAGCAGGTGACACAGGAAAAACTCCAAGTGGATTTGGAACGACTCTGGAGAGGGAGACTCTTGGGCAGGAGGCTCTGAATGTCTCCTGAGGGAAATTCCCTGAATTCCATTGCTCAGACCAACCTGTGCCAGGGCCTCACCACCCTCACGGTGAAATTTCTGCTCCTCACTTTTACCTGCTGAGGAATTTTTCCCTCTCTTTTGGGGCAAAGCTTTTCCTTGCTTTTCTGACAGCCTGGTCCTCACTTCCCCACTTATTTGAGAGTTGCAGGAGGAATGAGGTGGGAAAGGAGCTCTCAGAGCTGCTCAGGAGGAGATGGAGCTGCCCTTTCTAGTGTGGAGAGGTTTGGGCTTTACTGAAATCTCCTTTCAAGCCAAGACAAACCCTTTACTCCATTCTCCACCTACTCCTTGTGCTCTCCATCATTGTAGCAGCTTAATTATGTGACTAATTACAAGTCATTCCTTGTATTCCTTTCTTCCCTGTGTTCCAGACTCACACCCCACAGCCATGTCCTGCTACGACCTCTGTGCCCCCACCTCCTGCAGCCCCACCCCGCTGGCCAACAGCTGCAACGAGCCCTGTGTGAGGCAGTGCCAGGATTCCACCTACGTGATCCAACCCTCTCCCGTGGTGGTCACTCTGCCCGGGCCCATCCTCAGCTCCTTCCCCCAGAACACCACCGTGGGATCCTCGGCGTCCGCAGCCGTCGGGGATGCTCTGAGTGCCGGGGGTGTCCCCATCAACTCAGGCAACTCCTCAGGGCTCGGGAGCTTGGGATATTCTGGTCTGGGGGGTCTTTATGGGAGGTCCTACCGGCGCTCCAACCGCTGTGGGCCCTGAGGAAGCTTTGGGACAGCCGGGAAGGAAGAACCAGGAGATGGAAAGCGCGATCCGGATGCAGGACTGAGCCCGTGCCCACTCGCTTGCTGATCCCCCACAGCTTTGCCCTGAGCTCATGGGGCTGCAGGAGCTTGGCATTTCTGATTCGATGCCTTTCTGTGCTATCAGGGAGGTGAAAAATGTCACTTGATTGTTGCTGGGTGTCCAGCTGTAAAGCACTGCCTTGAAATGGGTGATTAATTTTAACCCATATTCAACCCTTCTGCTTTCTTACGCTGTACATTTTTTTTTTTTTTTAATTCCACTTCTTGCTCATTAAATAGATGGCGCATCACAATTTGTGGTTTGCAATGTTCCTTCTCTCTCTTTCTCTTTGGAGCCTTCTCTGGGGGAAGAAATTTGCCTGTACATAAATTGTGAGTACCAGGGAGATCTGCATTTAAGTTATACCACGCTAATTACTGAGGAGTTAATCTCAGATAAATATAAGCGATGAATAATATCCGTTATTGTTTTTTGGTAGGGAATATTTTCCCTTCGTCTCATTTCCGGGAGAACAATTCGAAATAATCACCCCTGGCTAACAACAAATGTCGGGAAAGAGGTGGGAAAGCTAAAGCTGCTTTACAGACTAAATAGGAAGGAATTTATTCCCAATATCCCATCTAAACATCATCTCCATTAATTTGAACCCATTTCCCCTTGTCCTGCCACTCCAGGGCCTTAGAAATAGTTTCTCCCCACATTTCTGATCGGCTCCTTCAGACACTGAAAGGTGAAATTAGCTCACCCCAAGTCTTCTCCTCTTCAGGCTGAACGAACCCAACAAATAAAATAAAAACTTAGGTCCGGTTCTTCCTTTGTTGTCTTGCTAGTTTAGAAAGGCTGCAATTATGTTTTAATTGCTTGCTAAATGATGCGGTGATTGAGGGGCCTTTCGGGTGCCACCAGAAATCCTCAGAGCAAGAACAATTACTCAGAACCTCGGGGAAGATAATGACGGCTAAATTGCTAAACAAACATTCCTCAACATCGTGTTAAGCACCCCTATTAAACTCCCATTCCACATTTTAAAGACATGGAGCAAGGGCAGATCCTTTGATAAGGCTCCCTCAGCACCCGGAGCTCCCGGAGGAAAATAAAGAACAAATGAAAACCAGAGAGGCTTTTGTGCAACACAAACAGGGGTTTATTGCCAGAGAGAAGAGCAACAGTCGAGTGCAGGGAATCCAGGCAATCCCAGGGGCAGCAGGGGATGCAGGACTCGTGCTCTGGGAGCAGGGTCTCGCTCAGGACCAGGATACAGCAAGGGGATGGAGGACTCAGGGCATTCCTGAGGGGATCGAGGGTTCAGGGCACACCTGGGGCTGCTTGGGACACACAGAGCTGCCACTGCCCGTGGCTCCTGTCTGGTGTCCCCATGGCCCGGGCTGGGCTCCAGGGCTGCCACTGCCTCTGGGGGCTGCCACTGCCAGAGGGGCTTTAGAAAACCCCACAGCTCCCACGGCGGGACCTGCCCCATCTCTGGAAGCCGGGCAGGGAATAGCCCAGGCCCCGGGAGGAGAAGCCGGAGCTGTAGGACCTCCCACCATTGCCAAAGGAGCCACCGTAGCCCCCGAGGGAGCCCCCATAGCCTCCGAAGGAGCCCCCATAGCCCCCGAGGGAGCCCCCATAGCCAATGTCACCTCCATAACCCAAGGAACGGCCGTAGCCAAGGGAGCCCCCATAGCCAAGGGAGTCCCCATAGCCCCCATAGCCCCCATAATTCCCCAGGCCAAAGGAGCCCCCATAACCCCGGGAGCCCCCGTATCCAAGGGAGCTCCCATAACCCCCATAGCCCCCATAACCTCCTAAGTCAAAGTAGCCCCTATAACCACGGGAGCCCCCCAACCCAAAGTTGCCCCCATAGCCCTGGGAACCTCCATAAGGCCCCCATCCAAAGGAACCCCCATAGCCCTGGGAATCTCCATAAGGTCCCCACCCAAAGGAGCCCCCATAGCCCCGGGAGCCCCCATAACCTCCAGACCCAAAGGAACCCCCATAGCCTGAGGAGCCCAAATAGCCCCGGGAGCCCCCATAACCTCCCAGCCCAAAGGAGCCCCCATAGCCCTGGGAGCTGCGGGAACTGAAGGAAGGCCCCAGCTCGGCTGGGCCCGACGATGCCACAATGCTCTCCTGAGGGTAGGTGCTGAGCACGGGGCCAGGGATGGTCACCACCACTGGTGGGGGCAGGATCAGGGCTCTGGAGTCGGGGCACTGCTGCACACACGGCTCGTTGACGCTCTCGGCGATGGGCCGAGGGCAGATCACCCCACAGGAGTCGTTGGAGTAGGACATCCTTCTGTGCTGGAAGGCTGCAACACACAGCAGAAAGGACTTTTAAGCTAAATTGGCTGAGAAGAGATGAACTAAAATTATTAAGCATTGACTTTCTGTCTGAAATATCAGAGGGAAACAGATAAATTCAAAGATGCTGTCAAAGAGATCTCATTCTTGTATCAACTCCACTTTTAACTTTTCTCTCACCATGAACATCCACACGAGCAGAAATTTGGTGATGGATAAATGAAACGAACCTGTAGCAACCTGTGGCAAAGATTCACTCAAAAGTGTAAGACCAGCGAGAAAGAAGCCAAGAGGAACAGGAAAAAAGACTCATCGACTTTACGTAGTAATTCAGATTTTATGAGGATGAGTGACACCACTTACCTTGTTCGTTGCAGGGATAGGAACGAGAGCAGTGGATGAAGGGCTGTGGGTGATCTGAGCTTTTATATCCTCCTCAAAGCCACCCTTCGTGCCTCTCATCCTCATTTATTACAAAACCAACGCGATAGTGGGTGCTTCGATTCTGTCATCTCAGCACTGTCCCTCCCAAACTCGTGTGGGTATGAAGCAAGAGCTGATGGCAATCAGCTCCCTCTGAGGGTAACTTGAGGGGATCTGGGGACCTTGCAGCTGAAGGGTGGCCGTGGAGTCATCAGCCAGTCCTGCTTTCATCCCATTTTAATGGGACATTTTAATGGTCAAGGAAGTACTTCCATGGTGTGGAACCCTTTGTGGTCCCACCTTCACCAGGTGAAGGTCACCCAACTGGACCTAAAATTTTGGCTCTGGGAGGACACAAATTCTACTTGTAGCTGAGTAGGGATCTACAAAAGTTGCCCCCAAAGCGGCAGAAATTGGTACAGCCAGAATAGGCCTGAGCCTGAAGCTAATTCCAAACATTTCACGATTTCATTTGAAATTTCTACTTCCAGAAGTTCAGTTAGAAGTACATTAAAAATCATTATTGTCTTTCTCCCCACCCCCGAAGTACTGACCACTATAGAAAAAGAGAGAATTTAATGAAGTACTATTAAAAGAAAAATAAATTTTATTAGGATGAGTCTGGGACATCCTGCAGTTATTTCTTTCCTCTTGCAATTGTTTTCTAATTTTACAATATTGCAAAAGAGAGGCAATAAATTACTTCTAAATTGTAAAATAGCTCTGCTTTTGAAGTGTCATCAGGATTTGCTGATAATGATGAGAGGTACCTGGAGGATAATGACTTTAAGCTGCCTCACAAATACTCATTAATAGTCAGTGATTGCAATTTCTGTTATTATCCTATTAAATGAGGGCCAGGAGTTATGAGGATTTATTGAGTTAGGAGTTTCCTTGTTATGAAACAGCGTAATTTAAAAATATGCCAACCAAAGTCAGTCCTCTTGATTCCCTGATCAGCCTCTGATTAATAATTTCCATGCTGGCAATTATTTGAGTTTCATTCATGATATCAAATTCTATATTTTATTAAGTATTAATGTGCTGTGGATGATTATGACAAGTCCATGGTCTGGACTACTGAATGCAGCTTCTTCTTAATTTACGAGACAGCATTTTGCTGAAGTGCATTAAATTTTAGGCGAGAAATAAGAACCTGATTGCAAATTATCTGAATTTTCAGGCTTAACTATCGATGTTCTGCAAAAAGTGGTGTCAAACTGCTGTTCTAAAATCTCTGTCCTTGGACTCTCACCTGTAAATGTTTTGTCCGTGCAATTGTACTTCATGACACAGAGCCCTCAGCTCACACATCTCTAAACTGGCGTTCCTGCCCAAGCTTGGGTGCTGACATTTCTGTGCTCGAGTCTAAAACACCAAATACGAGTTTCCAGTGGGTGTTCATAAAGCCTTTCATTGTCCTGGAAGGATCTGGAACATCCCCGAAGTGTCACTGCCTCCATGACATTCCAAAGCCAGCAGGGAATAGCACAATGGAACCCACCTTGGAATTCACGAGTAATTAGTGGTGTTTGAGCTGCAAACAGATCTTAAAACCCCTCATGTTTCTGAAGCATTTGGAGATAATTGATACTCTCTTTCTTTTTGATACCTGTTTCCCTCTTTTTGTGCAGCTTCCATGGATTTTCACAGGATTCACTTAAAAACCACCGTTTTCAAAGGACAGATAAATTAATTAATTTGAACTCATCGAACCTAAAGACAATGCTCATGATGGGGATTATTATCTCATCATTCACCAGCTTGATGCCCTCAAGTCTGTCCTGACATCGTCTCACACCCATTTTTGCGTGTGGGGAGTGGCAGTGCAAAGCCAGCAGAATTAAATCCCTCCATGTGAGGGTTGTTTTGCTGCCGTGTGGGACCTGAGGCACGGAGGGTGTTTTGTCCCCGTAAGCACTTTGGGAAATGTATAAAAGCTGTCAGGACTCCGAGCCTCTCCATCCGCATCTTCCGAGTTATTCACCTTGGTGAACACGGTAAGTCCAATTTGAACTCCTCTGTCCTTCTCTATCCTTTTTCCCCCATCCAATTAATTGATATTATGGATTGATAGATAAAAAAACTGTGGGTCTTAGAAGGCTGTTAGGGAATAAAATGTAAATTTTTACCATGCCACTTGGAATAACCATTTCCCAGGCATTTTAGTTCCCATGCATGACTATAAAATTTAAAAGTATTTGAGTGATCATTCCCACATTGTGGAAATATTTCTTCCATAAGGGTAAACTTTCTGGTTTGGAAGCTGAGCGCTACTTGGGAAGGAATATGAAACTATAAAAATTGCTGGTTTCTATCTGAAACTTCTTAACTTGCTATAGATGCGTTGCTGGATTTCAGATGCTCTTAATAAATTTATGAAGAGATAAAAGTAGATTTGTCACGGTGTAATAAGTGTGGAAATCACCAGAGATGACAACAGATGTCTTCATCTGTGAGTGACATCTCAGGGATCTTGACAGCAGACAGAATCTAAAACGTGATATTTGTGGTCAAATAAAGGTCAGATTTGGAAGGCAATGAACTCTGAACTCTCAAAATTTCCATCAAAAAGCACAGGCAGAGTCAGGTGGAAATTTCTGGATCTGAAACCTGTTTCCTGGTTTGTGCAGCCTCCCAGCACAGAAGGATGTCCTACTCCAACGACTCCTGTGGGGTGATCTGCCCTCGGCCCATCGCCGAGAGCGTCAATGAGCCGTGTGTGCAGCAGTGCCCCGACTCCAGAGCCCTGATCCTGCCCCCACCAGTGGTGGTGACCATCCCTGGCCCCGTGCTCAGCACCTGCCCTCAGGAGAGCATTGTGGCATCGTCGGGCCCAGCCGAGTTGGGGCCTTCCTTCAGTTCCCGCAGCTCCCAGGGCTATGGGGGCTCCTTTGGGCTGGGAGGTTATGGGGGCTCCCGGGGCTATTTGGGCTCCTCAGGCTATGGGGGTTCCTTTGGGTCTGGAGGTTATGAGGGCTCCCGGGGCTATGGGGGCTTCTCAGGCTACGGGGGCTCCCAGGGCTATGAGGGTTCCCAGGGCTATGGGGGCTCCTTTGGGTCCGGAGGTTCTGGGGGCTCCCTGGGCTATGGGGGCTTCTCAGGCTATGGGGGCTCCCGGGGCTATGGGGGCTCCTTTGGCCTGGGGAATTATGGAGGCTATAGGGGCTATGGGGACTCCCTTGGCTATGGGGGCTCCCTTGGCTACGGCCGTTCCCTGGGTTATGGAGGTGACATTGGCTATGGGGGCTCCCTCGGGGGCTATGGGGGCTCCCTCGGGGGCTATGGAGGCTCCCTCGGGGGCTACGGTGGCTCCTTTGGCAATGGTGGGAGGTCCTACAGCTCCGGCTTCTCCTCCCGGGGCCTGGGCTATTCCCTGCCTGGCTTCCAGAGATGGGGCAGGTCCCGCCGTGGGAGCTGTGGGGTTTTCTAAAGCCCCCCTGGCAGTGGCAGCCCCCAGAGGCAGTGGCAGCCCTGGAGCCCAGCCCGGGCCATGGGGACACCAGACAGGAGCCACGGGCAGTGGCAGCTCTGTGTGTCCCAAGCAGCCCCAGGCTTGCCCTGAATCCTCGATCCCCTCAGGAATGCCCTGAGTCCTCCATCCCCTTGCTGTATCCTGGTCCTGAGCGAGACCCTGCTCCCAGAGCACGAGTCCTGCATCCCCTGCTGCCCCCGGGATTGCCTGGATTCCCTGCACTCGACTGTTGCTCTTCTCTCTGGCAATAAAGCCCTGTTTGTGTTGCACAAAAGCCTCTCTGGTTTTCATTTGTTCTTTATTTTCCTCTGGGGGGAATACTCACTCTTGTGCAGTTGGCCAAGGCCCTTGGGTCTTCATGATTTGGGAAAAAGAGGCAAAGAGACCGGAGCTGGATGCAGGAAAACTTTATTGTGAACAGAGGGGCAGGAGAGGCTGGGAGAGAGACGGCGGACAGGCCCCAGCCAGGCTGGGTGTCACGGGCTGCAGGAGGCCAGGGCTGCTTGTGCAGAGCTCAACTTGTCCATGCTGGGCTGAGGCCGGCGTGGGCTGTGGTGGGTCTAGCAGGGCCCGCAGGTGTCCCAGAGCTTCTTGCTGTAGCGGGGCAGGACGCAAGGGCTGCAGGCGGGAGCAGCGTAGGCTCTGCCAAAGGTGCAGAGGCCCCCCGAGGCCTGGGTGGCGCCGGCGCCGTAGAGGCCGCCCAGCCCCAGGGAGCCGCCAAAGGCCGGGGCTCCGGAGGAGCCCACCACGGCTTGCTGGGGGAAGGAGCTGAGGATGGGGCCGGGGAAGGTGACCACCACGGGGGGCGGCTGGATCAAGGCCGACGAGTCGGGGCACTGGCGGGCGCACAGCTCGTTGCAGCTCTCAGCGATGGGCTGGGGCACAGCCACGCTGGTCTTGGGTGGGCACAGGTCGTAGCAGGACATCTTGCAGGGGTGAAGGTTGGTTTGCCACAGATGGAGAAGTAAAAGCTATAAAAAGATGAAAGTTTATGAGAGAAATTTTCAAAATGGGTGACGTCACTTGGTGTGTTTTATGTTCAGCTTTGATCAACGTGGTGAGGACCCACTGAGCATCTTGATCAAAAATTCCTGGTTGTGTAAAACCATCCCCAGAATGACCAGATGCCACAGACTGGTCTTTGTTCTGGCCCCACATGGTTGTGTCTTTCCGCTCCTGGAAATGCACTCCCCGAAGAATATAAGAACCTCAGTCCCATCTCCCACAAACTTCCCCAAAGTGGGGAAAGAGCCCTGATCTAGATGTGGCTCAGAATGCCACTGAACCCATGTGAAAAGGGTCTCAATTCTTGTCTTGAATTTTATAAAATACTAAAATAATAATCTGAAATAAATGTTTTAATCTGTGCCTTTTTAAAGCTGCTAATTGGCTTGGAACACTCAAATTTCTCACAGTTTCTGTGCTCATACCCAGACTTCCAAATCCTACATTTCCCACTGGTTTCATTAAGAGTAATTCCAGACAAAAACGATGTAAAGCTGTTCTAAATCTCAGCGTTCCTAAAGGAATCTTCTACAACTGCTCTGGTACAGGCTCTGATTAAATAAATAGAGAGAAATTAAAAATTCATACTCACCAAGCTTCGCAAGGCGAACGAGCTGCTGGAAGCGTCTGGATGAACCCAGACGCTGGAGCTTATATAGAGGATCCCAACATTCCTAAGGGGTTGGAATCTTGCTTGGGCTGGGGGTTTTGCCTAAAAGAAATTGTTTACCAGCTTTGAGTCACGAAAGTTTGGAGTTTGTGGCAGTTCTGATTTCATTCACATTCTCCTATCGTGTGATGTCGGAGTTTCACCATCCTGATTTCTTTAATCTTGGGTCTTAATTGGTGCTGGCAACTCCTGGCATCATTAGAGTGACCTCACTGGAATTACCATGTTCATTAAGCTGACTCCACATGTTGCTTCTTCCTTTACAACCTTGTTATGAGCTTGTCTACGCCGAGATTTTGTAAGACTGGTCTTTGGCTGACATGGACATTTTTCCTTAACAGCCCTTTAAAATTATCTGATAAATTAATTAGAAGCAGAAAACAGCTTATTCCAGAGCTACCCAGGAATAAATGTCTTTTCCAGCCCTAATTAAAGAGACCTTGTTGATCTGAGATGGATTTAAGGGGTCATGAATATCTGCTGAGATCATCCAGGACGCTCAGCAATTCCCCAATAATTTTCCATTGGGAGGAAGGTTTGGAATCAATCCCACATAAAAATCACTTTGTTTAACTAAAAACGTTTCAGTGGGAAATGAAATTCAGTTTTAAAAGGGTCTGCAGTGCTGAATGTTCCCATATCAAGTCCTGTGATTCACAAAGGTCCAATTTTGAGGAAAAAAATCAAAGAGGCAGATCAAGGTGTTTCTTTAATGTCGTGGGTGTAATCTCTTATCAAGCATGTTCTGGGCATTCTTGAGAAAAATACTTTGTAATGATTTCACAAACATTCATTATCTGCTGTACAACCCAGCTAATGTTCGGTGTTGTATGACACGAGTGATTTAGACATTTCACTCTTACACAACCCCAGCTGCTTTAATGTGCAGGAAACAAGGTGGTGCCTGCCATTACTTTAATTAAACCATGATTTGTGCCATTGGAAGTCAAGGGTTAATAATTAATGCAGCTCTTCTTTTCTTTCTTTAAAAAAAAATCCTTTCAATAGCTGAGGCTGAATCCTCTGTGAGTTTAAGATGACACCTTTGCTTTATTTGTCTTATTTCAAACTATACTTTCCATGAAAAAATAAACATTTGTGGTTATTTGCCCTTTTTCTGTGATTTTTCAGAGCACAGCCAGTATCTTTTATTCTAACTTTTAGGTTTTTACCTGTATCCAGTGCATTTTAGAGACGCTTCTTATCATTCCTGAGAAATCCCCCCAGAAATGAAATATCTGCTCTTAATTCCTGCGCTGAAGATTCGTTGTTGTGGTCCAGGTTCACCCCAATATTTTCATTTTCTCTGCAGGTGATAAAGGATTTGGGTTTAGGTTTGTGTTTCGTTTGTTGCCCCAACAAATTTCCCTGTATTTGCTGCAGGGCGAGGAAAAAAAGATTCTCCAACCACAGAAAGGGATTGAGTGGTTCCCACATCTCCCAGCCTTGGGGTGTCTTCCTTCCTTTGATTTATATTTTACATAAATCTGACACTCAGAATGCCTTGGGCCTCATCCCTGGCTCAGGGCACAAACTCCCTTCAAATCCAGCTCCTTGATTATTCCTGGGCTGCATCAAAGGCCCCGAGGGCAGCAGGGGAAGGGGGGATTCTGCCCCTCTGCCTTGCTCAGGTGAGACCCCACCTGCAGAGCTGCCCCCAGCCCTGGGGCCCAGCACAGGGAGGAGCTGGAGCTCCAGAGGAGGCTCCAGGATGGGATCTGAGGGATGGAGCAGCTCTGCTGAGAGGAAAAGCTGGGAGAATTTGGATTTTTGTTTGGAGAAGGGGAAGCTTTGGGGTGACCCAACTGTGGCCTTGCAGGACCTGAAGGGGTTCAAGGAACATGGGGAGAGACAATTCCCAAGGGATGGAGTGCCAGGACAAGGGGGAATAGCTTCAAACTGACAGGGAGGAGGTTTAAATGGGATATTAGGGATAAATTCTTCCCTGTGAGCGTGGGGAGGCCCTGGCACAGGTGATTCCATGGATTCCCCATCCCTGGAAGTGTCCAAGGCCAGGTTGCAAAGGGCTTGGAGCAACCTGGGTCAGTGGAAGGTTCCCTGCCTATGGCAGGGCGTGGAATGAGATGATTTTAGGATCCCTTCCCACACAAATGATTCCATGATTCCGTGATTGCCTCTCTCCATTTTGTATTAAAAACAAGCACACTCTGAACTACAAAATGTATTTTGGGGGCTCCTGTGAGGAAAAGCCCTCACTATTTGCAGATTTTCTCGAGCCTCTGAGGAATTGTGAGAGCACTTGGGAAGCACTGAGTAACGATCTCTGCTCCCTGTTTTGTTGTTTTAATGGGCCTTGCATGTCCCACGGCTGAGTAACAGCATCAGTGGAAGCAGGGAGGAGCTGCCAGGCACCTCAGCCCTGATCAGATTGTTCGTAGCCGCTGGGTTTGGCCAGACCGGGCCCTGCCCTGCTCTTACTTTCCCTTTTGTGTCATCCAGGGCAGGCTGCTCCTCTCAGAGTGGCTCCAACACTCCCAGGCCCTTTTCAGTGGCTCTCCAGAGCTTTAAGCAACCAGAAATGGTGAAGTTGAACACTTCTGTTATGAGCAGGTAAAACCTCAAGTGAATACTCAGCATCATTTAAAAGAAAAAGAGATGAAAACAACACAAAAATTTGATGCATAAAAGATTTATTGCAGGAACAACACAGATAATACAAAGGACAGGATGGGAAAACAAGAGGTACAATGAGAATCGAAAAAATAAAGCGAAAAATTTCAATGCATGCAGTAGTCAAAAAGCAGACCAAAATAAATGCAAAAATAACATCAGGTTGACACAAATGACAAACAATAATGATCAAACAGAGGGAAAGAAAATTGAAGTTGTAATAAATAAAGAATTTACACAAGAGAACACTAAGGACTAGATCTTAAACGGGAGATAAGGCGAAATACTAAGAATACTACAGTAAAGGGTTTACAGGAAACATTAATGGCTGCAACACTTGGGATGAACAACTTCTAGATTTCTCCATTTCTGACAGATAAGAAAGGCTCTGGAGTGGGTCTAGCAGGGCCCGCAGGTGTCCCAGAGCTTCTTGCTGTAGCGGGGCAGGACGCAAGGGCTGCAGGCGGGAGCAGCGTAGGCTCTGCCAAAGGTGCAGAGGCCCCCCGAGGCCTGGGTGGCGCCGGCGCCGTAGAGGCCGCCCAGCCCCAGGGAGCCGCCAAAGGCCGGGGCTCCGGAGGAGCCCACCACGGCTTGCTGGGGGAAGGAGCTGAGGATGGGGCCGGGGAAGGTGACCACCACGGGGGGCGGCTGGATGAAGGCCGACGAGTCGGGGCACTGGCGGGCGCACAGCTCGTTGCAGCTCTCAGCGATGGGCTGGGGCACAGCCACGCTGGTCTTGGGTGGGCACAGGTCGTAGCAGGACATCTTGGTGTGGGATGTGAGGGTGCTCTGCAAGAGAGGGCAGCGATTTTGGGAGAGCAGCAGAGGGCAGCGGCCGAGCCCCAGGGGCCGGGGCTGGAGCAGGGAGCCGCGAGCAGAAGCGCTCGCACACTTACCCTTGTCCCCGAGGAGGAGAAGGTGGCCAGGGCAGTGCTTGGCCGAGTGTGGCCCAGGCAGGGCTTTTATAGCAGCCCCAGCATTGCTCAGCTCCAGCCGGGCCAATCTGCTCAGGGGACACTCCCTGCTGCTGCTGCTGCTGCTGACAGCAGGGCTGTGCGGCCCCTGCCCCTCCCTGAGTCAGCATCCCCCAGGTGCCACCCCAGCACATCCCGCTGCCCAAGCGTTCCTGCCATTCCTGCCACGTGAGGGACTTGATAGCAGGGATGTCACCCAGGAATGGGCTTCTGGAACACCTGCCAGGGTCTGGAGGGTCTGGGGCAGGAGTGGCAGGGGCTTGCACTGTGGAGACGATCGGTGCATCACAGGCCTGCAGAGACAGACTCCATCCACCTCTAGGCACTGCCCAGGGAGTTCTGCCAGGCTGGGCACAAAGACTCCTCATGCCAGGCCTGAGATACACGGGGCGAGGAGCAGAGATGTCCATCTGACCCAGGCTGATTCCAGCCTTGCCCCAACCCTTTGGACCATTAAAGTTGTTCCAGAAGCCCATTCCTGGGTGACATCCCTGCTATCAAATATCTGATGTGGCAGGAATGGCAGGAACGCTTGGGCAGCGGGATGTGCTGGGGTGGCACCTGGGGGATGCTGACTCAGGGAGGGGCAGGGGCCGCACAGCCCTGCTGTCAGCAGCAGCAGCAGCAGCAGGGAGTGTCCCCTGAGCAGATTGGCCCGGCTGGAGCTGAGCAATGCTGGGGCTGCTATAAAAGCCCTGCCTGGGCCACACTCGGCCAAGCACTGCCCTGGCCACCTTCTCCTCCTCGGGGACAAGGGTAAGTGTGCGAGCGCTTCTGCTCGCGGCTCCCTGCTCCAGCCCCGGCCCCTGGGGCTCGGCCGCTGCCCTCTGCTGCTCTCCCAAAATCGCTGCCCTCTCTTGCAGAGCACCCTCGCATCCCACACCAAGATGTCCTGCTACGACCTGTGCCCACCCAAGACCAGCGTGGCTGTGCCCCAGCCCATCGCTGAGAGCTGCAACGAGCTGTGCGCCCGCCAGTGCCCCGACTCGTCGGCCTTGATCCAGCCGCCCCCCGTGGTGGTCACCTTCCCCGGCCCCATCCTCAGCTCCTTCCCCCAGCAAGCCGTGGTGGGCTCCTCCGGAGCCCCGGCCTTTGGCGGCTCCCTGGGGCTGGGCGGCCTCTACGGCGCCGGCGCCACCCAGGCCTCGGGGGGCCTCTGCACCTTTGGCAGAGCCTACGCTGCTCCCGCCTGCAGCCCTTGCGTCCTGCCCCGCTACAGCAAGAAGCTCTGGGACACCTGCGGGCCCTGCTAGACCCACCACAGCCCACGCCGGCCTCAGCCCAGCATGGACAAGTTGAGCACAAGCGGCCCTGGCCTCCTGCAGCCCGTGACACCCAGCCTGGCTGGGGCCTGTCCGCCGTCTCTCTCCCAGCCTCTCCTGCCCCTCTGTTCACAATAAAGTTTTCCTGCATCAAACTTCTGTCTCTTTGCCTCCTTTTCCAAAATCATGAAGATCCCGGGCAATGAAGAGTTCCAAGAGTGGGATGGCTAATGCAGATCCTGGGACATTCAGGGAGAATGGAAAATGGGAGGGGTAGTGGAAGGTAAAATAGAAGAGGGAAGGGGATAGTGGAGGTTAAAGAGTAGAAGAAATGGAATCAAATGGGAATTGGGAGGACACACAGGAGAACAGTTGGAAGAGTTTAGGATAGGAGAAGGAGAAGGAGAAGGAGAAGGAGAAGGAGAAGGAGAAGGAGAAGGAGAAGGAGAAGGAGAAGGAGAAGGAGAAGGAGAAGGAGAAGGAGAAGGAGAAGGAGAAGGAGTTCCAATGACTCTTCCTGCAGAAAGACAGATCCCCTGCTTGTAGGCCATGAAACCACAGGCTTCTGCTGTCCTGCACCCGTGGTGGCAAAGAGTGGAGTTGGCCCCAGAGCTGGGAGCCATCCTGAGTCTAGGGCTTCCAGGGATCCATCCTCTCTGTGCCCCCATGGCTCTGCCAATGGACATGGGACTGAAATCAGAGGGAGATGTCAACCTCACCATGCCCTGTACATTAAATTTCCTTATCATCATCTCTTTGTCTTCTTGATTTGTTTTTTTGTCTTTGCCTTTGTCTTTGGCTTCCTTCTTTATATTTCTCCCTCTCCTTTTTTCTCACTTTCTGTTTCCTCTTCTCTTTCTCCTTCTTCTTCTCCTCCTTCTTCTTCTCCTTCTCCTCCGCTATTTCCTTCCTCCTTCACTTCTACTTCTTCCTCATCTCCTTTTTGTTCTACTACTCCAAATCCAACTCCTCCTTGTCATTTTCTATCTTCTGCTATTATACCACTTTGATTTCATTTTCATCTACACTTTAACCACTGTGGTCCCCTTTCTTCTCCTGATTTACTATCCCTTCCCCTTTAATTTCCCATTCCACCGGGCCATCACAGCAACACCATTTTCTCTCCCAGTCTTGGGACGCCCCTAGGCCTGAGGTCTTCCAGGTCTAAAATAAAAAGGTGACAGAAACAGAAGTTGGATGCAGGAAAACTTTATTGAGAACAGAGGGGCAGGAGAGGCTGGGAGAGAGACGGCGGACAGGCCCCAGCCAGGCTGGGTGTCACGGGCTGCAGGAGGCCAGGGCCGCTTGTGCAGAGCTCAACTTGTCCATGCTGGGCTGAGGCCGGCGTGGGCTGTGGTGGGTCTAGCAGGGCCCGCAGGTGTCCCAGAGCTTCTTGCTGTAGCGGGGCAGGACGCAAGGGCTGCAGGCGGGAGCAGCGTAGGCTCTGCCAAAGGTGCAGAGGCCCCCCGAGGCCTGGGTGGCGCCGGCGCCGTAGAGGCCGCCCAGCCCCAGGGAGCCGCCAAAGGCCGGTGCTCCGGAGGAGCCCACCACGGCTTGCTGGGGGAAGGAGCTGAGGATGGGGCCGGGGAAGGTGACCACCACGGGGGGCGGCTGGATGAAGGCCGACGAGTCGGGGCACTGGCGGGCGCACAGCTCGTTGCAGCTCTCAGCGATGGGCTGGG
>JAMPIT010000155.1:0-17897 GCA_026261815.1 Monarcha castaneiventris obscurior | reverse complement strand
GGGTTAGGGTTAGGGTTAGACCTAGGGTTTGACCCAGGGCTAGGATTAGGGCTAGGGTTGGAGATATGGTTAGGGTCAGAGCTAGGTTTAGACTCAGGGCTCGGGTTAGAGCTAGGGTTGGAGCTAGGTTTAGGCTCAGGGCTAGGGTTAGAACTACGGTTGGAGCTAGGGTTAGGGTTAGAGCTAGTGTTAGCTGTAGGGTTAGACTCAGGGCTGGGGGTCGAGCTAGAGTTTGAGCTAGGGTTAGGGTTAGAGTTAAGGTTAGTCTTAGAGCTAATGTTAGGGCTAGGCGTGGAGCTAGGTTTAGAGCTAGGGTTAGACCCAGTGCTAGGCTCAGGGCTTTGGTTAGGGCCAGGGTTTGAGCTGGGCTTAGGGTTGGAGCTAGGGTTAGACTCTCGGCAGGGGTTAGGGCTAGGTTTGGAGCTAGGGTTAGGGTTAGAGCTAGCGTTAGCCCTAGGGTTTGACCCAGGGCTAGGGTTAGGGCTAGGGTTGGATGTAGGTTTAGGGTCAGAGCTAGGTTTAGACTCAGGGCTCGGGTTAGGGCTAGGGTTGGAGCTAGGTTTAGACTCAGGGCTAGGGTTAGAGCTACGGTTGGAGCTAGGTTTAGGGTTAGGGCTAGTGTTAGCCCTAGGGCTAGACTCAGGGCTGGGGGTCAAGCAAGCGTTGGAGCTAGGGTTAGGGTTAGAGTTAATGTTAGTCTTAGGTCTAATGTTAGGGCTAGGCTTGGAGCTAGGTTTAGAGCTAGGGTTAGACCGAGTGCTAGGCTCAGGGCTTTGGTTTGGGCCAGGGTTTGAGCTGGGCTTAGGGTTGGAGCTAGGGTTAGACTCTCGGCGGGGGTTAGGGCTAGGTTTGGAGCTAGGGTTAGGGTTAGAGCTAGCGTTAGCCCTAGGGTTAGACTCAGGGCTAGGGTTAGGGCTAGGGTTGGAGCTAGGGTTCGGTTAGAGATAGGGTTAGACTCAGGGCTAGGCTTAGCGCTAGGGTTGGAGCTAGGGTTAGGGTTAGAGCTAGGCTTAGCTTCACGGCTAGGGCTAGAGCTAGGGTTTGAGCTAGGGTTAGGGGTAGAGCTAGGGTTAGACCAAGGGTTTGACTTAGGTTTGGAGCTAGGCTTAGGGTTAGTGTTAGGGTTAGCATTAGGTTTAATATTAGGGTTAGATTTAGGCCTGCGTTTACCTTTAGGGTAAGGGTTAGGGTTACAGGGGTAGGGTTAGGTTTATGGTTAGGGCTAGGGTTATGATCAGGGTTAGGTTTAGGGTTATGTTAATTTAGGGTTAGAATTACTTTTAGGGTTGCACCTAAATTTAGGTTTCAGAAAATGGCAGTGCCCTGAGCTGTAGGGTCACTCACCACAGGAAACTCATGCCTACGGGAGCACAACGTTTCCCCAACCTTGTGGTAACCTTGTCTTCCTGATCGGCGGTCGCCTCTGCCTTGCCCTGTTTCTTAGGTTCTTGCTTGGATTAGTATTTGTGTTAATCCTAGTGTTTCGCTTCCCAGAACAAGAAAGGCATGTTCTCTATCGGGACACTGACCATGCAAAATGGATGCCTAGGGGAATGCAACACTTGCCTCAGCCCTGCTGCCTTGTCTTTTATCTTCTGGGACGTCCTACCTGTCCAATGCCCTCTCTTCGGCTCAGCCTAGGATTAGGATTCGGGCTAGGGTTATGGGTAAGTCTAGGGTTAGGGTTCTGAAAACTACAAAGCCCAGAGCTGCAGGGACAGTGACTGTGCGAAAGCGGTGCCTAGGGGAGCGCAGTCACTGCGTAAAGCCCTCTCCCACCTCTTCATTTTGCTTGGAACTCTCCTTAGCACATTGCCTTGCATCCGGCCCAGCCTAGGATTTCTGTTTGCTTTACAGTTCAGCAAACCATAAAGACAAGAGCTACAGGGACGCTGACCTTGTGAAAGGCATGCCTAGGGGAGTGCCATGTTGCCCAAACCTTGCTCCCTTGCCTTTTTCTTTCCTGGAACTCACCACGGCCTTATGCCTGATTTTCATCAGTGCCTAGGGTTGAGGTTAGGGTTAGGGTTAGGGTTAGGGTTAGGGTTAGGGTTAGGGTTAGGGTTAGGGTTAGCCCTAGGGTTTGACCCGGGGCTAGGATTAGGGCTAGGGTTGGAGATATGGTTAGGGTCAGAGCTAGGTTTAGACTGAGGGCTTGGGTTAGGGCTAGGGTTGGAGCTAGGTTTAGACTCAGGGCTAGGGTTAGAGCTACGGTTGGAGCTAGGTTTAGGGTTAGAGCTAGTGTTAACCCTCGAGTTAGACTCAGGGCTGGGGGTCAAGCAAGGGTTGGAGCTAGGGTTAGGGTTAGAGTTAAGGTTAGTCTTAGGGCTAATGTTAGGGCTAGGCTTGGAGCTAGGTTTAGAGCTAGGGTTAGACCGAGCGCTAGGCTCAGGGCTTTGGTTTGGGCCAGGGTTTGAGCTGGGCTTAGGGTTGGAGCTAGGATAGGGTTAGGGTTAGGGTTAGGGTTAGGGTTAGGGTTAGACCTAGGGTTTGACCCAGGGCTAGGATTAGGGCTAGGGTTGGAGATATGGTTAGGGTCAGAGCTAGGTTTTGTCTCAGGGCTCGGGTTAGGGCTAGGGTTGGAGCTAGGTTTAGGCTCAGGGCTAGGGTTAGAGCTACGGTTGGAGCTAGGGTTAGGGTTAGAGCTAGGGTTAGCCATAGGGTTAGACTCAGGGCTGGGGGTCGAGCTAGGTTTTGAGCTAGGGTTAGGGTTAGAGTTAAGGTTAGTCTTAGAGCTAATGTTAGGGCTAGGCGTGGAGCTAGGTTCAGAGCTAGGGTTAGACCGAGTGCTAGGCTCAGGGCTTTGGTTTGGGCCAGGGTTTGAGCTGGGCTTAGGGTTGGAGCTAGGGTTAGACTCTGGGCGGGGGTTAGGGGTAGGTTTGGAGCTAGGGTTAGGGTTAGAGCTAGCGTTAGCCCTAGGGTTAGACTCAGGGCTAGGGTTAGGGCTAGGTTTGGAGCTAGAGTTAGGGTTAGAGATAGGGTTAGACTCAGGGCTAGGCTTAGCGCTAGGGTTGGAGCTAGGGTTAGGGTTAGAGCTAAGCTTAGTCTCACGGCTAGGGCTAGAGCTAGGGTTTGAGCTAGGGTTGGGGGTAGAGCTAGGGTTAGACCAAGGGTTTGAGTTAGGTTTGGAGCTAGGCTTAGGGTTAGTGTTAGGGTTAGCATTAAGTTTAATGTTAGGGTTAGATTTAGGCCTGCGTTTACCTTTAGGGTAAGGGTTAGGGTTACAGGGGTAGGGTTAGGTTTATGGTTAGGGCTAGGGTTATGATCAGGGTTAGGTTTAGGGTTATGTTAATTTAGGGTTAGAATTACTTTTAGGGTTGCACCTAAATTTAGGTTTCAGAAAATGGCAGTGCCCTGAGCTGTAGGGTCACTCACCACAGGAAACTCATGCCTACGGGAGCACAACGTTTCCCCAACCTTGTGGTAACCTTGTCTTCCTGATCGGCGGTCGCCTCTGCCTTGCCCTGTTTCTTAGGTTCTTGCTTGGATTAGTATTTGTGTTAATCCTAGTGTTTCGCTTCCCAGAACAAGAAAGGCATGTTCTCTATCGGGACACTGACCATGCAAAATGGATGCCTAGGGGAATGCAACACTTGCCTCAGCCCTGCTGCCTTGTCTTTTATCTTCTGGGACGTCCTACCTGTCCAATGCCCTCTCTTCGGCTCAGCCTAGGATTAGGATTCGGGCTAGGGTTATGGGTAAGTCTAGGGTTAGGGTTCTGAAAACTACAAAGCCCAGAGCTGCAGGGACAGTGACTGTGCGAAAGCGGTGCCTAGGGGAGCGCAGTCACTGCGTAAAGCCCTCTCCCACCTCTTCATTTTGCTTGGAACTCTCCTTAGCACATTGCCTTGCATCCGGCCCAGCCTAGGATTTCTGTTTGCTTTACAGTTCAGCAAACCATAAAGACAAGAGCTACAGGGACGCTGACCTTGTGAAAGGCATGCCTAGGGGAGTGCCATGTTGCCCAAACCTTGCTCCCTTGCCTTTTTCTTTCCTGGAACTCACCACGGCCTTATGCCTGATTTTCATCAGTGCCTAGGGTTGAGGTTAGGGTTAGGGTTAGGGTTAGGGTTAGGGTTAGGGTTAGGGTTAGGGTTAGGGTTAGGGTTAGGGTTAGGGTTAGGGTTAGGGTTAGGGTTAGGGTTAGGGTTAGCCCTAGGGTTTGACCCAGGGCTAGGATTAGGGCTAGGGTTGGAGATAGGGTTAGGGTCAGAGCTAGGTTTAGACTCAGGGCTCGGGTTAGGGCTAGGGTTGGAGCTAGGTTTAGACTCAGGGCTAGGGTTAGAGCTACGGTTGGAGCTAGGTTTAGGGTTAGAGCTAGTGTTAACCCTCGAGTTAGACTCAGGGCTGGGGGTCAAGCAAGGGTTGGAGCTAGGGTTAGGGTTAGAGTTAAGGTTAGTCTTAGGGCTAATGTTAGGGCTAGGCTTGGAGCTAGGTTTAGAGCTAGGGTTAGACCGAGCGCTAGGCTCAGGGCTTTGGTTTGGGCCAGGGTTTGAGCTGGGCTTAGGGTTGGAGCTGGTAGAGGGTTAGGGTTAGGGTTAGGGTTAGGGTTAGGGTTAGGGTTAGGGTTAGCCCTAGGGTTTGACCCAGGGCTAGGATTAGGGCTAGGGTTGGAGATATGTTTAGGGTCAGAGCTAGGTTTAGACTCAGGGCTCGGGTTAGGGCTAGGGTTGGAGCTAGGTTTAGGCTCAGGGCTAGGGTTAGAGCTACGGTTGGAGCTAGGTTTAGGGTTAGGGCTAGTGTTAGCCCTAGGGCTAGACTCAGGGCTGGGGGTCAAGCAAGGGTTGGAGCTAGGGTTAGGGTTAGAGTTAATGTTAGTCTTAGGTCTAATGTTAGGGCTAGGCTTGGAGCTAGGTTTAGAGCTAGGGTTAGACCGAGTGCTAGGCTCAGGGCTTTGGTTTGGGCCAGGGTTTGAGCTGGGCTTAGGGTTGGAGCTAGGGTTAGACTCTGGGCGGGGGTTAGGGCTAGGTTTGGAGCTAGGGTTAGGGTTAGAGCTAGCGTTAGCCCTAGGGTTAGACTCAGGGCTAGGGTTAGGGCTAGGGTTGGAGCTAGAGTGGGTTAGAGATAGGGTTAGACTCAGGGCTAGGCTTAGCGCTAGGGTTGGAGCTAGGGTTAGGGTTAGAGCTAGGCTTAGTCTCACGGCTAGGGCTAGAGCTAGGGTTTGAGCTAGGGTTGGGGGTAGAGCTAGGGTTAGACCAAGGGTTTGAGTTAGGTTTGGAGCTAGGCTTAGGGTTAGTGTTAGGGTTAGCATTAAGTTTAATGTTAGGGTTAGATTTAGGCCTGCGTTTACCTTTAGGGTAAGGGTTAGGGTTACAGGGGTAGGGTTAGGTTTATGGTTAGGGCTAGGGTTATGATCAGGGTTAGGTTTAGGGTTATGTTAATTTAGGGTTAGAATTACTTTTAGGGTTGCACCTAAATTTAGGTTTCAGAAAATGGCAGTGCCCTGAGCTGTAGGGTCACTCACCACAGGAAACTCATGCCTACGGGAGCACAACGTTTCCCCAACCTTGTGGTAACCTTGTCTTCCTGATCGGCGGTCGCCTCTGCCTTGCCCTGTTTCTTAGGTTCTTGCTTGGATTAGTATTTGTGTTAATCCTAGTGTTTCGCTTCCCAGAACAAGAAAGGCATGTTCTCTATCGGGACACTGACCATGCAAAATGGATGCCTAGGGGAATGCAACACTTGCCTCAGCCCTGCTGCCTTGTCTTTTATCTTCTGGGACGTCCTACCTGTCCAATGCCCTCTCTTCGGCTCAGCCTAGGATTAGGATTCGGGCTAGGGTTATGGGTAAGTCTAGGGTTAGGGTTCTGAAAACTACAAAGCCCAGAGCTGCAGGGACAGTGACTGTGCGAAAGCGGTGCCTAGGGGAGCGCAGTCACTGCGTAAAGCCCTCTCCCACCTCTTCATTTTGCTTGGAACTCTCCTAAGCACATTGCCTTGCATCCGGCCCAGCCTAGGATTTCTGTTTGCTTTACAGTTCAGCAAACCATAAAGACAAGAGCTACAAGGACGCTGACCTTGTGAAAGGCATGCCTAGGGGAGTGCCATGTTGCCCAAACCTTGCTCCCTTGCCTTTTTCTTTCCTGGAACTCACCACGGCCTTATGCCTGATTTTCATCAGTGCCTAGGGTTGAGGTTAGGGTTAGGGTTAGGGTTAGGGTTAGGGTTAGGGTTAGGGTTAGGGTTAGGTTAGGGTTAGGGTTAGGGTTAGGGTTAGGGTTAGGGTTAGCCCTAGGGTTTGACCCAGGGCTAGGATTAGGGCTAGGGTTGGAGATAGGTTTAGGGTCAGAGCTAGGTTTAGACTCAGGGCTCGGGTTAGGGCTAGGGTTGGAGCTAGGTTTAGACTCAGGGCTAGGGTTAGAGCTACGGTTGGAGCTAGGTTTAGGGTTAGGGCTAGTGTTAGCCCTAGGGTTAGACTCAGGGCTGGGTGTCAAGCAAGGGTTGGAGCTAGGGTTAGGGTTAGAGTTAAGGTTAGTCTTAGGGCTAATGTTAGGGCTAGGCTTGGAGCGAGGTTTAGAGCTAGGGTTAGACCGAGCACTAGGCTCAGGGCTTTGGTTTGGGCCAGGGTTTGAGCTGGGCTTAGGGTTGGAGCTAGGGTTAGGGTTAGGGTTAGGGTTAGGGTTAGGGTTAGGGTTAGGGTTAGGGTTAGGGTTAGACCTAGGGTTTGACCCAGGGCTAGGATTAGGGCTAGGGTTGGAGATATGGTTAGGGTCAGAGCTAGGTTTTTTCTCAGGGCTCGGGTTAGGGCTAGGGCTGGAGCTAGGTTTAGGCTCAGGGCTAGGGTTAGAACTACGGTTGGAGCTAGGGTTAGGGTTAGAGCTAGGGTTAGCCATAGGGTTAGACTCAGGGCTGGGGGTCGAGCTAGAGTTTGAGCTAGGGTTAGGGTTAGAGTTAAGGTTAGTCTTAGGTCTGATGTTAAGGCTAGGCGTGGAGCTAGGTTTAGAGCTAGGGTTAGACCCAGTGCTAGGCTCAGGGCTGTGGTTAGGGCCAGGGTTTGAGCTGGGCTTAGGGTTGGAGCTAGGGTTAGACTCTCGGCAGGGGTTAGGGCTAGGTTTGGAGCTAGGGTTAGGGTTAGAGCTAGCGTTAGCCCTAGGGTTTGACCCAGGGCTAGGGTTAGGGCTTGGGTTGGATGTAGGTTTAGGGTCAGAGCTAGGTTTAGACTCAGGGCTCGGGTTAGGGCTAGGGTTGGAGCTAGGTTTAGACTCAGGGCTAGGGTTAGAGCTACGGTTGGAGCTAGGTTTAGGGTTAGGGCTAGTGTTAGCCCTAGGGCTAGACTCAGGGCTGGGGGTCAAGCAAGCGTTGGAGCTAGGGTTAGGGTTAGAGTTAATGTTAGTCTTAGGTCTAATGTTAGGGCTAGGCTTGGAGCTAGGTTTAGAGCTAGGGTTAGACCGAGTGCTAGGCTCAGGGCTTTGGTTGGGCCAGGGTTTGAGCTGGGCTTAGGGTTGGAGCTAGGGTTAGACTCTCGGCGGGGGTTAGGGCTAGGTTTGCTAGGGTTAGGGTTAGAGCTAGTGTTAGCCCTAGGGTTAGACTCAGGGCTGGGGTTCGAGCAAGGGTTGGAGCTAGGGTTAGGGTTAGAGTTAAGGTTAGTCTTAGGGCTAATGTTAGGGCTAGGCTTGGAGCTAGGTTTAGAGCTAGGGTTAGACCGAGTGCTAGGCTCAGGGCTTTGGTTTGGGCCAGGGTTTGAGCTGGGCTTAGGGTTGGAGCTAGGGTTAGACTCTGGCGGGGGTTAGGGCTAGGTTTGGAGCTAGGGTTAGGGTTAGAGCTAGCGTTAGCCCTAGGGTTAGACTCAGGGCTAGGGTTAGGGCTAGGGTTGGAGCTAGGGTTCGGTTAGAGATAGGGTTAGACTCAGGGCTAGGCTTAGCGCTAGGGTTGGAGCTAGGGTTAGGGTTAGAGCTAGGCTTAGCTTCACGGCTAGGGCTAGAGCTAGGGTTTGAGCTAGGGTTAGGGGTAGAGCTAGGGTTAGACCAAGGGTTTGAGTTAGGTTTGGAGCTAGGCTTAGGGTTAGTGTTAGGGTTAGCATTAGGTTTAATATTAGGGTTAGATTTAGGCCTGCGTTTACCTTTAGGGTAAGGGTTAGGGTTACAGGGGTAGGGTTAGGTTTATGGTTAGGGCTAGGGTTATGATCAGGGTTAGGTTTAGGGTTATGTTAATTTAGGGTTAGAATTACTTTTAGGGTTGCACCTAAATTTAGGTTTCAGAAAATGGCAGTGCCCTGAGCTGTAGGGTCACTCACCACAGGAAACTCATGCCTACGGGAGCACAACGTTTCCCCAACCTTGTGGTAACCTTGTCTTCCTGATCGGCGGTCGCCTCTGCCTTGCCCTGTTTCTTAGGTTCTTGCTTGGATTAGTATTTGTGTTAATCCTAGTGTTTCGCTTCCCAGAACAAGAAAGGCATGTTCTCTATCGGGACACTGACCATGCAAAATGGATGCCTAGGGGAATGCAACACTTGCCTCAGCCCTGCTGCCTTGTCTTTTATCTTCTGGGACGTCCTACCTGTCCAATGCCCTCTCTTCGGCTCAGCCTAGGATTAGGATTCGGGCTAGGGTTATGGGTAAGTCTAGGGTTAGGGTTCTGAAAACTACAAAGCCCAGAGCTGCAGGGACAGTGACTGTGCGAAAGCGGTGCCTAGGGGAGCGCAGTCACTGCGTAAAGCCCTCTCCCACCTCTTCATTTTGCTTGGAACTCTCCTAAGCACATTGCCTTGCATCCGGCCCAGCCTAGGATTTCTGTTTGCTTTACAGTTCAGCAAACCATAAAGACAAGAGCTACAGGGACGCTGACCTTGTGAAAGGCATGCCTAGGGGAGTGCCATGTTGCCCAAACCTTGCTCCCTTGCCTTTTTCTTTCCTGGAACTCACCACGGCCTTATGCCTGATTTTCATCAGTGCCTAGGGTTGAGGTTAGGGTTAGGGTTAGGGTTAGGGTTAGGGTTAGGGTTAGGGTTAGGGTTAGGGTTAGGGTTAGGGTTAGGGTTAGGGTTAGGGTTAGGGTTAGCCCTAGGGTTTGACCCGGGGCTAGGATTAGGGCTAGGGTTGGAGATAGGTTTAGGGTCAGAGCTAGGTTTAGACTCAGGGCTCGGGTTAGGGCTAGGGTTGGAGCTAGGTTTAGACTCAGGGCTAGGGTTAGAGCTACGGTTGGAGCTAGGTTTAGGGTTAGGGCTAGTGTTAGCCCTAGGGTTAGACTCAGGGCTGGGTGTCAAGCAAGGGTTGGAGCTAGGGTTAGGGTTAGAGTTAAGGTTAGTCTTAGGGCTAATGTTAGGGCTAGGCTTGGAGCGAGGTTTAGAGCTAGGGTTAGACCGAGCACTAGGCTCAGGGCTTTGGTTTGGGCCAGGGTTTGAGCTGGGCTTAGGGTTGGAGCTAGGGTTAGGTTTAGGGTTAGGGTTAGGGTTAGGGTTAGGGTTAGGGTTAGGGTTAGACCTAGGGTTTGACCCAGGGCTAGGATTAGGGCTAGGGTTGGAGATATGGTTAGGGTCAGAGCTAGGTTTTTTCTCAGGGCTCGGGTTAGGGCTAGGGCTGGAGCTAGGTTTAGGCTCAGGGCTAGGGTTAGAACTACGGTTGGAGCTAGGGTTAGGGTTAGAGCTAGGGTTAGCCATAGGGTTAGACTCAGGGCTGGGGGTCGAGCTAGAGTTTGAGCTAGGGTTAGGGTTAGAGTTAAGGTTAGTCTTAGGTCTGATGTTAAGGCTAGGCGTGGAGCTAGGTTTAGAGCTAGGGTTAGACCCAGTGCTAGGCTCAGGGCTGTGGTTAGGGCCAGGGTTTGAGCTGGGCTTAGGGTTGGAGCTAGGGTTAGACTCTCGGCAGGGGTTAGGGCTAGGTTTGGAGCTAGGGTTAGGGTTAGAGCTAGCGTTAGCCCTAGGGTTTGACCCAGGGCTAGGGTTAGGGCTTGGGTTGGATGTAGGTTTAGGGTCAGAGCTAGGTTTAGACTCAGGGCTCGGGTTAGGGCTAGGGTTGGAGCTAGGTTTAGACTCAGGGCTAGGGTTAGAGCTACGGTTGGAGCTAGGTTTAGGGTTAGGGCTAGTGTTAGCCCTAGGGCTAGACTCAGGGCTGGGGGTCAAGCAAGCGTTGGAGCTAGGGTTAGGGTTAGAGTTAATGTTAGTCTTAGGTCTAATGTTAGGGCTAGGCTTGGAGCTAGGTTTAGAGCTAGGGTTAGACCGAGTGCTAGGCTCAGGGCTTTGGTTTGGGCCAGGGTTTGAGCTGGGCTTAGGGTTGGAGCTAGGGTTAGACTCTCGGCGGGGGTTAGGGCTAGGTTTGGAGCTAGGGTTAGGGTTAGAGCTAGCGTTAGCCCTAGGGTTAGACTCAGGGCTAGGGTTAGGGCTAGGGTTGGAGCTAGGGTTCGGTTAGAGATAGGGTTAGACTCAGGGCTAGGCTTAGCGCTAGGGTTGGAGCTAGGGTTAGGGTTAGAGCTAGGCTTAGCTTCACGGCTAGGGCTAGAGCTAGGGTTTGAGCTAGGGTTAGGGGTAGAGCTAGGGTTAGACCAAGGGTTTGAGTTAGGTTTGGAGCTAGGCTTAGGGTTAGTGTTAGGGTTAGCATTAGGTTTAATATTAGGGTTAGATTTAGGCCTGCGTTTACCTTTAGGGTAAGGGTTAGGGTTACAGGGGTAGGGTTAGGTTTATGGTTAGGGCTAGGGTTATGATCAGGGTTAGGTTTAGGGTTATGTTAATTTAGGGTTAGAATTACTTTTAGGGTTGCACCTAAATTTAGGTTTCAGAAAATGGCAGTGCCCTGAGCTGTAGGGTCACTCACCACAGGAAACTCATGCCTACGGGAGCACAACGTTTCCCCAACCTTGTGGTAACCTTGTCTTCCTGATCGGCGGTCGCCTCTGCCTTGCCCTGTTTCTTAGGTTCTTGCTTGGATTAGTATTTGTGTTAATCCTAGTGTTTCGCTTCCCAGAACAAGAAAGGCATGTTCTCTATCGGGACACTGACCATGCAAAATGGATGCCTAGGGGAATGCAACACTTGCCTCAGCCCTGCTGCCTTGTCTTTTATCTTCTGGGACGTCCTACCTGTCCAATGCCCTCTCTTCGGCTCAGCCTAGGATTAGGATTCGGGCTAGGGTTATGGGTAAGTCTAGGGTTAGGGTTCTGAAAACTACAAAGCCCAGAGCTGCAGGGACAGTGACTGTGCGAAAGCGGTGCCTAGGGGAGCGCAGTCACTGCGTAAAGCCCTCTCCCACCTCTTCATTTTGCTTGGAACTCTCCTAAGCACATTGCCTTGCATCCGGCCCAGCCTAGGATTTCTGTTTGCTTTACAGTTCAGCAAACCATAAAGACAAGAGCTACAGGGACGCTGACCTTGTGAAAGGCATGCCTAGGGGAGTGCCATGTTGCCCAAACCTTGCTCCCTTGCCTTTTTCTTTCCTGGAACTCACCACGGCCTTATGCCTGATTTTCATCAGTGCCTAGGGTTGAGGTTAGGGTTAGGGTTAGGGTTAGGGTTAGGGTTAGGGTTAGGGTTAGGGTTAGGGTTAGGGTTAGGGTTAGGGTTAGGGTTAGGGTTAGGGTTAGGGTTAGGGTTAGCCCTAGGGTTTGACCCGGGGCTAGGATTAGGGCTAGGGTTGGAGATATGGTTAGGGTCAGAGCTAGGTTTAGACTGAGGGCTTGGGTTAGGGCTAGGGTTGGAGCTAGGTTTAGACTCAGGGCTAGGGTTAGAGCTACGGTTGGAGCTAGGTTTAGGGTTAGAGCTAGTGTTAACCCTCGAGTTAGACTCAGGGCTGGGGGTCAAGCAAGGGTTGGAGCTAGGGTTAGGGTTAGAGTTAAGGTTAGTCTTAGGGCTAATGTTAGGGCTAGGCTTGGAGCTAGGTTTAGAGCTAGGGTTAGACCGAGCGCTAGGCTCAGGGCTTTGGTTTGGGCCAGGGTTTGAGCTGGGCTTAGGGTTGGAGCTAGGTTAGGGTTAGGGTTAGGGTTAGGGTTAGGGTTAGGGTTAGACCTAGGGTTTGACCCAGGGCTAGGATTAGGGCTAGGGTTGGAGATATGGTTAGGGTCAGAGCTAGGTTTTGTCTCAGGGCTCGGGTTAGGGCTAGGGTTGGAGCTAGGTTTAGGCTCAGGGCTAGGGTTAGAGCTACGGTTGGAGCTAGGGTTAGGGTTAGAGCTAGGGTTAGCCATAGGGTTAGACTCAGGGCTGGGGGTCGAGCTAGGTTTTGAGCTAGGGTTAGGGTTAGAGTTAAGGTTAGTCTTAGAGCTAATGTTAGGGCTAGGCGTGGAGCTAGGTTCAGAGCTAGGGTTAGACCGAGTGCTAGGCTCAGGGCTTTGGTTTGGGCCAGGGTTTGAGCTGGGCTTAGGGTTGGAGCTAGGGTTAGACTCTGGGCGGGGGTTAGGGGTAGGTTTGGAGCTAGGGTTAGGGTTAGAGCTAGCGTTAGCCCTAGGGTTAGACTCAGGGCTAGGGTTAGGGCTAGGTTTGGAGCTAGAGTTAGGGTTCGAGATAGGGTTAGACTCAGGGCTAGGCTTAGCGCTAGGGTTGGAGCTAGGGTTAGGGTTAGAGCTAAGCTTAGTCTCACGGCTAGGCCTAGAGCTAGGGTTTGAGCTAGGGTTGGGGGTAGAGCTAGGGTTAGACCAAGGGTTTGAGTTAGGTTTGGAGCTAGGCTTAGGGTTAGTGTTAGGGTTAGCATTAAGTTTAATGTTAGGGTTAGATTTAGGCCTGCGTTTACCTTTAGGGTAAGGGTTAGGGTTACAGGGGTAGGGTTAGGTTTATGGTTAGGGCTAGGGTTATGATCAGGGTTAGGTTTAGGGTTATGTTAATTTAGGGTTAGAATTACTTTTAGGGTTGCACCTAAATTTAGGTTTCAGAAAATGGCAGTGCCCTGAGCTGTAGGGTCACTCACCACAGGAAACTCATGCCTACGGGAGCACAACGTTTCCCCAACCTTGTGGTAACCTTGTCTTCCTGATCGGCGGTCGCCTCTGCCTTGCCCTGTTTCTTAGGTTCTTGCTTGGATTAGTATTTGTGTTAATCCTAGTGTTTCGCTTCCCAGAACAAGAAAGGCATGTTCTCTATCGGGACACTGACCATGCAAAATGGATGCCTAGGGGAATGCAACACTTGCCTCAGCCCTGCTGCCTTGTCTTTTATCTTCTGGGACGTCCTACCTGTCCAATGCCCTCTCTTCGGCTCAGCCTAGGATTAGGATTCGGGCTAGGGTTATGGGTAAGTCTAGGGTTAGGGTTCTGAAAACTACAAAGCCCAGAGCTGCAGGGACAGTGACTGTGCGAAAGCGGTGCCTAGGGGAGCGCAGTCACTGCGTAAAGCCCTCTCCCACCTCTTCATTTTGCTTGGAACTCTCCTAAGCACATTGCCTTGCATCCGGCCCAGCCTAGGATTTCTGTTTGCTTTACAGTTCAGCAAACCATAAAGACAAGAGCTACAGGGACGCTGACCTTGTGAAAGGCATGCCTAGGGGAGTGCCATGTTGCCCAAACCTTGCTCCCTTGCCTTTTTCTTTCCTGGAACTCACCACGGCCTTATGCCTGATTTTCATCAGTGCCTAGGGTTGAGGTTAGGGTTAGGGTTAGGGTTAGGGTTAGGGTTAGGGTTAGGGTTAGGGTTAGGGTTAGGGTTAGGGTTAGGGTTAGGGTTAGGGTTAGGGTTAGACCTAGGGTTTGACCCAGGGCTAGGATTAGGGCTAGGGTTGGAGATAGGTTTAGGGTCAGAGCTAGGTTTAGACTCAGGGCTCGGGTTAGGGCTAGGGTTGGAGCTAGGTTTAGGCCCAGGGCTAGGGTTAGAACTACGGTTGGAGCTAGGGTTAGGGTTAGAGCTAGTGTTAGCTGTAGGGTTAGACTCAGGGCTGGGGGTCGAGCTAGAGTTTGAGCTAGGGTTAGGGTTAGAGTTAAGGTTAGTCTTAGAGCTAATGTTAGGGCTAGGCGTGGAGCGAGGTTTAGAGCTAGGGTTAGACCCAGTGCTAGGCTCAGGGCTTTGGTTAGGGCCAGGGTTTGAGCTGGGCTTAGGGTTGGAGCTAGGGTTAGACTCTCGGCAGGGGTTAGGGCTAGGTTTGGAGCTAGGGTTAGGGTTAGAGCTAGCGTTAGCCCTAGGGTTTGACCCAGGGCTAGGGTTAGGGCTAGGGTTCGATGTAGGTTTAGGGTCAGAGCTAGGTTTAGACTCAGGGCTCGGGTTAGGGCTAGGGTTGGAGCTAGGTTTAGACTCAGGGCTAGGGTTAGAGCTACGGTTGGAGCTAGGTTTAGGGTTAGGGCTAGTGTTAGCCCTAGGGCTAGACTCAGGGCTGGGGGTCAAGCAAGGGTTGGAGCTAGGGTTAGGGTTAGAGTTAATGTTAGTCTTAGGTCTAATGTTAGGGCTAGGCTTGGAGCTAGGTTTAGAGCTAGGGTTAGACCGAGTGCTAGGCTCAGGGCTTTGGTTTGGGCCAGGGTTTGAGCTGGGCTTAGGGTTGGAGCTAGGGTTAGACTCTCGGCGGGGGTTAGGGCTAGGTTTGGAGCTAGGGTTAGGGTTAGAGCTAGCGTTAGCCCTAGGGTTAGACTCAGGGCTAGGGTTAGGGCTAGGGTTGGAGCTAGGGTTCGGTTAGAGATAGGGTTAGACTCAGGGCTAGGCTTAGCGCTAGGGTTGGAGCTAGGGTTAGGGTTAGAGCTAGGCTTAGCTTCACGGCTAGGGCTAGAGCTAGGGTTTGAGCTAGGGTTAGGGGTAGAGCTAGGGTTAGACCAAGGGTTTGACTTAGGTTTGGAGCTAGGCTTAGGGTTAGTGTTAGGGTTAGCATTAGGTTTAATATTAGGGTTAGATTTAGGCCTGCGTTTACCTTTAGGGTAAGGGTTAGGGTTACAGGGGTAGGGTTAGGTTTATGGTTAGGGCTAGGGTTATGATCAGGGTTAGGTTTAGGGTTATGTTAATTTAGGGTTAGAATTACTTTTAGGGTTGCACCTAAATTTAGGTTTCAGAAAATGGCAGTGCCCTGAGCTGTAGGGTCACTCACCACAGGAAACTCATGCCTACGGGAGCACAACGTTTCCCCAACCTTGTGGTAACCTTGTCTTCCTGATCGGCGGTCGCCTCTGCCTTGCCCTGTTTCTTAGGTTCTTGCTTGGATTAGTATTTGTGTTAATCCTAGTGTTTCGCTTCCCAGAACAAGAAAGGCATGTTCTCTATCGGGACACTGACCATGCAAAATGGATGCCTAGGGGAATGCAACACTTGCCTCAGCCCTGCTGCCTTGTCTTTTATCTTCTGGGACGTCCTACCTGTCCAATGCCCTCTCTTCGGCTCAGCCTAGGATTAGGATTCGGGCTAGGGTTATGGGTAAGTCTAGGGTTAGGGTTCTGAAAACTACAAAGCCCAGAGCTGCAGGGACAGTGACTGTGCGAAAGCGGTGCCTAGGGGAGCGCAGTCACTGCGTAAAGCCCTCTCCCACCTCTTCATTTTGCTTGGAACTCTCCTAAGCACATTGCCTTGCATCCGGCCCAGCCTAGGATTTCTGTTTGCTTTACAGTTCAGCAAACCATAAAGACAAGAGCTACAAGGACGCTGACCTTGTGAAAGGCATGCCTAGGGGAGTGCCATGTTGCCCAAACCTTGCTCCCTTGCCTTTTTCTTTCCTGGAACTCACCACGGCCTTATGCCTGATTTTCATCAGTGCCTAGGGTTGAGGTTAGGGTTAGGGTTAGGGTTAGGGTTAGGGTTAGGGTTAGGGTTAGGGTTAGGTTAGGGTTAGGGTTAGGGTTAGGGTTAGGGTTAGGGTTAGCCCTAGGGTTTGACCCGGGGCTAGGATTAGGGCTAGGGTTGGAGATAGGTTTAGGGTCAGAGCTAGGTTTAGACTCAGGGCTCGGGTTAGGGCTAGGGTTGGAGCTAGGTTTAGACTCAGGGCTAGGGTTAGAGCTACGGTTGGAGCTAGGTTTAGGGTTAGAGCTAGTGTTAGCCCTAGGGTTAGACTCAGGGCTGGGTGTCAAGCAAGGGTTGGAGCTAGGGTTAGGGTTAGAGTTAAGGTTAGTCTTAGGGCTAATGTTAGGGCTAGGCTTGGAGCTAGGTTTAGAGCTAGGGTTAGACCGAGCACTAGGCTCAGGGCTTTGGTTTGGGCCAGGGTTTGAGCTGGGCTTAGGGTTGGAGCTAGGGTTAGGGTTAGGGTTAGGGTTAGGGTTAGGGTTAGGGTTAGGGTTAGGGTTAGACCTAGGGTTTGACCCAGGGCTAGGATTAGGGCTAGGGTTGGAGATATGGTTAGGGTCAGAGCTAGGTTTTTTCTCAGGGCTCGGGTTAGGGCTAGGGCTGGAGCTAGGTTTAGGCTCAGGGCTAGGGTTAGAACTACGGTTGGAGCTAGGGTTAGGGTTAGAGCTAGGGTTAGCCATAGGGTTAGACTCAGGGCTGGGGGTCGAGCTAGAGTTTGAGCTAGGGTTAGGGTTAGAGTTAAGGTTAGTCTTAGGTCTGATGTTAAGGCTAGGCGTGGAGCTAGGTTTAGAGCTAGGGTTAGACCCAGTGCTAGGCTCAGGGCTGTGGTTAGGGCCAGGGTTTGAGCTGGGCTTAGGGTTGGAGCTAGGGTTAGACTCTCGGCAGGGGTTAGGGCTAGGTTTGGAGCTAGGGTTAGGGTTAGAGCTAGCGTTAGCCCTAGGGTTTGACCCAGGGCTAGGGTTAGGGCTTGGGTTGGATGTAGGTTTAGGGTCAGAGCTAGGTTTAGACTCAGGGCTCGGGTTAGGGCTAGGGTTGGAGCTAGGTTTAGACTCAGGGCTAGGGTTAGAGCTACGGTTGGAGCTAGGTTTAGGGTTAGGGCTAGTGTTAGCCCTAGGGCTAGACTCAGGGCTGGGGGTCAAGCAAGCGTTGGAGCTAGGGTTAGGGTTAGAGTTAATGTTAGTCTTAGGTCTAATGTTAGGGCTAGGCTTGGAGCTAGGTTTAGAGCTAGGGTTAGACCGAGTGCTAGGCTCAGGGCTTTGGTTGGGCCAGGGTTTGAGCTGGGCTTAGGGTTGGAGCTAGGGTTAGACTCTCGGCGGGGGTTAGGGCTAGGTTTGGAGCTAGGGTTAGGGTTAGAGCTAGCGTTAGCCCTAGGGTTAGACTCAGGGCTAGGGTTAGGGCTAGGGTTAGGGTTAGGGTTAGGGTTAGGGTTAGGGTTAGGGTTAGGGTTAGGGTTAGGGTTAGGGTTAGGGTTAGGGTTAGGGTTAGGGTTAGCCCTAGGGTTTGACCCGGGGCTAGGATTAGGGCTAGGCTTGGAGATATGGTTCGGGTCAGAGCTAGGTTTAGACTGAGGGCTTGGGTTAGGGCTAGGGTTGGAGCTAGGTTTAGACTCAGGGCTAGGGTTAGAGCTACGGTTGGAGCTAGGTTTAGGGTTAGAGCTAGTGTTAACCCTCGAGTTAGACTCAGGGCTGGGGGTCAAGCAAGGGTTGGAGCTAGGGTTAGGGTTAGAGTTAAGGTTAGTCTTAGGGCTAATGTTAGGGCTAGGCTTGGAGCTAGGTTTAGAGCTAGGGTTAGACCGAGCGCTAGGCTCAGGGCTTTGGTTTGGGCCAGGGTTTGAGCTGGGCTTAGGGTTGGAGCTAGGGTTAGGGTTAGGGTTAGGGTTAGGGTTAGGGTTAGGGTTAGACCTAGGGTTTGACCCACGGCTAGGATTAGGGCTAGGGTTGGAGATATGGTTAGGGTCAGAGCTAGGTTTAGACTCAGGGCTCGGGTTAGGGCTAGGGTTGGAGCTAGGTTTAGACTCAGGGCTAGGGTTAGAGCTACGGTTGGAGCTAGGTTTAGGGTTAGAGCTAGTGTTAGCCCTAGGGTTAGACTCAGGGCTGGGTGTCAAGCAAGGGTTGGAGCTAGGGTTAGGGTTAGAGTTAAGGTTAGTCTTAGGGCTAATGTTAGGGCTAGGCTTGGAGCTAGGTTTAGAGCTAGGGTTAGACCGAGCGCTAGGCTCAGGGCTTTGGTTTGGGCCAGGGTTTGAGCTGGGCTTAGGGTTGGAGCTAGGGTTAGGGTTAGGGTTAGGGTTAGGGTTAGGGTTA